>JAKOGI010000698.1:392500-443895 GCA_029747015.1 Carnegiea gigantea
CTGGCCTATGGAGACTTTTTGTTAGGTGAAACTCTTTTTTTAAAAAAAAAACTTTTGAAATTTTCTAGTTTTATGGTGTGTAATAATGCATGATTTAATATGTAATGTAGGTTTCTTAGTCCTCTTTCCATGGTTCCACTCATAACCTTCATCGGGCTCGGCCTCTTTCATCTTGGGTTCCCTAAGGTAGACAGTGTGGTCTTATTTTCTTTTGCCTCTTGCCATTATTTGAGATAATCACCAACCGTGATCTTTATTTAATCTTCTTTCTGCAGCTGGCAGATTGTGTGGAACTTGGGCTTCCTCAGCTAATCTTGATGTTGATTTTTTCCCAGGCAATTGTTTTGATTTTGTAAAATACTAACAACGGAAATATGATGACCTATACGAGTGGGAATTCATGGTTTTTATTTGAAATGTTTATTGTTTCAGTATCTTTCAAGTCTTATCAAGGACAAGAAGGCAATCTTCGACAGATACACACTCATTTTTTGCACTGCTATTTCATGGGTTTATGCCCTTATTTTGACCTCAGCCCATGTTTATAATCACAAGCCTATTGCCACGCAACTTAGTTGTCGCACTGATAGTGCTGGACTCATTCATGAGTCTCCCTGGTGAGATTCCATTTTTGTGCTTTTCCATGAAAATTTGAATTTGTTCTGAAAGATTATGAACTAAGAAGTATCTGATACATATGTAGGGTACATATTCCTACAATTTTTCAATGGGGAAAGCCCATTGTAAACCCAAGTGAAGCTGCTGTAATGGTTTTCGCTGGCCTTGTTGCACTTACTGAGGTCAGTTCTTCAAACTTAACACAAAAAAACGCGTATCTTGCCAAAGACAGTTAAAATAACTGCTAAATTTATGTTTTTCCGGTTTATCACAGAGCACTGGCACATTCATTGCAGCAGCTCGATATGCAAGTGCTACACCGGTGCCTCCATCAATAGTCAGCCGTGGTGCTTTCTGGCTGGTATAGTAACAATATGCATTATCTTAAGGATTATTTTTTTTTTTTTGTGGTTAAATTTCATGTCGATGATCATACAACTGTAAAATCTAAACCTCACTGTATCTTTCAGGGATTTGGGACATTGCTTAATGGCCTGTTTGGTGCTGTGGCTGGTCCAACTGCTTCAGTGTGAGTTCATATATATTTTTTAAATTTCCAGAAAATTTGTAGCAATCAATCGATTTTTCTTATGACCCTTTTTGTGTGGTGCTATGATGCAGAGAGAGTGCGGGTTTGCTAGGAATGACTAGAGTTGGAAGCAGAGGAGTCATTCAAATTTCAGCAGCTTTCATGATTCTTTTCTCAATATTCGGTAACCTATTCAGACTCAATGTAATTAAGATGAAGTCATAATATAAATAGACAAATATGGTTCCTGATGTTGGTTACCATTGGAATGATCATGTAGGGAAAGTTGGAGCTTTTTTCGCTTCTGTCCCATTATCCATCATGGCTGCTTCCTACTGTTTTCTCTACGCGTATGTCTGTGAGTATTCTTGAGACAAACCTATTTCGATTTTAACCAAAAATATGTTGTGTATGACATTATAACACGATGCTTTCATTTATTTGCAGGTTCTGCAGGCCTGAATCACCTTCAGTTCTGCAACTTAAACAGTTTCAGAACGTTATTCATATTGGGCTTCTCTTGTTTCACTGCAATCTCACTCCCTCAGTACTTCCGAGATTATCAGCTCACCTTGAATTCTAGTCCTCTTCATACTCGTGCCAGATGGGTATGTACGAATTTTTCTGCCCACGTTTGGACTTCCCCAATCATTTGATATTCATATTCTAATTCTGATTTTCTGTCATGTTTTTCGGTGTTTTGAATAATGGTTTATGAAATAAAATTTGGCAGTTTAATGACACGGTAGCAGTGATTTTCATCTCCTCTCCGATGGTGGCAGTGATGGTTGGAATGCTGCTCGATAACACAGTCGATTGTGAGGAGAGTGCAAGAAAGGATAGTGGGAAGCATTGGTGGGAAAGATTTATTCAGTTCACAAAAGACATCAGGAACATGGAGTTCTACTCTCTCCCTGGAAAACTTGGAAATTGTTTCCCATCTTTGTAGTATAGTGTTTTTCACAAAGTGCAATGAAAAATGGGTGTATTTATCTATGTTTATAGGTAGAAGTTATGTATGTGCCGCGATTTGAGAAACTGGGAAACAGGAGAAATTGCTCAAGGAAATTAAATTGCATGATCTGAAAAGCCCCAAAACTTTAAGAGTGGAGTAGGAATCTACAAGCTTGTTGAATTTCTTAATTTAGGATATGAGCACAGTGCCAAGTATTTGAGAGAGATACTGATTTTAAGGTCTTGTTTCCAATTTCCGAATGGTCTTTCTAAGAACGATGGCCAGAGAAGCCATGCACCCTCTACCTTCAGTTGAGATGGCTTGTTCTGTGATATAGCACCAACAGTCGCAACGAAATATTCTGGAGGATGTTAGACCAAATCAAATTGAGGCATTTGCCTTGTGTAGCAGAGAAAGAGGAGGACGTAGAGATGATAAGTGTGCAGCATGCCGTAACAAGGGTCACTCAAGAAAGAGTGTTGGCATGTCATAGGCTGCCCAAACTTGCATCCAAAGCAAGGTTATAAATATCATACGGGACTCTATATTGGCTTCTTAAGAGGAAGGTTACTCAATTGTTTTGTGATGGGATGAGGTTCTAGGTAGGATGAGTAGGATGAGGTAATTAGTAGTGATCAGTAGTTATTGTTTCAGTGATCATTAGTATTACCTTGGTGATCAACATAGCTTTAAGGCAACCTTTGAAAATTTGTTCAAGATATGTTGATCACCAAGTTGATACTAATAATCACTGACATTATAGCTACACTACTGTTCACCTCATCCTACTCATCTTACACAAGACCTCATCTTACTAGAGTCATCCCCTATATATCTATACCATAATGTCTAGTTATGTTACAATTAGTACGTCAACAATTGCTCGCTATTTATTAACATTTAAAAAATAAAAGGACGTTAATTGCATTGTAACTTACGTAGTGATTCAAGCAGCCCAAAAGAACAAAAAAGAACTTACTTAGTAATTCAAGGCGAATTAAGTGAGCATTGAATGACAGCCATATTTGTGCAGAGTTTCAATTGTTTTTCGGCAAAGTTGAACTTGTAACAGTTATTCAATGAGAGTAGTTTATTCACCGACAGTTAGATGACATATGAATGGTTTTTACACACCCTGTAAAATCCAAAGTTTCTATCTAATGATATTTCAGTTCTAACCTTTTTTTGCCAGCAACTTGGTAAGTGTCCATTAATATTAAGGAGAAAAGTTTGAAAAATCAGTCAACATTATAATACTAGCGACCTCAATTGGACATGTATATAAACTAATAGCTGCTTAAGGTCAGGGGTCGAGCATTAGTACTTGCCTTTTCACATAAGCGGATAACTATTCACTGGTAATCGAGTTTAAGACGGAACATTGTTTGACTTATACGCAATGTTGCTTAAGCTAAGGCCTACTCAATATATATAGATTAAATGTGGTATGAGACCAATTCGTTCATTGTTTTATCATCATCCGTATATGGGTGACTGGTGCATACATTACCATATGAAGGGAATGAAGTATTGAGATGCGTAAATAATAATTTGTCCACCAAGATAAATATGGGTTTTTGGGCATCAATATCCCCACCTTTGGGGGTATTGGATATGAATGATCCCCCTTTGCAAGTTGAACACCAGCATATTCACATCAGACAATGCAAAGCTTATTTTTTTAAATCTTTTTTTTCAATTGCCATCGCGAGAACAAAATTGAACTTGTGGGAGTGATGATGTGGATGATCATTTTCCTAACTTGGATAATGGAGCAAGTGAAGGGTTTGAAGGAAAAATCAACTTCGTTTAAACTAAAGGGTTCAAGGGACTCAACAGTCGAAAAATTGTGGTTGTATTTGGTACTTGTGGTGTTGGTAGTTGTATTATTGATGATAGATTAATAAGCTAAAAAGGGAGGGTGTAGAAAAGGACTTACCACGTTGCTTCTTCATCCATGTTAGCAAAATGACCATTCACCTCCTCACTCCATTAAGTCTAAATGTTGTTCACTCGATGGTAGTCTTAAAAAATAAATAGGATTAAATGTGGGTGTGCTAGTTTCCAACTTGCAAAGTGAAATTACTCTTATCCAATACCCCCAAAGGTAGAATTACTGATGTCAAAAAACCCTAAATAAATTGTTAGTATTGAGCATATACATAAGATATGACATGCTCCTACCGTTGCCAATAATTTCGGTTTAGAACTTTTGACTTAAAAACTTTTTTTTGTTAAAGTCCCCATTGATACAAAATCTAACGTTCAATACTTTTGGGCAGGGGGAGCTAAGGGAGAATTATTATGCGAAGGCATACACCATCTACAATGAAAACTGACTAGCAAGAACAAAACTAAACATCAACATTAATTCTCATCTAGCCATCTCCAAAAAAGTTAATGGTAAATGAACTATCGAACCGCTCAAAACATATAACATACATTTGGTCACTAATTATATTATTCAACGTAATTGTGTCATTCCCAAGTGATAGCGAGCTATTGTATAACTCTACATAGTAGATATCTGTTCAATGTGTGAGATGGAGCTTGATGGGAAGATTAACATGATAGAATCATATGAAATTCCCTTCAAATTCACCCAGTCAAAAAAGTCTCATATGCTAAGACCTAACTATCTTCCACAACCTGAAATCTCCAAATCTATGAAAATTTGCACTAGGAAGAAATACAAAAATCAGACCAAAACTAGCAATAAGGCAAGAGGAAAAACTCTCACCAAGTTGAGGAAATAAGGCCAACATCAAAAGAAACAACGCTAAGTTTCACTCAACAGTGAGAATATGTGCTGGATGCATCTAAAACTAACAGTAAATCTCCAAACAAACTAAATAAGGCTTTAAAAAAAATTGGAACATACTAGTTACTTTGAATGCTTATAAACTTATGGCAGCCTCTTATCGAAGAAAAACGAAGGCGGTTAGGATTTTTTTCCTATGCAAGAGACAAAGGGAGAGAAAGAAGCTTTTCAAGGAAAAAAAAAAAAAAATTCTAATATTCAATCTTGCATAGGTAGTCTGGTTTCAAATATAAAACTTTAGTTACTTTCTTTCTATTTTTTTTAAATCTAAAATTAGTAGTGTATATGAAACATTTAAGCAATCGATTTCTCAATGGTTCTACCAAAATTATCCTCGTAAAGAATAGAGAGTATGTCCTTATTCCTGAAAGACCTTATTCAACACTACTGTGGAATATAGCGATAAATCAAACTTGGCTAGCCAAGTTGTTGCACTACTACTCTGCTTAAAAATATGTGAGATGATAAATTATTGCAAATCTACAAATCAGACCTAATATCCTATATCAAAACCTAAATCTCCCAATGTGCCTGAATAAATCCTTGAACTGATTGAATGAGAATTTTCTTGTCTCCCTCTATGTGAGCATCTGTTAGCCTACTTGAATTGGTGTCTCGATGCTGTCTCTCACAAGTGTTGCTTCCGCTGCTAGAATTGATGCTGCTCTTAGATTAAGTGTCACTACTCTTCCTTCCTAATTACAAGTAACAAATCCTCCTGCTGCTCCTCACTATGGTCTTCATTGTGGTATATTTGTTGTGGTCTCTTCCAACTATCCAATAAGTCTTTATATGTTTGTTGACTGAATGAATTGTATTTGCTAGGGACGAAGGTTTGATTGTTTGTGTGAGTTTATGTCTAATGTGTCATTCAGCATTAGTTCTTTTTGCTCCAAACAAGGTGGTTCCTTGATTAGATATTTCATTGCAAATACCTTATTGTTTCTCATTTTCCAATGCTCCAACGAAGTGCAACTAACCTATCCATCTTAACTTGAGGATTAGAGGATCTAATCATTATGAGCCAATCTAGGATTTTATCATTCGTATTGATCGATACTGAAAAAGTAACCTAGTTGTAGTTACGCATAACATCCATACTTCACATAGAGACACTACAAATGAAGAAACAAGTGTTCTACATGCTCAATCTCATCATTACATATAGCGATGACAAAGAGGATCAACATTCAAACCTCTTTTTAAGAGAGTTCCCCCTTATGGGAAGGGAACTATGGAGTAGGTGTCATAAGGAAATCTTTGATTTAAGCATAATATCTAAATTTCAAATCCATTTGTATTCCCACACAAGGGGGCAAGTCAGATTTAGCTTATGGGTTGTCCAAGTTACTAATTTAGTGGAAAAATTACCGTTCCCTGATAGTGCACAACAACTCATGAACAGCATTGAAATGAATAGGTCGTTGTTGCTAAGATTAGTTGGAGGTGGACAACATCAACCAATAACTTAACTTGTTGATGTCTCTTTCCTTGCGATTGTGACAAGTTGTGCGACCGTAAGAGTTGTATCAATGAAGATGTATCTTATATCCTGATCATATTGATTTGACTATCATTGGTGAACCAATTGTCTAGCTAGAAATTAATATTGGTTCTTTCTCATACTTTCCATCTTATTCCTTTACAAAATTGATGTCTACTCTTAAGAATGCACTTCTGGATTGATTTACTTTAAAAACACTACTAAATGCTCCACATTTTTGAGATGAAGGCTTCTTGCTCTCTTAGGATGGGAAATTTTATCTCAAGAAACCATAGGAAAGCACTTAATATCTTTATATTTCTTTTAAAAGAAAGTCCTGCTAATTTTGTCAATTTGCTTATTAGTTTTGCTAGGGAGTCGTAAGAATTGCATTTGTGCGTGCCAGCATGGGTTCAATATTAGCCTGGATCAGTACCACTCTACCTGCTTTAGAAATATTTTTGAAATTCAAGTCTGTAGTTTATCTACTTTTCTATTGGCTAGTTCTATGAAGATTTCTCCCTTTGATATTCCCTTAAAAACTGGCATCCAAAATATTTACCCATGTTATTTTGCTGCATGATATTATACATAGAAACCATCTATTTATCATGAGTAGTGACATTACTAGAGGAAGTTAAAGTAGATTTCTAAAGGTTATTGGTTTATCAGAATTTTGATAAATTTGGTTAGTACTTTGTTTAATTTGCAGCATGATTCTAAATTAGTTCTACAAGAAAGCAGACTATCATCTGCAACTAGCAAGCAAGGAATATTATTAGCACTTGGAACACTTTTAAATTCCAATGTGCTTTCTTTTTAATTCATGTTTTTCTCAACGCTCTTGTCAATACTTCTATGCATATAATAAATAACGCAACAACGGTTCCCCTTAGCATATACCTCTGGTGGGTGTTTAAAATCAAAAATATAGACATCACAATTTATTATGAAGGAGCTAGGAACTGTGACACATTCCCTAATCCATTTGAACCACTTTCGTGAAAACTTATTTGCTCTAAGGTCTTTAACAATTCCGCTCTACTTTATCATAAGCTTTTTATATATCAAGTTTGAGTGTCTTCCGAACATTTTATCATTTCATATTCTCAACCTTATTGATGATCCCATGCATGAGAAGGACATTATCATCAATAGATCTTTTTGGTACAAATGAGTTGTGAACTTGATGAATAATTTTATCTAGGATTGGATGCATCCAGAGGCTACTCTCACACAAGCCAAAGTCTAAAATAAAAAATTAATGTTATGGTAGAGACAACATTAGTAAGGTTGAATAAAGTTGGAAGTGTTGTTGCACAAGTTTAGCCTTTAGGGCGCCTTCTTTCACATCTTGTTCCTAAAGAGCAAAAACCAGACGAAAAAAATGTGAAAAAGAAAAGAAAGCTCTATATTATATGGATTAGACTTAACATGTATCATCTGGTTTGTGTTCAATTTTGGCTCATATGGATTAGACTTAACAAGTGTATCATCTGGTTTGGGTTCGGTTTTGGTTCATTTAGATTATATCACATTCAGATTGATGGGATTTTGGAAATTCATCTCAAATCAAGCCATTTTGATTTGGGTTCGTTTTGATCGTTTAACGTTTGGTGCAATAAATTTGTATTGCAAAAAAAAAAAAAAAATTTTAACGGAAAAATTGAATTAATTTCGGTTTAATTTTGATCATTCCATTTTTTTGGTTTATTTCGAATAACATATTTCAACTTTCAAGTATTAAATTAGGTATAAATTTGGATCATCTAACTAGAATTTAGAATCTTAAATTTTAGTCAAATTTATCAACCTATATCTAATTGCTCTCAAGATATTTAGGAGGTGTTTTGTTTAACTTTATTGGGTTGGAATGGAATGAAGAATGATTCTAGGAGACATGAGAATGACTTTTGATTCTTTATTATACTTGTTTGGTTCAATTTAAGATTGAATTCAATGTAAGCTAAAAATGACAACTAAAGATATGGGTTTATGTCAACCCAAGAGGTGAGAGAGGTTTGATAAAACCTATACCTTATGAGATGTTTAATAAATTGAATTAATCACTTTAATAATAATGAATAGTCTTTCTATCTACACAATTACAATTATAGTTTTGTGGATCCATTAAATGAGAGGCATAGTTGAAAATTTTAACTATTGTACTTTTCACAGTTAAATTTTTAAAGTTAATTTATTATGTATTAACTAATATATTTTAGTTAGTGTATTATTTATAAAATAATTAAACTATTTTACCTGATAGAAATGATTTTTGAATGAAATGGTTGTTGAACATTGAGATAAGGTCGTACTAGAAATATCAACCATACTACTATAGTCGAGATGCTTATTCTCTAAAAAGAGTATTTCAGTGACTGTCAATCCGGACTACTAAACTATTTTGTTGAGCCACCTTAGGCTAGCTTAGCATGCTAGGGACAGCTCCAACTTACCTATTCCTTTTATTGCTATTCAAGAAGTTATTTGTTGAGTTTGTTATTTTCCCTTAGTTTGTTAGCAGGGTATGTATATATATACAACAATCATAATGTTGGTATCAATCAATTCAATTCAGTTAGCAATGTAACAGTTTTCCACCTTTTTCCTCCTCCATCTTCTGCTTCTTCTCTCTCTCCCTAAATTCTTGATTAATTCTCAAATTGTATGATGGTATCATAGCTTGGAAAGATGAATCTCAGTTTTGATTTATTACGATTGTTGAATCCAAATGGCAGAAGAATTTGTGGTAAATCCTTCTCACATTTTATTTTTGCATCCTTCTGATAACCCTAATAATGGTCTAGTTAGTAATCTTCTTGATGGAAGAAACTATGGACGTTGGAAAAGAGCCATGGAGGTTACCTTGATTGGTAAGAATAAACTCAAATTTGTCCAAGGGACTTTTGCTAGACCTGATTCTACTTCTCCTACTTTACAAGCATAGTGGGATAGGTGTGATAATATAGTTATTGCTTGGATCATGCATGCCTCTATTAAGAACATCTCTGACAGTATTATGCTTTCTTCGACTTCACATGATGCATGGGTAGAACTTGAACAAAGATATGGCCAAGTAGATGAGACACGAATTTTTGAGGTTCAGAGAGATTTGTGTTGAATCTCTTAGAACAATCTCTCTATTGTTGATTATTTCACTAAAATCAAAAAGTTATGAGATGAATATATACAACTACCATAATCCCTCATTGTTCTTGTGGCCTGGAGTGTGCCAGTTTGAAAGTTGTACACAAGATGCTTGATAACCAGCGTCTGATGCAATTTCTCATTGGTTTAAATGATGTCTATAAAACAATGAGAGAGAATTTAATCATAATAATATCCTCTCTCAGTCAGGCCTATAATGTAGTACTTCAAGAAGAAAAGAAAAGAGAGCCTTAATTCAGTCTCACACATTGTGAGTCAATCTGCTGCTTTCAATGTTCAAACTCTTTCTGGGACAAGAGTTGAGCATCCTGTAGAGAATGAACATGTTGCTCTGAATGGGAAACAAAGGAGCAATTACAACTATTATCACAAAGTTAGGAGTGATCAGCCCAACCTTCCAGCCCCTACTTTTAGAACTAGATTTGATAGGAGACAATATTATTGTGATCATTGGAAAATACATGGGCACTCCATTTAGAGATGTTACAAGGTGCATGGTTATCCTCCTGGGCACAAGCTACATAGAAAAGGGAGAAGAGTCGCAGCTGCTGTTCCAGGCCTTACATTAGATGATGAATATGCTCAGTTAATGGCTCTTCTGCATGAGCAAGCTAATGAAAGTTCAGACATAACTCATACTAGTTTCATGGTAGGTAATAAGATCTGTCTTTTCTCTACAATTGCAAAAAATTCTTGGATAATAGATAATGGTGCTAGTGATCATATTACACCAAACTTGTCCTTATTTGTTCATAAGGAACCTCTGTATCAGCCTTCTCATATTATTATGCCAAATGGGCACCCTACTAAGATTCAGCATATTGGTTCTGTTCAGATTGGACTAAATCTTCTTTTGAGAGATGTTCTATATGTCCCTGATTTTCAATTTAATTTGTTGTCTATTAACAAGTTGACTAAACAAATTGGCTCAATGGTTCTCTTTTCTTATGATTCTCGTCTACTTCAGGACCATATATTGCAAAAAGCAGTGGTCCTCAGAAAGAGGAGAAATGTCTCTATTGCTTGGACACAACCTTGAAGTAAAGGGATGATCAACAGTTGCTTAAAGGTCCCAGCCAGTCTACTTCCAATTTTGTTGCTTGTTTGTTGGCCCCCGAGCTCTAGCATTTTTGTTTAGGACATCCCTCATTTGAGATGATGCAATTTTTGAGTTTACCAAATTGTAATAAATTCCACAAAGAGTCTATATGTCAGATTTGTCCAAAAGCTAAGATGCATAGACTTCCCTTTCCTCTTAGTCACAGCAGGGCTTCCAAATTGTCTAAACTCCTCCATGTTGATATATGGGGCCTCATCCATATAGTACTTACATTGGTTATAAGTTTTTTCTTATATAATGGATGACTTTTCTAGAACAACATGGATTCATCTTTTGTCTCATAAAAGTAATGCTACACCTCTGTTGCAAGCTTTCATTGTCTTTATTGAGAAATAGTTTGAGGCTAAAGTTAAAGTTGTATGAAGTGACAATGGTGTGGAGTTTTATAGTGGCCCCATTCTGCAGTTTTATAATGATAAAGGGATTCAGATTCAATCCTCTTATGTAGATACTCCCCATCAGAATGGGATTGTCGAAAAAAAGCACCAATATCTCTTATAAGCCAGTAAGGCCACTGATGTTACAAGCAAACCTACCTTAGAAATATTGGGGAAAAGCTCTTTTAATTGCCACCTACTTGATCAATAGGGTTTGTAGTTCTTCTATACAACATAAGATGCCTTTTGAGCTCCTTCATGGTACTACATCTCTGTATGAGCACTTAAAAACCTTTGCGTATCTATGTTATGCATCCACTCTAAAGAGGAATAGAAACAAACTTCAAGTTAAGGCTTAACCTTATGTCTTCATAGGGTACCCCTATTATCAGAAAGCATATAAACTCCTTGATTTGGATACAAAAAGAGTTTTTACCTCCAAAGATGTCACTTTTCATGAGACTGTTTTCCCCTTTCATGCATTCAATCACCACTTTGATGTTCCTCTTCCTTTAGCCATCACTGATTTCATTCCTCATATTTTTATTCCTCCTGCTGCCACCAACATCTTAGATAACTCTGGTTCTTCTTATTCTGTAGAACACACAACACCTATAGATATAGCCCTCATCTCTTCTATTGTTACTACAGACACTATCTCTTTTCCTCATCAGTCACTCTCTCACACTCCTACAGCTCCCAGGAGATTTAACAGATCTCATCAGCCACCCTCTTACCTGAGAGATTACCACTGCAATGCTATTGTCCCCTCTCATTCTCTTCCACCTATATGGAACCTAAAACCTATAAGGAAGCTTCATAGGATTTAAGATGGATGGAAGCAATGCATGAGGAAATTCAGACCTTAATGGCTAACAATACTTGGTATTATATGGAGTTGCCCCTAGAAAAGACAGCCATTAGTCACAAGTGGGTTTATAAAGTTAAATTACATTTAGATGGTCGACTAGAAAGGCTTAAAGCCAGATTTGTTATTAGAGGCTTCACTCAAAGATATGACATAGATTATCAAGAAGTTTCTCCCTAGTTATGAAGATGGCCACCATTAGAATCATCATGGCCTTAGCTGCTGCCAAGGGCTGGACTCTCTGCCAATTGGATGTTAATAATGTTTTTTTGCATGGTGAGTTAGATGAAGTCTACATCATAGTTCCTAAAGGCATTCCTAATCGTTCTAACAAAGTGTGTAGGCTTAGAAAGTCACTGTATGGCCTTAAACAGGCTAGTAAATAGTGATTTCAGAAGCTTAGCAGCACTCTCCTTGCTCTGGGATATCAACAATCAAAGAGTGATTATTCCCTTTCTTGAACAAATCAAGCACTGATATTAACTCTTGTTGCAGTATATGTGGATGACATATTTATCACAAGTTCCAGTCAGCACGAGATTGACCATGTGAAGCACCAACTTGACCTAAGTTTTGGTATCAAATGCCTGGGTGTTTTACATTATTTTCTAGGTCTTGAAGTTACTCATTCATCAGACAGAATTGTTCTCAGTCAGAATAAATTTACACCTGAATTATTACAGGATGCTGTCATATCTAATCTCAAACCTGTGGCCATACCATTGCCTTTGCACTGCAAGCTCACAATGGAGGATGGATCACCTATTGAGGATCCCGCCTACCATAGAATTATGATGGGCAAATTGAATTTTCTTTCAAACACTAGGCCTGATTTGAGCTTCACTGTGCAGACTCTAAGTTAGTTTATGCAGCACCCCATCGCACCTCACTTATAGGCTTTACATCATACTTTGAAGTATATTTAGGGTACCATTGGTCAAGGCATTTTCCTTAAGGCCTCAAATCAACTTAGTCTCACAGCATTCTCAGACTCTGATTGGGCATCATGCCCCACATTAAGATGTTCAGTAACCGGCTATGCAGTTCTTTTGGGCTCTTCACCTATCAGTTGGAAGAGTAACAAACAAAGTACTCTCTCTAAATCATCTTCTGAGGCAGAGTTTCGAGCCATGCCCCACGCAGCTTCAGAAGTTACATGGCTAGTCAGGCTCCTTGAAGAATTGGTTGTCATTTCTCTCAAACCAGTCACACTGTACTGCGACAATCAATCAGCTATTCAGATTGGGAAAAAGCTTGTTTTTCATGAATGCGCTGAACATATAGAAATAGATTGTCATTTCACTCATGACAAGGCTCTTGAAGGCCTTCTTCAACTTAAATATCTTCCTACTCGTGATCAGCTGGCTGATATCTTTACCAAGGTTCTTCTTCTCAACATCATCCTTTACTATCCAAGCTTGAAATGGTGCCTTCTCAGGCCCCTTCTAGCTTGCGAGGGGATGTTGAGCCACCTTAGGCTGGCTTAGCATGCCAAGGGTAGCTCTAACTTACCTGTTCATTTTATTGCTATTCAAAAAGTTAGTTGTTGAGTTGGTTATTTTCCCTTAGTCTGTTAGCAGGTATGTATATATATACAACAATTATAATGCTGGTATCAATCAATTCAATTCAGTTATCAATGTAACAGTTGTTCACCTTTTTCCTCCTCCATCTTTTGCTTGTTCTCTCTTTCCCTAAATTCTTGATTAATTCTCAAATTGTATGATATTTATTCCTTATTGTTAATTTTTAAATTTATGTTACAAGGAGTGGACGTTGATGTGGATTTTATGTTTAGTTTTAAAACCCTTTTTACTTGCAAGTGCACAAGATTAATTGTAGACAAGCGGGCATAGGGGTGTCGATCTCATGAGGAACAATAGCGATTTTAAATTTATCCTTTCTGATTGTAAAGAATAATTCAATTTATGAGTTCAATTATCAAAATGAATTAAGGAGCAAAATAAGAGTAAACAAGTCAAGAGATATGGAGAGAAATCAATAAGAGAAAAATCTAGGACTTTGGATTTCACCTTTGATGCCAATATTAATTTACTAATTCAAATGGGGATTCAATTTGTCACTTGTTCAACCTAAGCTACAAGCATTAGGCCATAAGTCAAAAAGATGGTTATTATTAGCAAATGAGATTATTTATCTAGTGGCTTAGCATGAATTATTCTTCTTAGACATAACTCATCTAATTTCTAGCATAAATTATTCAATTGAAATAATTATAATTTTAAGTCCAATTACATAGTCATCATATTAGCCTACAAGGTCTAGTATTCATTTAAGATAGCAAATTAAACTATTATAATCAACATGATTAAACATTAGTATTAAGATGCATAAATAAATTACGATCAAATATAAACTCAAGATTATGTAAAAGAGATAAAAATAACCCCATAAGAAATTAACAAAAGAATATTATTACCAAAGATCCATCATAATCCTAGAATGAGTAGTTTAGCCAGCCATAGTTAGTGAAAACACCATTAGAGTTGGTATATTTCACTTCCTATATCCAAACTTTGTACTCAATTACACAAGTGATATAATCAAATATAAACTCTTAAATTTGACTCACAAATGAGATGAGAAGAGAAGAGAAAAATAGCTAAAAAAGCTTATTTTCTTCTTAACCCCTCAACCCAAATGATCTTGTCTTACAAAGACTCTCTCAACTCTCTAAAAAAATAGAAGATAGAAGATGGGAGAATGAGAGAGAGAATGGATGAATGTATGAGTTTGAGTGTGTATGGATGGATATAAGTATCTTTTTCCCTCAACCTTGAACCCTTTTTATAGTGAAAATCCAATCCCTTAGGATACCCCCAAAATTAATGAAAATCAATTCCAATTAATTTGGAATGTTACATGCATAGTCATGGCTAGTCATAAGTATAATATTAATTTTGATTAATGGCATTTGACTAGGTTAAGAATTAGCCATGTGGGAAAATGGGAGAAGCGAAAAAAAAAAAAAAAGGTGGATGCAGGCTGGTGAAGGCTGGCGTTTGGGCTGCAGAGAGCAGGCCTAGACGAGAGAGGGTAGGAAAGGAAGAGAGAGAGATAAAGTGAAAGGGAAGGAGGAAGCTGAACTGGGCCACCCAGAACAGGCCCAAACGGAGAGAGTTAGAAGGGAAAAGAGGAGAGGGGAGAGCTGAGGAATTGGGCCGTGCACAGAGCCCTGATCTGTAGAGAAAGGCAGCCGAGGGAGATGACTTGTGAAGTTGGCCCATACGGAGAGAGCAAGGAGATCGGAGTATGATGGGTGCAGGCACCGGGCCGAGGATGATGATGGAACGCGGGCTAGGTTGACTGCTGCATCTTTCTTGGTCCGCGAGAAGCTGGGTCGGACCTTCTGTTTCTTCTTCTTTTTTTTTTTTCTCTTTCTTTTCCTTTGTACTTAAGCTTGGACTCTAGGCATTGCACTTGTAGGAGTTCTGAGTAGAATTAATCAACTTCATCCTAAACTCTTCTATATTTATTTCTACCTGAAAATTTCATAAAATATGCATTATTTATCCATAAGAATATATTTCAAAGACATAAAAGTAGGTGAAATGAAGGAGAAAATTATATATAAAATATGAATTATCAACTCCCCCGCACCAAGACTTTGCTAGTCCTTGAGCAAAGAACACCAATAATGCATGTATTCATTTAAACCATCAAGAAGAATAACATCAGGGAAGAAAACCAAGTGACCCAATTATAAATGTCCACTCCAAATCACATACACCAATTCACTACCAACCCACAATTCATTATCAAAAATTTTTAACCCCTACTTAGTCCATAGCCAAAAATTCGAGCAAATTAAGCACACAACGAAACCATGTAGCAAACCGTAAGTACAAAATTTCACCTCACATAATAAAAATCACAAGAGCATCTTTTAAAATCGAGTCCCCAATGCCAAATCAATTTTTTTGATTTGCTTTTTTCTTTATTATTTCAAAAGTTACTTGATCTCATGTTTTTTCTTGAGTGGATAAAGATATGCATAAAGATAACATTCAGAGAAACACTTAGTATACATTCAGGTAATTAAAGATATGAATAAACATAGGACCTGAACATTGGTATCGAAATCAGAACTCAATTAATTCGATTTATTGCATTTCTTTTTTCTTTTTTTTAATTGGAAAAGCCAATGAGGATCTCAATGCTTATGGAATACTCAACATGACATTGTAAATAGGGTTACATCTCAAACTCAAAATTCGGCTACATAGTGACATTAGCACAGCAAAAATTTTAGACTTCAACTAGTCAAAACTAGAAATAATCTCTAGTGAGTATGGGTCACATGAATCAAATCCACATAATAGGAATAAAACCCACACAATTAGAACACTCAAACTCTTCCTAAAATTAAATTGACCCATAAATTTTCAAGTTTTAATTTTCCTCAATATTTTCATTTTGCCTTACCCCTACACCTAAGCTGTACATTGTCCTCAATGTTGAAAACAATAAGATAGAGGAAAATGGAGAAAAGAGTGACACAACCTGATAGCACGAGGAAGTTATGTCCATTAAAGGTCAACAATCAACCTCCCAATGCACCTTCGCAACAATCACCAACCTTAAGAGCCAAAACCAATTGAAGAATCACACTTAAAAACACAAGCAAACCTTGTTAGAAAAAGTAAAAATAAAAATAAAAGACTCAAAATCACCTAAAAAGATTGGGTTGCCTCCTAATAAGCGCTAAGTTTAATGTCTTCAGCCAGACAATGCCTTACCCACTAATCATAGTAGATAGGGTCAACCAAGTTGATGGATTCAATCAAACCAGGGTTAATATCATGAGTCACAACAGATTTTAAATGTTGACCATTAACCATGAGAACTCTACCATCTTGGGGATCCAAAAATCGGACCACCCTAGAGGGAAACACTTGTTGAACAACAAAAGGACCATCCCATCTAGATCTCAACTTGCCAGGAAATAGCTTAAGCTTAGAGTTGAAAAGCCAAACCTTCTGATTAGATTCAAAAGATTTACGAGAAATTGTTTTATCATAAAAAGCTTTGGTTTTGGCTTTATAAATCTTACAATTCTCGTAGGCTTCATTATACAATTCGTCCAACTCATTCAATTGAAGCTTGCGATTAGAACTTGCTTGTTTCTTATCAAAATTAAAAGCTTTAATAGGCCAAAAAGTACGATGTTCTAACTTAACTGGCAAGTGACAAGCCCTACCAAAAAGAAGCCGGTAAGGAGACATCCCAATGACAGTCTTATAAGCAGTACGATAAGCCTAAAGAGCATCATGCAATCTCAAACACCAGTCTTTCCTATCAGTCGAACCGTTTTTTCAAGGATAGACTTAATTTCATGATTAGACACCTCAACTTGACCACTAGTCTGAGAGTGATAAGAGTAGCTACTTTGTGAGTCACAGAATACTTTATCAATGACAAAAGTGACTCCCTCCATCACTAATAAGGGCTGTAGGGGTCCCATATCGACAGAAAATGTATTCTTTCATAAACTTGACCAAAATCTTGTGGTCATTGGTCCTAGTAGCCTGAGCTTCTACCCACTTTGATACATAATCCACAACAATCAATATGTATACAAAGCCATAAGACGGGGGAAAAGGACCCATGAAATCAATGCCCCACACATCAAATATCTCAACAATCAGAATAGGAGAAAGGGGCATCATATCACGACGGGACAGGGCACCCATACATTGACAACGCTCACAAGCAAGACAAAATTGGTGAGTATCTCTAAATAGAGTGGGCCAAAAGAACCTACTTTGTAGGACTTTAGCAGCTGTCCTACGACCTCCAAAGTGACCACCACAAACATAAGAGTGATAAAAGGTAAGGATACTATGAATTTCACTCTCGAGGACACATCTACGTATCACTTGGTCAGGGCAATGTTTGAAAAGATAAAGATCTCTCCAATAGTAATGTCTTACCTGTGAGAAAAACCTATCTTTCTCTTGTTTGGACCAGTGAGGATGAATCTTCTTAGTGACAAGGTAGTTCACAATGTGAGCAAACCAGGGGAGAGGGGCATGTGACACAGCAAACAACTGCTCCTTAGGAAAGTGGTCAGAAAAGCCAACTGAGTCATCAGTATACTCAGTAAAGATTCTAGACAAATGGTCGGCAATAGAATTTTCAGATCCTTTCCTATCTTTTACTTCAATATCAAACTCTTGGAGTAACAAAATCCATCTAATGAGTCTTGGCTTAGTGTCATTCTTAGCGAATAAGTGTTTTAATGCAGTATGATCACTAAACACAATCACTTTAGAACACAAAAGGTATGGACGGAATTTATCAAGTGCAAATACTATAGCTAGCAACTCTTTCTCAGTAGTAGAATAATTCTTTTGAGCATCAATGAGAGTTCTACTCGCATAGTACATGACATGAGGCACTCTATTGATCCTTTGACCCAAAACAGCCCCCATAGCAGAATCAGATGCATTACACATGATCTTGAATGGCAAAGAAAAATCAGGGGGCTGCACAATAAGGGCTGACACTACCAAGGATAAAGCTTTTCAAAAGCTTACACACAAGACTCATCAATCATAAAAGAAGTATCTTTGGTAAGAAGATTAGTAAGTGGGCGAGCCACTTTACTAAAATCCTTAATAAATCTCCTATAGAAACCAGTATGACCAAGGAAAGATTTGACTTGCTTCACAGAAGAAGGCACAGGCAAATTAGAAATCAGATCAACCTTGGCTTTATCAACCTCAATCCCTTTTTCGGACACTTTATGTCCCAAAACAATCCCTTCTTAGACCATGAAATGACTCTTTTTCCAACTCAAAATAAGATTCACTTCTTCACATCTTTTTAGCACAATGGATAAATTAGTAAGACACATATCAAAGGAAGAACCAAAAACAGAGAAATTATTCATAAACACTTCCATAAAATTATCAATATAATCAGAAAATATGGCCATCATACATCTTTGGAATGTGGAAGGTACATTACACAACCCAAAAGGCATCGTCCGATAAGCCAAGGTACCTGACGGGCATGTAAATGTGGTTTTCTCTTGATCCTCAGGATAGACAGGTATTTGGTTGTAACCAGAATACCCATCTAGAAAGCAATAAAAACTTTGTCCCGCTAATTTTTTCAAAATTTGATCAATGAATGGGAGGAAAAAATGATCTTTTCTTGTGACAGAATTCAGCTTTCTGTAATCAATGCACACCCTCCACCCCGTGGTCTGTCTAGTGGGAATCAGTTCACCTTCATTATTCTTAACCATAGTTATGTCAGATTTTTTGGGGACTACTTGAACTGGACTGACCCATTGACTATCAGAAATAGGGTAGATAATGCCTGCATCTAAAAGTTTTATTACCTCTTTTTGAATAACTTCTTTTATGTAGGGGTTCAGTCTACGTTGCATTTACCTAACAGGTTTAGCATCATCCTCTAAATGAATCCTGTGCATACAAATTGTGGGACTAATCCCTTTTAAATCAGCAAAAGACCATCTAATAGCACCCTTATGATCAGATAAAACACGAATCAATTCTGCCTCTTGATCACAAGATAGAAGAGAAGAGACAGGTAGGGTCTCTTTGGGGCCTAAAAACACATATTTGAGTGAATCAGAAAGAGGTTTCAACTCAAGTTTAAGTAGAGAAACAACAGAAGGTGGCATAGGAGAACTAGCCAAAGGGGGAAGAGGTTCATAAGTGGACACCCAGGAGGAAGACTCAAGATGAGGAGTGGAGTCAAAAGTAGAATTCATCTCACCTATCATACTTCTAAATCAAACAATCTCAAATCCTCATGGGAAAGACAGATTCCCAAGGGATCATTGCTCAGAATAGCAGATAAAGCCTCTTCAATTATTTCATCAATCACATCAACAACGAAGCATTCAGATTCATCTTCAAACACCGTTTGAGCAGAAGTTTTAAAAATGTTAAGCCTAACCATCATGTTCATGACCGAGACATCCATCACTCCCAACCTACAGTTAATGGTAGCATTAGCTGTGGTTAGGAAGGGACGTCTTAAAATAAGAGAGATCTGCTTAGAAGCATGAGTAGGGTCCATGTCCAATACAATAAAGTCAACAGGAAAGAATCCTTTATCAATTTGCACCAAGACATCATCTATTCACTCCCAAGGAGTCCGACCCGACCTATTAGCAAGCTGAAGGGTACAGTTGGAAGGTTATAGTTTACCTAATCCCAACTCTAAGTACACAGAATATGGTATCAAATTGACACTAGAACCCAAATCCAAAAGTGCCCTTTCAATTTCGTGATTGCCAATAAAACATGAAATAGTAGGGACACCAGGATCTTTGAACTTAAGGGGAGTATTACATTTCAGAATTGAACTCACTTGTTCACTTAGAAGAACCTTTTTAGACTTGTCATCTTTAGATTTTCTTTTAAAAGTGCACATGTCTTTAAGAAACTTAGGATAGGCTGGGATCTGTCTAATCGCTTCTAAGAGGGGAAGATTGACCTTAACTTGCTTAAAGGTCTCTGGGATGTCATCTCTTTGCTTGTCTTTCTTGGAAGGAAATGGTGCATCCAAAGCTTGAGGGTAAGAAACCCTTGGCTCATATGCCACACTAGGATCAGACACAACAGGAGAGGGGGATAGGTCATTCTCTTTTTCAATCTCAAGGTCACTCCCCATTGTCTTAAGTCTTTTATCTTTATCATGTTTCTTCTCACTCACCTTGTTATCTACTTCTTTACCACTCCTAAGAACCATTACAGTTTTCAATTATTCAAATTGCTGGCCTTTAGGGTTCTGGACGAGATGACTCGGAAGTTTTCCTTCTTCTCTTTTACCTACAGCTATGACTAGTTACCTAAGTTGGGTTTCTAACTTAGCTATATATTGTCAGTGAGAGTCAACAATGTGCATCTTAGACTCAATTTCTTGGACCTTATAATCAACATTTTGCACAACAGAGGTCAAGGTGCCAAGGGCAGAAATTACCTTGTCTATATTAGAGCTCCCAGATGGAGCTTGATGGAAAGAGGGAGGAGCATATCGCTGGTTTTGGAAACCAGGAGGGGGAGGTCTACTAGACTGGGCCTGAGAATTCTCAATATTTTGAGACATCTATGAAAAATTAGGATGATTCCTCCAACCATGATTATAGGTATTAGAATAAGGATTGTTGTATGAAGGAAATCCTTGGGCAGCATTTACTTATTCAGTCATACAGTCAGACTTACCAATATACGAACATTCAGTAGAAGCATGCATGGGACTAGCACAAATCGAACGCACATCTTGTATAAAAGGAGCATTAGACACTTTATTCATGCACAACAATTGATCAAATTTCTTACCCAAAGTATCAACATTACTAGAAAGGTCAACTGAATGTGAAACCTCATAAACCCCCCCTTTACTTCCTCATTGCTTAGACAAATCAGAATGTGAGGAAGTAGCATGCAAGTGTGAATTTTTACTCAAATATTCAAATAATTCCCAGGCTTCTTCAGGGGTTTTGTACAAGAAACTACCACCAGATGACGCATTAACCATCTGCCTATTGTGCTCATCTAAGCCAGAGTAAAAACTCTGGACAAGTTGCTACATAGGTACCTCGTGATGAGGACAACATCGCAATAATTCTTTAAACCGTTCCCAACATTCATGCAATTGTTTATTTTTATTCTGTGAGAAGGTGGTTATAGCACGTCTTAAGACAGTCCGTTTACCAATAGAGAAAAACTTTTTCAAGAATTCCTTTTACAATTGATCCCAAGTGGTGATATTTGTCTTAGTGTCCAACCAAGTTTTAACTTTATCTTTTAAAGAAAAAGGAAAAAGCCGCAAGCGAAGAGCATCATCAGAGATATTATTTAAAAACACGGTAGAGCAAATCTCTACGAATGCATTAACATGCTTGAAAGGATTTTTACACTCTAGCCTATAAAACGACGGAAGCATTTGGATAAGAGAATGTTTAATCTCAAATGGCACCGTAATAGTGGGCATACGTGATCTTGTTGGTGAATCATATGTGGCGGGAGTAAAGTATTCATTAAGTTGCTTAGGTGGTGGGGTTGGTTGTTCAACCATCTTGTTCTTAGATTCTGATTTCTTAACTCTTATCTTACGAAGAGAGCGTTCAATTTCAGGATTATATGGTTCAAGATCTAAGCACAAAGAACGTCTACCAAGCATATACCAACAAACAATAAAAAGAAAATAAAATCATCACAATAATAACCACATAAAAGAGAGAAAAGAAGAGAGAGATAAGAAGAGAGAAATAAGAAGAAAGGGGAAAAAAATAAATAAATAAAAATAAAAATAAACGAATAAAAGAAAGAACCAAGGGAAGGGGGAAAATAACAAAAAATAATAAAGCAAAATAAAAGAAAATAAAATAAAAAATAATTAAAAAAAAAGAACAAAGGAAATAAAAGGGGAAGGGATTGTTAGATTAGGTATAATAAATAAAATAACAAAAAGAAAAAAAAAAGTTAGATTAGGTTGTCAGATTAGTAGGGAAGAGGGAAAAAAAATAAAATAAAAAAATAGATTAGGTTAGAAGGGATAGGAAAAATAGTTAGATTAGAAGGGAACGGGAAGAACAAAAATAAAATGATTAGATTAGGAGGGATTGAGAAATGAAATAAAAAAGAAAAGAGAAGGAAATGGAGAATGAATAAATAAAATTGTTAGATTAGCAGGGAAGGGGGAAAAATAAATAAAAGGAAGAGAAAATTCAAAAATCAGTATTTATTCTCCGACAACGGCGCCAAAAACTTGATATGGATTTTATATTTAGTTTTAAAACTCTTTTTACTTACAAGTGCATAAGGTTAATGGTAGACAAGCAAGTATAGGGGTGTCGATCCCACGATGAACAATAGCGATTTTAAATTTATCCTTTGTGATTGTAAAGAATAATTCAATTTATGAGTTCAACTATCAAAATAGATTAAGGAGCAAAATAAGAGTAAACAAGTCAAAAGATTGGAGAGAAATCAATAAGAGAAAGATCTAGGACTTTGGCTTTCACCTTTGCTGCCAACATTGATTTGCTAATTTAAATGGGGATTCAATTTGTCACTTGTTCAATTTAAGCTACAAGCATTAGGTCATAAGTCAAAAAGATGATTATTATTATCAAATGAGATTATTTATCTAGTGGCTTAGCATGAATTATTCTTCTTAGATATAACTCATCTAGTTTCTAGCATAAATTATTGAATTGAAATAATTATAATTTTAAGTCCAATCACATAATCATCATATTAGCCTATAAGGTCTAGTATTCATTTGAGATAGCAAATTAGACTATTATAATCAACATGATTAAACATTAGTATTAAGATGCATAAATAGATTATGATCAAATATAAACTCAAGATTATGTAAAAGAGACAAAAATAACCCCATAAGAAATTAACAAAAGAATATTATTACCAAGGATCCATCTTAATCCTAGAATGAGTAGTTTAGCTGGCCATAGTTAGTGAAAACACCATTAGAGTTGGTGTATTTCACTTTCTATGTCCAAACTTTGTACTTAATTACACAAATGATATAATCAAATGTAAACTCTTAAATTTGATTTACAAATGAGATGAGAAGAGAAGAGAAAAATAGTTAACAATTCTTATTTTCTTCTTAACTCCTCAACCCAAATGATCTTGTCTGACAAAGACTCTCTCAACTCTCTAAAAAAATAGAAGATAGAAGATGGGAGAATGAGAGAGAGAATGGATGAATGCATGAGTGAGAGTGTGTATGGATGGATATGAGTATCTTTTTCCCTCAACCTTGAACCCTTTTTATAGTGAAAATCCAACCCCTTAGGATACCCCCAAAATTAATGAAAATCAATTCTAATTAATTTGAGATGTTACATGCATGGTCATGGGTAGTCATAAGTATCATATTAATTTTGATTACTGGCATTTGACTAGGTTAAGAACTAGCCATGTGGGAAAATGGGAGAAGAGAAAAAAAAAAAGGTGGATGCAGGCTGGTGAAGGCTGGCATTTGGGCTGCAGAGAGCAGGCCCAGACGGGAGAGGGGAGGAAAGGAAGAGAGAGAGATGAAGTAAAAGGGAAGGAGGAAGCTGAACTGGGCCACCCAGAACAGGCCCAAACGGAGAGAGTTGGAAGGGAGAAGAGGAGAGGGGAGAGCTGAGGAATTGGGCCGCGCAGAGAGCCCTGATCTGTAGAGAAAGGCGGGCCGAGGGAGATGACTTGTGAAGCTGGCCTACATGGAGAGAGCAAAGAGATCCGAGTATGATGGGTGCAGGCGCTGGGCCGAGGATGATGATGGAATGCGGGCTGGGTTGACTGCTGCATCTTTCTTGGGCCGCAAGAAGCTGGGCTGGACCTTCTGTTTCTTCTTCTTTTTTTTTTTTTTTGCTCTTTCTTTTCCTTTGGGCTTAAGCTTGGATTCTAGGCATTGCACTTGTAGGAGTTCCGAGTAGAATTAATCAACTTCATCCCAAACTCTTCTGTTTTTATTTCTACTTGAAAATTTCATAAAATATGCATTATTTACCCATAAGAATATATTTCGAAGACATAAAAGTAGGTGAAATGAAGGAGAAAATTACATATAAAATATGAATTATCAAACGTGTGATTGTTGGTGTTCTCAAATATGTTGTAATCCTAAAACGCTAAAAAAAATTCTTATTTGATTTTTAGATTTTTTTAACAAAGAAAATCATAAGAATATAGATGTTCATGCAAAGCATGGATTTAATGCTTGTCACTCACTGATAAGCCAGTGATATTATATTAAATCTGTTTTGGTAAATTATTCATTATTGATTAAATTATGTCCATCTCTATGTCCTTTGTCCAAGGTCCGAATGACCAATACTCATGTGACAACGTTGCACACGTCTTTTGATCTCATTGTTAGGGTAGTTGTGGCAAGGAGTTGTTCTACAAATTCGAGACTACCATAATATTTTGAGGTATAAAAATGATTTGTGTGTCGCTTGGGCTAGCTTGAACACTCTTTAGTCTATCTTTAATTTAACTTAATTAAATCAACTCTAATTCAAATCGAATCGGATCATGAAATGAAAAATTAAATAGGATTAGTTTGATTTTACACTAAAAGTATGAAATGAAAAATAAGAAATTGACATGTGGTATGTTAACACATAATGGACCACTTTAATAGTTCATGAGTGAAGCTCGAACCTCAACTTTTTCCTAGCTAGGCTCTGTCAGTGTTACTGAGTTAGGTTGGGTCAAATAATTTGATAACTTCTCTCCGAAGATCCTCATGCTCTTTGAATTACCTCAAAATATAGAAATTATTACAAAGAATAGGATAGATTCAGAAATTTTATTTAAAAATTGTCCATTTTTTAATTTTTCATTAGTTTTATAGATGGTATTATTTTTTTAAATCTCAAAAAAAAACCGAATATATTAACAATATTATGAATTTTGGCAACGTTTATCTAAATTTGAAGCCTGGTCGGGTGGGGTTTGGCATGTTGGTTTTTTTTTAATCTTTAAATTTTTTTTTTTTGGGCTTCACTTCATCTATCCCACATAAACTTTGCTCCACTAGTAGAATTAAATTTGCTTTTATTTTTTTTATATTTTTAGACAGCGCTTAACTAAACTATGCAATAGCTAAGATAAGCAGGTTAACCTAAATATGTAGCTTTTCAAATATTCTCCAAACTCTAGGGGGAAAAAAATATCCAACTTAACTATTAGAGTAATAGTATATATGCTTCAGTCGTTCACACTTCATATGACAACCCCTTAGTTTAGTATTATTTCTCTTTGTGACTTATGAAAATTCTTTATTAGCAAAGCTTATACTAAGAACAAGTCCATCGGCTTGCTCACGCGAGGAGAAAGAGAGGCGAGCGAGGGAGGAGTCGGTGTGCGAGGTTGCAGCGGTTGGCTTGGCTCAGGGGCTCGACGAGGCTGCGCGAGCCGTGAGGAGCCTCGGTCAAATTTTTTTGACCGTTCCCCCCCCAAAACGACGTCATTTTGGGGGTTGACCACTTTTTTTTTTTGGACCAGGACAATTATTTTGTGAGACAACCCATGGACTGAAAAGCTGAAAGGCTGGGCAGTAAGCATAGCATCGTGACCGTTAAATGGCTGTCCCCCATGTGAACAATTTTTGTTTTCATTTAGTGTGTATGAATATGTTTACATATATGATGCTTCAGCTTCTCACTCACAACCTCCCTCAATTCTTCTTCCTCGCGTGAAAATTGATCATTTTTTGGTGCATTTATATTCAAGTTTTTATATCAACGAAGAAGTGAAAGTAACAGTAAGAATTTATATTTTTGTAGTTTCCGTAAATGCTTAATGTTATATGTTCAACTTGATATTTTATATGAGTAATGTTGTTATTTTTGTATTTGTGGAAAAACTTGTTGGTGTTTATATTTTGTTCATATATTAAATTTTATAATGATTATATGTTTTTAATATAATAGCTATGATTTTATTTTTCAAAGGTTTTGGTAGAATAATTTTAGTGATGTTATTAAAAGTGGGCATAAAAGTGGGAATCAGTCTTTGAGATGTTGTGAAAAGAATTATATGTTAATGAATATGTTAATGAAATGAAGAAATTTGTTTAATTTTTTCCTCTCTAGTGAGACATTTTAGCAACAACGAAGTGAAGAAATTAGTAAGAATTTATAAATTCAATTGTGTTGAGTTCTGTATTTTGTACTTTAAAAATTGGTAATTTTAGTTTGTAATGTTGTTGTTGTTTGTACTTTAAAAATTGGTAATTTTAGTTTGTAACATTGTTGTTGTTTGTATTTGTAGAGAAGTTTGAGTTGCTCTTCGAATCAACAAAGTAGTGAAGCAAATTGTAAGTTGCTATTTAATTTTTAATGCATTAGAAAAAATTATTATGTGGTAGTTGATATGTTAAATGTTAAAAATATTATATTTTATTAATGTAGTAGCAATGGCATGAACAATATAATTGAAAGATTAATTTGAAATCTGTAAACGTTATTTGTGTAAGTAGGAGATAATTAAAATTTAATTATATGTTGTGATTATATGTTATTAACTTAGCAATATGATTAAATGTTTTAGGAAACACTATGAGAATATTGTTATCATATTTTTGGACATGTTAATGAAGTTAGGATAATTAAATTGGTAATTATTGAAATGAATATATTTGTAGAATAAGTTTGCAATAATTAGGAGAACATGTTTGTAAATATAGTTGGTGTATCAGTTGTTGAAATGAATATTATAGGGTGGTAGAATATTTTTTGGCATGTCGAAGAAATTATGCATATTTTAATGTTCTCAAAGTGAATATGATAATGACTATGATAATTAAAATTAATATGTTATAATTAAAATTAATATGAACTTCATAAAATGAATTAAATACTTTTTAAGTATATATTACTAAAATAAATGTGTTAATTGCTATGATAATTAAATGTAATATGTAACTTCGGAAAAAATGAATGGTTTTCTTTTTTAGTATATGATATGAAGCGCTATGAGAATAAAGTTTAAATATTTCATATCATCTGAAATATGATCTTCAATTACTATAAGTCACTAATATATTAATACAATTAATTATAAATTTGTAGGTACTAACTTCATCTGAAATATGGACCCTAACACTCCCCCCTCGTTTATGAGCTTGCTTGAGGGTGACGATTCACCCCAAGTTGGGGGGAATAGTGCACCCCAATCCACATCATTCATATTACCCACGCCACCTTAGCTTGAGGATTCCGGGTGGTTCAACTCAGAATCCTCGACCATATCCTCGACCATATTACACATCAACACATATTGAACCTTTCAATGTGCACAGGAGTGAATACCCGTACCACCATCCTTACTATCCACCGCCACCTCCTCATCAAAATGACCTTTCTGCGGGGAACAACTCCACCCCCTCATCCACACCAACGGGGTCATTGATCGAGCGGGGCCAGTTTGGGATGAATATTAAGGTAAGTACTGATGAGGGGGATGGGGAGGAAGTAATGGGAGCAACAGGTGGTGGTACCAAAAAGTAGACCGTTGACGAGGATCAACAGCTTATTCGGGCATGGATAAATGTAGGCACAGATCCTATTATCGGGGCCTACCAAAAGAAGGCTGGCTTCTAGAATAGGGTGGCCTCGACTTTTAATGAGTACCATCCATAAGGGGCATCAGCACGAACTTCAAAGACATGTAACAGCCGATGGCTGTGGTGCGCCCCAATAGTGAACAAATGGATAGGTATTATGCATGAAGTGGAACGTAGTAACCATAGTGGGTGGAATGATGTAAAGATTCTGCAAGAGGCCCACAGATTGTACGCTGAGTATACACAGAAGAAGTTTGAGTTGCAGCATTGGTATGAGATACTGAAGGACCAGCCAAAATAGCGTGCGATATCTGATCCACCTAAGTCAGGGTCAGGATCATCAAAAAGGTCCAACCCCGACACTGAAGAGACCAAAAATGAAGGTGTCAGTGGTAGTGAAAGACCAGAAGGCCGAAAAGCGACAAAGAGAAGGATGAAACAAGCGACGAACAATGCTGTAGTTGATCGAGTAACAACTGAGCTGCAGCAGATAAAGTGCGCCAACAGTGATATGAATCATATGTTCAAGGATTTCATGATCACAGTTAATCAAGAAAAAGCTTAGAAAATAATGATGAGGGAAATGAAGCTGATGCGAGAAGAGGAAAGAATAATGATGACTGACACCTCCACAATGACTCCTGAACAAGCAGCTTACTATGAGCAACGGAAAGCGGACATTATTGCGAGGAGATCGGGGCACTCATCATCACATCAGTAATATGTCTCGCCCCCCTAATTTTGTAGAATGCGAGAACTATGTACTTCATCCTATGTTGTAACAATGTGGCTTTATTTTCCATGTGTTGCATTAGACGTGAGTTTGGTGTAGTCAAGTAATGATATCAACTTATGCAAAATGGGTGTGCCTACTATTTATTGTTAATAAAATGGTTACTATTCTGTACATTAATGAATAATAATTATTATTTGCGCAGATTATTTGTAATGGATAATTTCAATGTGGACACACAACCAATTGAGGACGAATCATCGTCCTCCTCGTCATCATCCTCTCTTCATCAGATAATGATGTCATGTTCCCCATCATGGGGGCGTACCCCTAATATCAACAACAAGTGCAACATCAAATGATCCTCCTTCTATAACTTAGGGAAGTAACCACGGATATGATGCCATCCGCCTTTACTCCTCGAATGAAAAAGAGATGTATTAAGACAGACAGACAAGCAGCCCATAACCGCTTATACCAAGACTACTTCACCGAAGATGCAGTGTATAATGAACATCATTTTCGCCATAGATTCAGAATGCAGAGGCACTTATTTCTCCGCATTGTAGAAGCAATCGGCAATCATTCAGAGTACTTTCAGGTGAGGTACGACGCGGCCGAAAAGCTTAGGCTGTCGCCATTAACGAAATGTACCGTAGCCATGCGAATGCTTGCTTATGGTGTAGCAGCTAATTGTATTGATGAATACTTGAAGATTGGTGTGAGCACCGCAATGGAATGCCTGAAAAAGTTCATCGCATGCGTCGTTGAGACATTCAGGGAGCAGTATTTGAGAAAACCAAATCAAGCTGATGTTGATCGCTTACTACAAGTTGTTGAAGCCCGTAACTTCCCTGGTATGTTGGGAAGCATAGATTGCATGTACTGGGAGTGGAAGAATTATCCAACGGCTTGGAGGGTATCATTTCAAAAGCAAGTTTACAAGATGCCAACAATCATGCTTGAAGCCGTTGCATCATATGACCTTTGGATATGGCATGCATTCTTCGGGTTGCCTGGAAGTCTCAATGACATCAACGTCTTTGATCGCTCACCTGTTTTCCAAGAGATGTACGAGGATCAGGCTCCTAAATGTGAGTATGTCGTTAATGAGCACCATTACAACATAGGATACTATCTTTCAGATGGAATTTATCCACAATGGGCAACATTTGTCAAAACGATCCCACTTCCCCAAGGGCCGAAGAAAAAACTATTCGCAGAACGTCAAGAATTAGTAAGGAATGACGTTGAGTGAGCCTTCGGGGTGTTACAATCTCGATTTGCCATTGTACGTGGCCCCGCTCGTCTCATGGATAAAACAGAAATTGGTATTATTATGAGAGAATGTGTGATACTCCATAACATGATTGTGGAGGATGAGCAGGATAGCTACGAGCTTGCATTTGACTACGACGTTGTTGAGAAAACTGTCGTGGAGCCCATTGTTAACCACGACCACCATCCATGCTATGAGACGTACTTTGAACGATCATGCGAAATTCGCAACTCCAAAACACATTTAGCTCTCCAAGCGGACTTGATTGAAGAAATATGGAAGCGAAATTCGGGTCGGCGGCAGAGAGGATAGTTGATTGATCTTCATATTGTAATTTTTTAAAAATTGTTCAACTATTGTTAATTTTTTTTCATATCATGTCGACTAAGGTATCTTATGTTTCATTCAGTATCAGACTCTTGTAATTGCTAATTTCAAGCATGTGTGAATTTTTTTTTTTATTGAAACTCTTGGGGGGTTTTTTTTTTCATTAGTTGTATATGATAATTATTACGTGCACATTATTTTTTCCCAAACAAAATGGAACCTAAATAACCAACCGAAAAACAAAAAACGCAAGACAAGTAACTTTTTTCCTAACAAAATCACTTGTTTTCATTCATCATCATATCACAAAAACAATAATATCGCCTCCAATTTGTTGTGTTACCAAATTATTATATCCAAATTATTTTCCCTATAAATAATTAACCCAAATAACCAACCAAACTAAAAAAACTAAAACAAATTAGTATGATTAGGTGTGGGATCCATATGTATTATTTTATTTGGTGAGGAAAAGTGATGAGCCTTTCATTGAAGAAAGTGAGGATTGTGACGCAAAAAGTTGAAGAGAGGGTTGATGTGACACTAGTAGGGCCCAACTGATGAGCTAAAAACTAGCTCACCATTGAACTTGCTCTAAGACACCTTGATTGTTGTGACATGTTGACAAAGAACATGTGTTAGGGTCCTAAGTATGCAAAGTTGCAAACTTTAGGAAATAAATACCTATAATAAGAATTTTATCGTGAATAAAATCATTTTAAGTAAAACATACAAAATATAAGGAAAATAATACAGTCAGTAAAACTAGCTTTAACATTATCTTACATAGAATTGACTTTAATTGAGAGATTCAGATATATTGTATGTTCACATTTTTAAGATACTTCGTTCTATTCTATACTGAAAGAATGAAATTTTGATTTAGTTTAGGGCCTGTTCCATTTCGCGTTTTGGATAGATAGATAGATGTAGGGAGATATAAGGAGCTGTAAGGAGTTATAAGGAGCTGTAAGAAGCTGTAAGGAGCTGTACGGATGGATATAAGGAGTTGTTGAATTTTTGAAGAGTTGTATACTATAATTTATTTTACAATGAACGTTTTGGATGAAAAATAATAATATTAAAATAATATACTTATTAAAAATAAACAATTAATTAAGTTAATTACACAACAATAAAATATATTAATCCCCATAAATTTGGTGAATAAAATTTCATCCAAGATTTTTTTATATAAACATTAATTTGATCAAATAAGCAAAGTATAACTAAAAAAAAAACCAAACTTTTTGATAAAATTGAATACAACTCTTCAAATAAATCCCTATTTTAAGTAAATAATTTTAAATATGAATAAATGTATGATCTATAATAATATATATTTTATGTCGAAACTCAAATATAATTTACGTCGTTATATTATATTTTTATGTTTATGTAAATGTAGTATTCATAAGATATTTATAAATTTTGTATATTGGTAGTATCATTAAAAAAATATACATATTTCTGTAACTAAAATAAATGAATATTATAGAAAATCTATGAGATGTAAGAAGATGTATGAAGATGTAAGGAGATGTAAGGAGATGTAAGAAGATATAAGGAGATGTAAGAAGATGTAAAGAGCTGTAAGGAGATGTAAGAAGCTGTAAGAAGATGTAAACTCTTAGCTAAATCCTAAAAAACGTGAAATAGAACAGGGCCTTAATATCTTATATTCTTTCATTTTGTTTAATATCGTATAAGGCCTTCTCTATCAGTTACTTTTATGTTTGATCTCTTCAGCTAATTCCCATCTCTTTAGCTAAAATTGACCTTACATAAAATTGACCTTTATGAAATTTTGAAAGAATGAAATTTACCTCCATCTCTTCAGCTAATTCCCATCTTTTAATTTTGACTAGCTTAACTCTCATCAAATTTGATTTATGTTTGATCTCTTTACACCCACAAAAAAAAAAAAAATTATAAAAAGAAAAAATTGATTTTTTTTTTTTTTTGGTGGGTGGGAGAGAGTTGTTTCTAAATAACACATTTTGGAAAGTAAATTTACATCTCTTGCATTTTGTAAGGATAATTTTCTTTTTCTATAAGATGTACAAAAATGATTTTTCATAACATACTAAACGACAATTGTAACAACCCTTATATTAATATACATTTAGAATGAGAGAGGAGGTCTTTCACACTTATTGTTTCTCATTTACTTACAATATCTCAACTTCTATTCACCTTTGAAATGAGGAAATGTAATTCATTAACTGGATTTCTCCTATCACTCCTTGACTTCCCTTTCAATTCCAAGTAAAAAAAGGCTAAACATAACATGCTCACTGGTCACAAGCTACTGTAATAATACCAAGTTTAGACTTTAGACTACTTCTATATAAGGACATCTGAAATTCAGATTCTACCATAGAAATTTAACAAATGTAAGTGTTCCTTCCTTTTCTTTCAGAGCACCCTTAGGCTACTGTATCCCCCTTAAAAAAAGTGATTAATTCTCTTTCTTTCAGTTATTAATGGGATAAAATAGTAATTTAACAAAACTCAGATATTGCAAAAATAACCACTTTGCCTCCACAACCCTACCTTCCATTCCGTTTGGATAGGGAGTAAGGGAAATAAACATAAGTAAGAGAGGATGTGTACTCCCCCTTTATCCCTATTTGGATAGGGAAAATCGGACAATGTAAAGGAGAGTAGGGGAGAGTAACTCTTACCCCCCCCTTACTGTCCTCAATCTTTAGTTTTCTTACACTCCAAAGTGAATTGTAAGGAGTAAGAAGGGGTGAGGAGAGAGATTTTACATGTTTGCCCCTATAAAACTTAAATATAATGTATTTTAACATATTAAGGGGACATGTTTATAATGGTTATCGTTATATAACAACGATCATAATTAAATTAATCTCAACCACATGACTATCTTGCGTAGATCTTTACTACTATTTCTTTTAGTTTTGTTTTTGAATGATTAAAACTATATTTTTACAATCAGAAAAATATGTTTTAAGTATCTCTAAATATAATTTCTGTAAGGCTTGTTTGGTTGATTTCCTTTAATCTATCCCTTTATTTGGAAAAGGAAAATAATAAAATTTTTGAAAAGGAAGAAGAAATTAAGGTCAAACACTCAGCCTCCATTCACATCGAAGCCCCAAACCCTTCTCCCTTCATAGGTTTTGACTATATACTCCATTTTTACCTGCGAAAACCCTCAATACTCCGTGATTTTTGGTGACGTATTCTAAGTTTCTGGTGAGTTGTTCTGGTACCAACCCACATGACCTGGGCCTCATGACCATACTCAACCTCCATTGCTAACAATGTTGGAGTATAAAAGTGGGTATTATCCCACATTGATAAAATTCAAAGAATATGATAGTGGGTGTTGTCCCACATTGATGAAATTAAAGGGCTTAAGCATGTATATAACCTTGTGAGTTACTCCACTCATTGCAAATTGGTTTTAGATTGGAACCTCATTTAAACTTGTATGCATGACTTTTTATTAATAGCCCAATTGATATATAAAATTTAACATGGTATTAGAGCAGGTTGCTTGATCTTGATTTGCCACCATCCCCATTTGATTAAAAATTGTGTGCACGTGTTAGACCTTGTTAGTAGCCCACATGTGAGTGGGCATGTTGGAGTATAAAAATGGGTATTATCCCACATTGATAAAATTCAAAGAATATGGTAGTGAGTGTTGTCCCACATTGATGAAATTAAACGGTTTGAGCATGTGTATAAGCTTGTGAGTTAGTCTATTCATTGCCAATTAGTTTTGGGTTGGAACCTCATTTGAGTTTGTATGCATGACTCTTTGTTAATGGCCCAATTGATATATAAATTTAACAAACGATCTACCTTTTAAGTTTTACAGCTTGTTTTACTTATTATTATTTAGATTGAAAAGGGAAAACATTTGGAATTGTAATAAATATACTATATCACTTATAAACTATGTTATGTTTATTTAATCTTTCAACATGGATGGTAGATGTCTCTGATTTATCGAGATCCCCTCCGCAAATTATACTATAGAACTGGGCGGACGATACGCTTTGTCCGCCTGACTTTCCCTTATTTACTTTACTCTGTAGGAAAACCACATGTGTGACATTGCCCATGTGGTCAGCTGCATCCCGGGCTTTATGTGGATCATGAGTTTGAATTCAAGCAAGGGCAAGGTAGGGGTTCTCATTTTCTTTGGCTTCTAATCTTCTTTGGTTTCATTTTTAGAAAAATCAATTCTGCTATTAATTAATTTTTTACACTTCATTTACTTAAATTTTTTAATATTCTTGTTCAATACCACTAGTTTTGATTTTTTTTTTTTTTGTTGTTTTGTGTGTGTATCTATCGATCTATCTATGTGTGTATCTATCGATCTATCTATGTGTGTGTATGTGTGTGTGTGTACATATATATATGTACACACACACACACACACACACACACACACACACACATATATATGCATATATATATATATATATATATATATATATATATATATATATATATATATATATATATATATATATATATATATATATATATATATATATATATATATATATATATATATATATATATGTATATGTTGAGTTAAAAAATACCGCAAGTGCACGGTGTAGTTGTAGCTAGCAACCGATAAGTACGGGTCGTATTCCACAAGGAGTTGGGTTTCAATTACCAAATCTTACTCAAGCATATCAATCTAGGCCAGATAGAGAGTAAGGGAAGAAGGACTAAACTACTAAGACAAATAAACAAAAAGGGACTTGGGTTTACGATGTCGCCAAATGATGAACCAATTAATTGAGACGTGTTCTAACCTACCTAAACTACAGTATGAACAAGAGATGGTTGGTTACATCATCAAAGACCACCCAAGCCCTCTCTCAATGGTCGTGGGCTAGTCTAATTCACCTAACCACATATTTTCATGGGGTTAGCCCAATTAGACCACAAAATTAGCAACCCTCAGGCCTAGCTCGGATTGAGTACTATTTTTATGTCCGAACTCGGCTATTCCCTCTCCCACACTAGCAAATTAACCTCACCCCTCAGTATAAATCAATCGCCCAAAAATATAGATGAAAGCTCTCTCAAGTATTTCATCGAACACTTGGCGGGCGTGAGGGAAACCTTCAGGTTCTAAGCATAGATTAGGTATGGTTAGACCTAAAACAAGATTAATTGGCCATCAAGAGGCTAACCATAATCCAAGCCCGCAAAATCTAACAACTAATCATCAACAAAACGCAAAAACTCAAACCTAAACTAACGAAGAACACAAGCATGAACTAGAGAGAAGAGGCATGAAACTAAACTAATTCTAACAAGCAATCGAACATGAATTAAACATAAAACCTAAACGATTGAACCAAATCAAAACCAAACATATGAACTAAATTAACAAAATCTAAAACAAGAACGAAACAAGCAATAGAGAGAAAGAGAAGAAGAAGACTTATGGATTGAAGCGAAGAACTTGAAATCCAAGTGCTTGAATCCAAAATTAGTTCAATACAATCCTAATCTAATCTCCTCAATGGAGTTTTTATTGGCTAAAACCTAAACTAAACTACCCTAAAAATTACATAGCAGAACCCACCATACCAAACCCCGAAGAAAGGCTTTAAATAGAATGCGAGACGGCCGAAACAGCGCATGGGTGTGGGGAAGGGGGCACGGGCGTGCCTTGTGGCACGGGGCCGTCGTGCCCTGGTGGCGCGGGGTGGCCGTGCCACCTTGCTGCCCGCCACCCATGGCCGGCTGTGCTTCCGCGCGTCTTTTTTGTTCGTTTTTGATCCCTTTTCGCGGTACTTGCTCGGTTCAACTTATTACCTAGAACAATAAACAAAACAAGTCAAAATCCTAAAGATTACTTAATAAAACAAGTAAAAACTGAAAGATTAGATTATTACACGAACTAAAACCAGGTGAAAGAGTCATGTAAAATGCGACAATTTATCGCCTAACAATATAAATATATATACACACACACGCGCACACACACACACACACACACACACACACACACACACATATATATATATATATATAGATATATATATATATATATATATATTATGTGCATATATACATATACTATATATATATATATATATATATATATATATATATATATATATATATATATATATATATATATATATATATATATATATATATATATATATATATATATATATATATATATATATATATTATATATATAATATATATATATACACATATATATATATATATGTATGTATGTATATGTGTGTGTGTGTGTGCGCGTGTGTGCGTACATATATATACACATATATATATAATATATATATATATATATACAAACACACACACACACACATATATACATATATATATGTATATATATATATATATATATATATATATATATATATATATATATATATATATACATATATATATATTTATATATATGTATATATACACTACAAGATTCCGGTCCAATTGAGATCGGAATTTGGAGACCGAAATCAAAATCGATCTCTGATTAAGTTTGGAGACCAAAATCAGAGACCGAAATATGTGGTATCAAATTACTTTCAATTTGGAGACCGAAAATTACTACGCGGTCTCCACTTAAGACCAACATAAATTTCGGTCTCAGATTTTGGAGACCGAAACATTATACGGTCTCACCTAGAGACCAAAAGAATATTCGGTCTCAGATTTTAGAGACTAACACAAATGTCGGTCTCAAATTTGAAATCTTTGGAGATCAAATTGGTTGCCGGTCTCAGATTTCGAGACCAAAATCTAGACCCGGTTTCAATTAGAGACCAACAGGATTTCGGTCTCTAAAATGGTTCAATATTCGAGAAGGATCTGGGCATTTCAGAGACCGAAATCCCTTAATTGGTCTCAAAATAAAATTGGAGACCAAATGGTTCGGTTTAAAAATGCAATTACTTCAGAGACCAAAATTTGGATTCGGTCTCCATTTGAGACCAATTACATATTCGGTCTCCAACCACAAAAAGTATTTGTAATTTTCGGCTTCAGATTTAGAGACCAAGTGGAAAAGGTGGTCTCCATTAGAGACCAATAGAACCTTCGGTCTCAACTGACCCAGTGTACTGTTCATCGCTGTTTTGGAGACCGAAATCCAAATTTGGTCTCCATTAGAGACGAAATTAGCTTTTGGACTCTGATTTAGAGACCGTTTGCGTGTTTCGGTCTCCAATTGAGACCAGAATAGCTCGGTCTCTAGCCTCAGGAGAAAATCAGAACCAGGTCCATCGTGCACGACCTCTCCTCACTCAAACGCCCCCATTTCTCCACCTTCGCGCTCTCTTCTACCTGCTCTCTGGTGTCTGCCATCTCCCTCACTCCACCGGCATCCTCCTTCAAGCTTCCAGTCACTCACTTCCTTCCGCCTTCAACCTGCTCCATCGTCTTCGCTGCTTCGACGCACCGGCAAGCCACCAAGGTATAGCTCCCATCTCTGTCGCCTTAGCTGATATATGCCGCATTGTGCTTGTTCTCCTCTAATTCGTGCGGCATCACTCGTTTTGGTGTAGCATCTTCTGAATTCATTTGTCGATTTGAGGATTCTAGGGTTGTTTTGTGCGTTTCTTTGATTCCTCCACCCTCTGATTTGCTTTGTGTGTGGTGGAATGCCCTGATTTGCCTCCTATTCGTGGGAATTGTTTTATTTGGTTACTCACAGTGCATTGCACGCCAGGTGTTTGGTAAAATGCCTCACTTGTGTGTTTCTCGCAGGGCTACCTGGAAGAGGACCCAGAGTCACTGCTAGGTAGAGGTACATTTTACCATCTTTCTGCTCGAAGTTCTGACTCACGCCCATCTCACTGCTCTCATTTGTTGTGGTCTGTTGGTTCATGTTTCCCCCTAATTGCCCTTAGCCTGACCCCTAGCCATGTCTCCTGGTTTACTCCTTCTCCAGAACTTCCCCCTAACCTGATGCAAACAATGTTTGTTTGAGATGATTGGCTTTTGCAATAGAATAAGTTTTGATGTGAGAGAATTGTAGGACTTCTAAAGAGACTCTTGTGGGGTATGCAGTTGTTAGGGTTAGGTTTAGATGTCACCAGTACGTGACCCCCTTATTCCTCCTGATTTTCTTGTTGTTGGTGTGAAATTCTCTTGCGGATTTAGTGTCATCGAAGTTTTGGATTCTGATTGCAATGTGATCATCTGCATGTTGTTGTTGTTAATTCATTGGATGAGTCGTTTGGGGTTCCAGCTTCAGTAACTACCGGGACATTTAGTGTGTTGCATATTAAGCTCAGATTTGTGCAATCTCTTGCCAATTTCTGGTACCGCAAACTGAGTCAAGATGATGAACTGTTACTTATCTACAATGCGTAATTCGTTCATGAGATCTCCTGCTTGGATACATGCATTTAAAGAATCCTGATGTACTGCCTTCCACTTTGAAAAGTTCTTCGGATAGTCTAAGAAGGTTTTATTTTGCTTGTTCTTCTCAAGTGGCTGAAACTCACGGTTGATAATTTCCTGTTTTTTTGGTGCCTTGTTTGACGGTTGGGTTGAAATAGGAGACCTGAAAGAATGAAGATGTACACATATAAATGTAGACATATATACATACCCATACATATATAAATGTGTGTGTGTGGGTGTGTGTGCATGCATGTATATATATATATAAGATAGAGAGAGAGAGAGTATAGAGATATAGGGAGAGAGATATATTATATATAGAGATATATAGAGAGCTATATAATACAGCTACACACATACAAAATTACATATACAATGCCCATACATATATATGTGTGTGGGTTACATATATATATATATAAATAATATAAACACACACAACACACACACACACACACCACACACACACACAAACACACACACACACACATATACACAGAAGAGATATATATATATCTATGATTAGATATACGGATATATATAGATATATATCTATATAGATATGCATATAGCTGCCATATATAGATATATATAAAAAATACATATATATGCATATTTGTCCACCAATATGTTAAATGTAGACATATACGTATAGCACAGTAGGTATAGATATACACAATTCAGACACAGGAGAGAGAGATGAGATTATGGATACACACACACCCACAACCACACACACACACCACACACACACACAGAGCTGATACACAGTAGAGAGAGGAGAGAGGAGAGATATAGATATATATATAGTATATATATTATATTAAGTATATATATGTATATATGGCAATAATATATATATATTTAATATACATATATTATGCAGAGTTGTACACCATATGTAAATAGGTTATACATATACGGCTATCTACATAGTTATCTATATATATATATATACAAACATAGACTACTAGAGAGACACCCACACACACACACACACACCATCATATTATATATATATATATATATAATATATATATATATATAGATATATAACCTATACATATAGTGTGTGTGTGTGTATATGTATATGTATATGTTATATATATATATATATATATAATATATATATATATATATATATATATATATATATATATATATTATATATATATAAAGAACACACATATGTATACGCGCCGCGCCCACAACACCCCACACACATAACTATACATATATATCCCACACACACACACACATTATATACACACATATAAGATATATACATAATATATATATTATGTGTGTGTGTGTGTGTGTGGTGTGTGTGTACAGATACATAATATATATATAAATACAATATATATGTATATTTGTACACCAATATGTAAAATGTATACGTATACATATATCTACATAGTTATATATATACATTCCTACACACAATATAGTATAATTATACATATAGATATATATATATAATATATATTATATATATATTATAGATAATATACATATATATATATATATCTATATTTATACACATAAAGATATATATAGATATATATATACACATACATATACTATAATATCTTAAATAACATATATATATATTATTATATCTAATATATATATATATATCTATATATATATATCTATATACAATACACACCTATATGCATGTATAGAGATGTATGTATGTATATGTCTATATATATGTAGGCATGTAGTATGTACGTATGTACATGTATATTATACATTATCTACATATAAATAGCTATAGTATATATATATAGATATATATACATTATATATTATATATATAGATATCTATATTATATATTATATATATATTTTGCATATTTATATACATATATATATATATATATATAAATGTGTTGTACTATATATATATATATATATTATACAACATATATATATGTGATATTTATATATATATATATATATTCTATATATATTATATATATATATATATATATATATATATATCTATATATATATATAATATATATACTATACTATACATACATATACAGACATATGTATGTGTGTTGGTATTGCCATTTGCTCCTTGATTGTGTTTCTGGACATATTCACTACTGCCCAAAGAATAACTTCGAATTTGGAGCTTTATTTTCAAGTAAGTGTTTGTCTTCATATATTATATAATGTATATATATATATATATACATATATATATATATATATATATATATAATATATATACATACATATATATATATATATATATATATATATATATATATATATATATATACATATATATATATATATATATATATATATCTATATATATAACTATATATATATATATTAAACTATATATACTATATTAGATATATCGATATATGATATGTAGATACAGAGATATATGATATGTGGTATACATATATATATATACATATAACTAATAAAGTATATATATAATCTATGATATATTATTATATATATATATATACATATATATATATGAGATAGAGAGATGATATATAAGAACAACACACAAATAGACAGGATATGTATTTATATTATATATCGTACCACACACACACACACACACACACACACCACACACCAAACACAACACACTATATATATATATATGATATATAGATATATATATATAATGTAATAGATACACACAACACATACACAACCACACACATATATATATATATATATATATATATATAATATATATATATATATGTATATATAATATATATATAATTATAGATATATATATATATATATATAATATATATATAATAATAATGGATGTGGTGCGTGCGTGTATATATACATATAATATAATATATATATATATATATGTATATACATATTATATTGTATATTGTATACCAATATGATAATTACACTATACACAATCTACATCACACATATATATAGATATTACATTCATCATACATAATACATACATATATTATATATATATATATATATATATATATATATATATAATATATATATATAGACACATATATATATATCTATATATATATATGTATATATTATATATATATATATATGTATACATATATAGATATATGTACCACATATATGTATGTATGTATGTATGTAGGTATGATGGCTATATATATATATATATATATATTATACATATGTATATAATACACAGATATATGTAAACATACATATATATAAACTGTATAATATAATATATATATACATACATACATACGTACATAGATTATATATATATATATACATACATACATAAGATATATATATATATCAGAGATATATATATATATATATATATATATATATATATATATTATATGTAAATAGTATCACATACATAGATATATATATTACATACACACAATAATATATATATATGCACACACATATAAAATATATATATAATATATAGTATAGTTATACATGTACACATTAATATTAGATATATATATATTATGTATATATATATATATATATATGTATATGTATTGGCTGCCACCTCCTAGATATGATATATCTATATATATGTAATATGTGTATAGTACACATATATTTATATATATATTATGCATATACACACACACACACACGCACTCATATATAAGCATATATACATAGATATATATTTTTTAACATGTGTTCATATACATGTACAGATATATTAGATATATATAGATATATATATATGCACACACATACAAATATACACACACATGTGTATCTATATAAGATATATATATACATATGATATATGCATACACAGAGAAATATATACATTATATATATACTATATACTAAGGAATATATATATATATTATATATATATTATATACATATATATACTATGTATATATATGTATAATATGCATATATATTATAGACACATATACACACATACATACTATATATACAATATATCTACGCATATACACGCAGACACATATACGCGCATATATCTACGCACACATATGTATTTATATGTATGTGTATGTTCGTATGTATGTATATATGTATGTATGTATGCATGTATAGCTATATACGTACCAGCGTTAACGTTCGTACATATTCATATATGCATGCATGTACACATGTATGTATGTACATATGATTATGTATGTACGTAAGTATGATTTGCCAGTAATATGTGTACAGTTCATCAAGGAAGAATGGATCGAAGTCAGTTGTGGATGTACAACAGACTTGAGGGGAAGTACCTAAGCAAGACATTCGTTTAGAAAGTGGATGAGTTCATCAGTTTTGCTTGTGCACAAGAAGAGTTTCAGAGGTGCCAAAAACTAAAGTGCCCCTGCGTGAAGTACCGCAATGTACTGTACCTTGATGTGGAAACAATCAAGTTACATTTGTGCTAGCGAGGGTTTCGTCCAAACTATTATAGGTGGGTGCATCACGGTGAGACATTCCTGGAAGATGATGCAGCTGCAACTTCCTCTTCCAATTCACAAGTAACACCCAACCCTGTGAGGGATATGGTGATGGATGCGTACGCACATGTGGCATCTGCATTAGTGCAATATGTGCCGCACAATGGGGAGCATGAACCAAATGCCGATGCGAAAAAGTTCCTTGAACTAATCCAGGCAACGGAGAGACCATTGTATGAGGGATGTGAAATGTCACTGCTTAAAGCTGTTGCGCGGCTTGCAAATCTAAAATGTGAACATGATCTACCCCATCGAGCGGTCGATGGTATTGTATCCTTCATAAAGGATATATGCCCAAATAACAACGACATGGTCGGTAATTACTACGAAGTGAAGAAGTTGCTTGCGGATCTTCAACTTCCACATCAAAAAATAGATGTTTACCCCAATGGTTGCATGTTATTCTAGAAGGGGGTAGAGGGGCTCGATAGATACTCTTTTTGTGATGAAGGTAGGTACTTGAGGACCAGCAAACAAGGGAGACAAGTCCCAAGAAAGTAGCTAATATATTTTCCCATCGGACCGTGACTACAACGTCTTTATGCAACCAAGAAAACTGCTGAGAGTATGCGATGGCACCATGAGCACAAGCGGCCTCCTGGGGTCATGGCACACCCATCCGATAGTGAGGCGTGGAAACATCTAGACGTTTCCTATCCTTCATTTGCCGCCGAACCTCGTAATGTGAGGCTAGGGTTGTGCACTGATGGCTTCTCTCCATTTGGTCATTATGGTCAAACATATTCATGCTGGCCAGTGATTGTCACCCCTTATAATTTGCCCCCATGGATGTGCAAGAAAAGACAGTTCAAGTTCATTGCTTTCCCTCATTCCCGGTCCGAAGAATCCAAAAGAAAATATTGACATATATATGCAACCTCTTATTGAAGAACTGAAGCAACTGTGGAATGAAGGAATACCAACATATGACGTCTCCCTGAGGCAGAATTTCGTAATGAAGGTTGTAATTCTGTGGACTGTGAGTGACTTCCCCGCGTATGGCATGCTTGCTGGCTGGATGACTGCTGGAAGGTTAGCATGCCCCTACTGTATGGAACACACAAAAGCATTCAGGCTAGCTCATGGGAAGAAGCAATCGTGGTTTGACTGTCATCGCCAATTTCTCCCACCAGATCATAAATTCCGACGTAACAAATCTGCATTTTACAAAAATAGGGAGGACCATTCTCAACCTCCTCCTATGCTGACCAGGGAGCAGGTTTGGAGTCGTGTCTCTTCCCTCCCGACGACAACAGATCACAAGGGAAAGGTGGATGGGTACGGACAGTCACACAATTGGACCAGATGTAGCATATTTTGGGAACTACCTTACTAGAGCAAGTTGTTAATACGACGCAACCTTGATGTCATGCACATTGAGAAAAATGTGTTCGAGCAGATAATTAACACGGTTTTGAATGTGAAGGATAAACAAAAGATGACATCAGCGCGAGGGAGGACATGCGTACCCATTGTAAACGTAAGAGACTTCATGTTCATGTTGTTGCCGATGCCGACGGACGCCGGCGAGAAGTTATACCACAAGCTCCATATGTTTTGAAGAGGGAGTACAGAAAGGTGGTGTGTGAATGGATCCGTAAAGTGAAATTCCCAGATGGTTACGCCTTGAACTTGAGTAGGTGTGGACGTGAGGAATGCTTCACTGCATAACATGAAAAGCCATGATTGTCATGTTTTTATACAGCGATTGCTGTCTCTGGCTTTCAGAGATATCTTACCCACCAATGTCTGGAATGTGCTAACTGAGCTAAGCCAGTTCTTTCGAGATTTGTGTTCGTCGAAATTGCATGCTGATGACGTAGTCCGTTTGGAGAATAACATTGCAGAAATTTTGTGCAAGTTGGAACGAGTTTTTTCCCCCTGCTTTCTTCAACGTAATGGAGCATCTACCTATCCACTTACCTACGGAACTAAAACTTGGTGGGCCGGTTCAATATCGATGGATGTATGACTACGAAAGGTATGACATAGCTCACATAAATCGTGTCCGCGGAAGGTAGGTACAGAAATAACGTTTGGGTGGGTTGTGTTACAGGTTTCTTCATCACTTGAAGGGGAAAGTAGGCAATAAAGCATGTGTTGAGCCTTCAATTTGCTATGCATACTTAATGGAAGAGATAACGAACTTCATTACGAACTACTTTGACGACAGTGTTGATGTTAGGGCACAAGATTTGCCGAGAAATGTGATGAACATTGAGAAAGACAAATTCGATGCCAACCTCCCAGACATTTTCTCCCGTAACGTTGGATATGCCCTGAATGAGAGGAGCGTGCAGTTCTTGGATCATTTGGATCATCGGTTGGCGCACGCATATATCTTATCCAATTGTGGGTTGTTAGGAGAATATGAACGGTAAGTTTATGTACTCCTTATGGATGGAAACGGTACATACCTTAAACAGGACCATATGATTTTGTCCATACATTGTGTAGCATGTTCGAGCAGGAGATGATCCACCAAAACCCTCGAGTTCGGGTCGAGAATGTATGGGGAAATTATGAAGAAAAATTTCCGAAATGGTTCAAAGCGAACGTACGTTTTGCCACAATGTGTTTCGCTTACATTACAGACGTATTTGTATTCTTTCTCGATACTGGCAACATCTTTGACCAATTGTGGTTACGACGTCCATGTAGGTGTTGCAATCTAACGTTGACAACGACATCCTAAAAGCACTTGCCTATGGCCCTAAAAGGCATGTTCGTCGTTGGGATCATTACTATATCAATGGCTTCAAGTTCCGCACATATGAATATGGGAAAAACAAGGCCACAATGAATTACGGCGTTTGCGTGAAAGGAACGGATAGAAGGGAACATTATGGCGTTCTCTAAGATGTTATCAAGTTGCACTATGTTGGGGATATTCGTTCGTATAAGACGATATTGTTTAAATGTGATTGTTATGACTGCATTAGCGGTGTTGTTGTCCACGACACGTACAAATTGGTTGATGTCAATCACACGAAGAGATATCCCAAGTATGATCTATTTGTCCTTGCAAGTCAGGTCACCCAAGTTTGCTTCATGCCTTATCCTATGAAAGACAACACTAAAAAGGATTGGTGGGCAGTGTTAAGAATGAAAGCGAGACCCATAGTAGATGCCCCCGAAGAGGATGCACCATTCCAAGTAGATGAAAATGACAACACGCCTAATCTAGCAGATGTTGATGTGGACGAAGATGTTCCCATCGTAGAAGAAGAGGAGAATGAAACGGATGACAATATCGATGAGGAGGTTGAGGCCGTCGACGATGGCTCTGAAGATGCATCGCAGGATGGGTTACTGGATAAAGACGATGATACTGTCGATGACGATGATGGGGATGACTTCACCGAATCAATGTTCCTGTAGTGCAATTCGATGTGATGAAGACGCAGTTTGCGTCTTCATCACATGGACCTTGTGTTACGTACGTCAAATGTCTTTGAACTGTAAAGGCATCTTCTGCTACTATATGTTATGTTGTGTATGTAACATGCATTCACACCAGATTGCGTATTGGTTGTTCCCGTACTATATTCATGCATTTCGTCAGCTTAATAACACAGTATCGTACATTGCTAAGGGTATACTATTTAGTGTTGTTTGGCATACATTTTTCAAATTTAAATGCATGCACTTCTCTAATTGATTTTCATGATATGGTGCATGAGTAGGTAAGCATGGACGGGTCGAGCGGAGCCATTGCTTAGTACGACTCCCAGGAGACGCAGCCTTTGGAGTTCCCGTTGGAGGGCGCTAGCACCACATTCACACGGGTTCGACTTGTGCCTAACACCGACAAGTGGTAAGCGTCAGTAACTTTCACAATTCATAAGCCCGAGCCGTCATACGTTTTCCTTTAATTTGTGGGCAATGCTCTATCGCAGGTTTGGTGATCGAGATGTCGCACGAGCCATCTCCGAGGCCATTCATACCTACTACAAGGATGCTTTCACGTGTTGGCGGGACGCCCCTGCGGATCACAAGCGGTTTTGGTGGAATTGTTCTAAGGTAAAGGTTTTACACTTTGCAATTTATGTATACTGAGTTTGTTTTCCCCTTTTTGTCGAATGTCAACCCAAATTCTCCGGATGTGTGATCCGTTGAGATGTGTACTTGGTTTACTCCGGGCGTGTGGCCCGTTGAGCGTGGGAGTGTATGTTGTTTATCTATTAATTACAGGGAGGTAATGTAGGGCTTTTAGCCTGGGTAATGGTCAACTTTAAGGCAAAACCCTGTCTGTTTCTTTCGAGAGATATATATGAATATGCATATTTATGTTCATACATATATGAATAAATGTATACTGAGTTTGTTTTCCCCGATTTTTTGGAATATAAACCCCAATCCTCCGGATGTGTGATCCATTGAGATGTGTATGTATGTGCTCCGGACGTGTGGCCCATTGAGCATGGGAATGCAAGTTGTATTTGTAGTTAATGCAGGGAGGTAATGTATGGCTGTTAGCCAGGGTAATGGTCAATTTTAAGGCGGAACTATGTCCGTTTCTTTCGAGGGACATATATGTGTCTATATATATATGTACATATATATATGTACATATGTATATATGTATATGTATATATATAGAAATATACATATATGTATACATATACATATGCATATATGTATTTACATATATATATATATATATATATATATATATATATATATATATATATATATATATATATATATATATATATATATATATACACGTATATACACACGTGTATACACATACATATACCCGCATATACACGTACATACACATACATATACACGTATAGATATATACGAATATGCACATTTATGTTCATACATACATGAATAAATGTATACTGAGTTTGTTTTCCCCTTTTTTCGAATGTCAACCCCAATTCTTCGGATCTGTGATCCGTTGAGATGTGTAGTTGGTTTACTCCGGGCGTGTGGCCCGTTGAGCGTGGAAATGTGTGTTGTATTTTTATTTATTGCAGAGAGGTAATATATGGCTGTTAGCCAGGGTAATGGTCAATTTTAAGGCGGAACTCTGTCCGTTTCTTTCGAGGGATATATATATATGTGTGTGTGTGTGTATATATATATGTATATGTATACATACGTGTATATATATATATATATATATATATATATATATATATATATATATATATATATATAACATGTATATATGTGCATATAGATACATATACATATACAAATACATATGCATGTGCGTGTATATATATATATATATATATATATATATATATATATATATATATTATATATATATATACATGTATATATACACATGTATACACACGTGTATACACATACATATACCCGCATATACACATACCTGTACACGTATACACACCTACATAAACACGTATGCATATATACGAGTATGCATATTTATGTTCACACATACATGAATAAATGTGTAATGAGTTGGTTGTCCTCTTTATTTCGAATGTCAACCCCAATACTCCGGATGTATGATCCGTTGAAATGTGTAATTGGTTTACTCCGGGCGTGTGGCCCGTTGAGCGTGGGAATGTGTGTTGTTTATCTATTTATTACAGGGAGGTATTGTATGACTTGAAGCCTGGGTTATGGTCAATTTTAAGGCGGAACTCTGTCCGTTTCTTTCAAGGGACATATACATGTGTGTATATATGTACATATATATATATATATATATATATGCTATAGATATAATAATTATATATATTATATATATATATATATATATATATATATATATATATATAGATATAGATATATATATATATATATATATATATTGTATCAATGTATGTTGTATTGAGTCCGTATTCCCCTTGTTTTGGAATGTAAACTGCAATACTTCGGATGTGTGATCCGTTCAGATGTGTACTGGGTAATGTATGGTTTTCAGGCAGGGAAATGGTCTATTTTATGACGGAGTTCTGTCAGTTTCATTGTAGAACTGTATATACATAAGCACGCACACAAATCTGCACCCCATGCGCACAAAGAGTGAGATACATGAAGGCGTAAATATATTAATGGTAGTGATTGTTATGTACATTTAATAGGTGAGATTAATTTCGCAATTGATTTATTCATAACTGCAATAACCCACCTGCACAGTACATTAAATATGTATGTTACTAAATCAATCTTGTGACTTGCATGTGCAGGAACGATTCAGATGAGATCCTGAGCATGAGGACTTAGTCAGAAGAGAATGGCAGCAGAAGGTCCATGTCACACTGAAGGATATAGTGCACAAGACCGCGAAGGACCCTCCAGAGAAGATCATTCATTGGATGACTGATAGTCTTCACACTTTAATAAAGACCAAGAGGGAAACCGATGAGGAATTCAACAAGCGGTCGGAGTGAAACAGGAAGAACAAGGTAGAGGGGCCGAAGACAAAGATTGGGCACAGTCAGGGGTCAATATCAGCAACAATGTGGGCTCAGAGATTGGTACGAAAATGTTAATTGCTTCAGTGAAATACATTGTCTTCACTTTGAAAAGTTGCCATGTGGAAATATATATGTGTATATGACAGGCGAAGCAACTGGGAAGAAGACCTTCTGCTGCTGAGTTATTTGCCACCACTCATTCCAAGGTTGATGAGAGCGGTCAGCGCATTTGGTGCGATGAGTACGCACAGAGTGTGTATGTAAGTATTACATGAAAGCTTCATTCACTACGTAGATACCTAAAATGTACGCATATGTATTTTGTTTGCCTTCCTGATTTGTTTCCAACGATGCAGGAAAAATATGAGCAAGTGAAAGTAGGAACTGATGTGTAAGTCGGTTCCGCAGCAGATGATCACTTGTTCTTCAAGGCAAGTGGTGGTTGGAGTGACAAGGGCTCCATATACGGACTTGGAAGAGAGGGTCCAACCATGTTTGAGAGACCGATCACGTCCAGGCATAGTGGCGGCAGCACTTCATTGGCATATTCTTCCCCCATAGTAACCCAGCTCCAAGATCAGTTGCTAGCAACACAGAATGAGCTACAAACGACTCAAGCTTGACTTCATTCGACAGAGGAGGAGCTGAGGAGTACTAGGGAGGAGTTGAGTAGTACTAGGGAGGAGTTGGAAGCTACCAGGAAGGAGATGGATGTGCAACGGATTGGGCTGCTGGAGCTTAATGCTCGGTTTAGCTTCTCGGCGCTGCTTGGCCACCCCACCCGTGCGGACAACTCTCAGGCATCATCGTAGATGTAGGTATGTGTAGTTGTACACGTTAATGAACGTGGTACTATGTAACATTGGATTATGAATTTCATACATGTGACCGACTGAACTCTGTAATTGTTGTGTTCATGGAATGCGAAATTGTGGATATTTTGGTGCAATTTGTGTAATTTTGGTGTAATTTAGGGATGCTGAAATACGCAGTATGTATATAGTACACAATATGCCCAGGTTAGAGACCGAAATTGATATTCCGGTCTCTGTTTGAGACCGAAATGAAAGTTTGGTCTCAAACACAGGTAGACAAGAACATCAGCCTGTGTTGGAGACCAACCGGAAAATCGGTCTCTAATTGAGACCGGTAACCGATCTCCAGTAGAGACTGGTAGCTTCGGTCTCAACTGGAGACTGCCCCTTCGGTCTCAATTGGATACCAATAATTTTGGCCTCATATTGAGACCAAATGCATTGGTCTCCAATTGAGACCAAAATTGGTGGTCTCAATTAGAGACCGGCCGAATTTGGTCTCCAATGGAGACCAAGAAAATTGGTCTCAACTAGAGACCGGCCCAGCTTGGTCTCAGTTGGAGACCATTAAACTTGGTCTCAATTAGAGACCAGCCATATTTGGCCTCTTTTAGAGACCGACATGTCTGGTTTCCAATTAAGACCAGAACATTCGGTCTCAATTAGAGATCAGCCCATTTTGGCCTCAAGTGGAGACCACTGTGCCCGAAGCTGGTCTCTAAATTTCAATTGCTACCAAAGGTTTAGAGACCGATGCTTTTCGGTCTCTGTTTGGTCTATAAAATTATTTAGAGACCGGCTTTTCCCATTTAGAGATCGAAAAGCTTCGGTCCCTAACTGGGCGGATTCTTGTTGTGATACACATACACACACCGATATATATATATATATATAT
>JAKOGI010000699.1:0-310000 GCA_029747015.1 Carnegiea gigantea
ATATATATATATATATATATACATAGATACATATATATATATATATATATATATATATATATATATATATATATATATATAATATGTATATATATATATATATATATATATATATATATATATATATATATATATATATATATATATATATATATATATATATATATATATATATGTACACACATACGCACACACACACATGTGCATGTGCATGTACATAGATATATAGATATGTCTGTGTGCGTGTGTGTGTGTGCGTGTGTATATATATACGTGCTGTGATTTTTCCGCAAGCGTACGGTTTATTATTGTGCGAATTACGGGTGTCGTCCTCAGGGATGATTGTGAAATTAGTTTACTAAGTTGTATTTGAAATTAAAACTAAATGATAGATTAAGCATAACCAAAGTCTAGTTATTCTACTAATGACTAAACTAAGTAAACACTATTAATTAATGGAAATGGAGGCCCTCACTCACAAAGATGAGTGAACACAATGCAATTGAGGAACACAACCGTCAATAATTGAATCCTACCAACACTTAACCGTAATTATTTCATAAATCTTGAATGAGCAAAACAGAGGAACGAGAACGCGTGAACGAACAAAACAGAGGAAACAAGTGAACCCAGCAGAGCAATCAAAAGCAAGGCCCAAAGAAAATCGATTCAAATCTCGAAGGCCCGGCTTCTTACAACTTGAAGTTCTTGATTAAATTGCCCAAATTGACAATTTGAAGCTCTTGATTCTGGGAATGAAAGAAGTAGAAGGAAAGAAAAGAAAACTAAAGCCTAATTCTTGAAACTTCAAAGCGAACGAAAGAGAGCAATATTGTTCTGGAAATTTAACCTACTCGACTCTCTACTCTGCCGTACTGCTCTCTACCCAAACTTCATGCCCGTTCTCTGCCATTCGAGCCTTCTTTCAATCTCAAAAAACCGCCTCCTGGGTTGCCTTCATTAACTCCTTGTAACCGAATGATTAATGATGGTGATGATGATGAAAAATGAATGAGGAGAGAGAGAGGGAGTAACGGCTATGGTGGGGAAGATGAAGAGCCATGTCGTGCTCTGTTCTTCAGCTGGGACTATCGAAGGGCTGAGGAAGAAGAAAGAGAAGGATGGGGAGGGCGCTGCGTCACGTGCAATGCATGTGATCAGTTAAGTGAAAGAGACAGAGAGAGATGGGGCTACACGAAGGAAATGTTGGGCCAGCCCAACGTGAGAAGAAGAGAAGGATACGAAGAGAAAAGGGGAAAGAAAGAGAAGGAGAAGAGCAGGCTGGGTCTATTGGGCACTGGGCTCGGTGGGAACGGCTGGCCCAAAGGGGGAAGGAAAGAAAGGAAAAGAAAGAAAGAGAGAGACTGGGTTGAGAGAGAGGGAAAGGGGAAGGGCCAAGCTGCTAAGGACCGAAGTGGGCCTGGCTCACGCGTTAGAGGAAGAGAAGGCAGGCTGGCATTTCTAGGCCTCGGGTTCTGCGGGGTTCATCTAGCTTCATTTTTTTTCCTTCTTTCTTATATGCTGCAACCTGAGCCAGCTCTAGCACATGTTTGAGTAAATTTATTCATTTTCTTCAAGTTATTTCCAACTCCTACAAAATAAACAAAAACATTATTAAAAATCTAATTTAACAATTTATTTAGAGCAAATATTAGATGATAAAAGGGTATAAAAACGTAATAATTTCAGGCTGAGCAAATACCCCCACTCCTAAGTTTTGCTCATCCTCGAATAAAACAAAAACCAAAAAAAATCCTTAAAAAGAAAAAAAAAAAAACAAAATCCTAACTCACTTTCGTAGGAATCACGGTTGTACTTAGCATGTGCAACAAGCCCTTTAAACCCCTAGGTTATTCCTAGTAGATGAGTAAGGTCTCGTGAGGGTTTGCAGAAGACATACCCACAAAATCTATAAAAGAAAACATAAACAGAAACTCGAAAATCTTTTTAGGTTTATTTATTTTTTTTTTCAAAAATTAATATGTACAAAACTGGGAAAAGATATATACACGTTCTAATTAACTAAATCACCCATACAACAAAGATATTGGCATTCATATAAACAAAATATACTCATCAAGGCTCTCTGCCCCATGAATGACATCAAAGCACTAATTTTTCACCCAACTGTACATCAAGACTTCGAATCCATCCCAGTACTCGTGTGCATGTGTATCATCATCTTAGGGTTCAGGTTTACCAAAATCAAACTCAACTCCACTTGATTGACACAAATTATATTATTTAATTATCAACATATGAAGCAAGTTTTCCCAATAGCAGTATTGCCTTAAAGGGTAACATGCAGTAGCGCATGCCTCAAAGGGTAACTTGTCATTCCAAATTTATTCCATTTTCTTTTTCCTATTCTTTCTTTCTTTCTTTTTTTTCAATTTTTCCTTTCCATTTTTTTTCATCATTCATTTATTTATTTTTTATTTATTTTTTAATTAAAAAAATCAAAGCAATTGCGTCAAAGATAATAGGGAGACCCGATCATGGAAAACTAAACCTTAACACAATGAGAATGAAAGAAATAGGAATTGGATCACACAGCGATAATGATCAAATGGGGTTAGAATTAGGGCTAAGAATGACACACTGAGGATGGAGACCTAACATGTATAGCATGCGTATATATAGGCTAACAATCAAAGCACAGGGCATTTAAGTTGATCAAAATAGCACTAAGCTTCCCCAAAAATAAAACAAAAATCTTCAACAAAAATCTTTTTTTTTTGGGGAGCAATCAAAGTTTTGCCAAAGTTCCCCCATCCCCACACCTAAACCTCACAATGTCCTCATTGGGAGTGGAAAGAACCAGGAAAAACCCAAAATAAAACCTAAAAAAAAAACAAATAAAAAAAAAAGACTCAAAAACAAATCTCACAATGTCCTCATTGGGAGTATATGAGGATTCAGGTTCATCTTTCTTACTTGAATCGTCATTTTCTCCCTCTTCAGTCACCTCATCTTCCATTTCTTCAGGGCCATGAGCATCTTTTCCCGAAGCCCGATCCTTTCCAAATATAATGCACAAATCCTCATAATAAGGGCACGATTTGCCTCTCCAATCATTAGCTCTAGGGTGATTCTGTATCATGAAGTATTAATAATATTAGAATACAACCATTAAAAAGAGCTTCCAAAGCAATTAAAAACAAGTTGAGATGTAAACTGGGTGCTTCCCATCATCACCAGGGGCAAGTTCTAATGAACTAGGAGCTTCCAAAGCGTTCATAATCCCAGAAAATCCCACCAAATCAACACTAAAAAAATAAACACTAAAACTGGGAGCTTCTAGTTGCAAACACAAGGCCAGAACCAAAAAATGCAGAACCAGAACCAAAACCAGAAAATGAAGAACCAGAACTAGTGCCAAAGACTCAAGGTCAGAACTAGAAAAGCTGAAATTCTACACACACACACACACACACACACACACAGAGAGAGAGAGAGAGAGAGAGAGAGAGAGAGAGAGAGAGAGAGAGAGAGAGAGAGAGAGAGAGAGACAGATAGAGATAGAGAGAGAGACAGAGAGAGAGATATAGAGACCAGAACCACTTGTGCCAGAAAATGAAGAACCAGAACCAGTCCCAGAAAATAAAGAAAATGAGGTTGAACGATCTTACCTTCACGTAAGTTTTCTAAACTTCTTTCTCGGCCACCACTGACTTTGTTTCTGGGTCCCATCCAAATCCACTTGTGCAGCTTCCAACTACCATATCATATACAACGTTACATACGCCTTTAAAGTGTCGAAGTCGAGAATGCATATGTGGCTGAGCTTTTAGATTTGATTCGGGCAATTTGGCCTTAAGTTTCTGTGCAACAGTGTTTAGAAAACTGGTTTAAACCCATTATCAACTTTGAATGATGTTCCACCGTTGACAAGATCTTTAAGAACTTTAATGAGTGCATCATCTTCTTCTTCTTTCCATTTTCTTTTGTTTTTCCTCGGACCACGATCTTTTGGTGATGCCATTAACCTCAGAACCTGCAGTAAGGTTATTTGTACCTTACACAACTTGAATAACAAGAGACCACACTGATATTAGGAATGCTTTCCAGACATGCTGAAGAATACACTTCCAAAGAGACCAGAATACATGACCAGAACACACTTCCAAAGAGACCAGAATATAAGACCATAACACAGCTTGAATAACAAGAAACCTGCAGTAAGTTGTACAACCTGTCTAAGCATAAACTTACTTTAAGTTGTACAATCAAATTTTAAGCAGCAACAGCACTTTCTTTTTTGCTTTTATAGAAAGATCAACATAAAACTAATGGCCTAACTGCAACAAATATGCCAAGCACTTGACTGCAATTCAATATCCTTTAGAGACTCACCATATATATATATATATATATATATATATATATATATATATATATATATATATATATATATATATATCTATATATATATATATATATATACATACATACATATACGTCACAATGATAGCTTCAAGCATTCATCTATATAAGATAAGTTAAATGTTAGAACAGCTACATAGAGTAATCTTCAAGCAGTTGACTGCAGTTCATATATATGATGCAAGTGATCCCAGAAATCTCTAACAACTAAAACCAAGGAAAATTTACACTTTTCAAGGGGAAAGCAACAAGCCATGACAATTCAAAAAACAAGTAAACAAATCATCTTTGTCTCCTACTTACTCGCCAACTGTCAAACATCTCTCTAGCTAATTGATCCCGCTTCACTCTCCATTCGTCAGAAGATTCAATGGTGTCTATATGCTCTTCATCTTTCCTTTGTCGCCTTGGTCCACTCATATTGTAGTAATCCTCTATAGGATCTATGGCCATCTCTCTTCTAATAAGATTATGAAGTAAGCAACAAGCCATGACAATTCTATTCACCGTGCGAACGGGATAGAATGGAAGACTTCTAAGAATAGCCCAACGCATCTTTAACATGCCAAAACGTCTCTCTATTATATTCCTAGCCGATGAATGCTTCATATTAAACAACTCTTCTGGAGTTGTCGGTTGGTAACCACTTTGCCATTCATTCAAATGATACCGTTGTCCCCTATAAGGAGCAAGAAAGCCTTCACAATTCATAAAACCCGTATCCACAAGAAAGTATTGCCCTAAAACATATGAAAAGGCCAAATTTCTAACTCATAGTATATTTTTAAAAAAACACGAGACTATTGATCTAAGCAACTATTTTATTACCGTGTGGGATTCTTAGCCCATGTCTTCTACTCACCGCATCCCGAAGAACTCTACTGTCGGCCGCAGATTCCTCCCAACCTGATAGAACATATATATATATTGCATCTCTTTCGAGCATGCGGCTAACAAGTTCATGGCTATTTCTCCCTTACGATTTCGATATCTAGCCTTATCCACTTCTGGCACACGTATCTTGATATATGTTCCATCCAAAGCCCCAATGCAATTCTAAGACCCAAGACAACATGACTAAGTTCAGAATTTCATATGAAAATAATTGTCAAAGCATTACTAGGTATAGTTTATACCTTGAACCATTTCCATCGCTCATCTCTTGAGTTCTCTTCAATAGGCTCCGATTTCTTGAGCAATACACTTTGCAATCTTATAACACTCTTCAACACCTTATGAAAATACTCACTAATAGTCCACCCTGACCTCTTAAATGCATCATGAACAATCTGATTCTTTGTGTGATGTGCAAGAATATTAAGAAACAAAGCCACTTACTCTTCCAATGGCACGTATTTGCTATCATCCAATCGCCCTATGGTTCTTAGCATACTACATAGCTTAAAGAAAGTGTGTCTATCCATTCTAAGATGGTTAATGCATTTCCTATTACTCTCACGAATCAAGCCATTTACATAGTTGATTCTCTAATGTGTATGCTTTGTTAAAGAATATGACTTCTCTAAAGAGTACTTCTCTTTATGGTACTTCAAAATGTGACAAATAATTTGGAAAAACAAGTCAATCACATTTAAAATTTCCAACCATAAGAAGACCAAGTTTGCAAATTGCTTTCTCTTTTTTGTTCTCCTTGTGGCTAAGTTCAAACGAGCCATGGCTTTTACGAATAGAAACTGCAAATTACACCCACAACATATAAGGACTAAGGAGAATATCCAATACCACACATAGCTTGTTAAATGACTCTGACCTTATCTCTTGCACATAGCTTGTTAAATGACAATGAGTATTCATAGGTTAGTTGAACATATAAGTCATTTAATTGTTTCATGACATTCATGACATTCATAGCATTCCCAATATTCATAGCATTCATGACATTCATGACATTCATAGCATTCCCAACATTAATGAACCACATATAAATTTCTTATGAAAAGACAAGAATAGCGAATTTGGGGCATTGCCATTGCCCCCACTTATACACAAATTTGTTTGGGGGGAGCAGCTAATGTGTAGGTGGAAATTGGAATTCTGTACCTTGGAAACATGGTTTAGTAGGGTTGGCAATGACCCAAATGGGAGAAAAATCAAAGCCATTAAAATGGGAAGTCTGGACCCTATCTGCACGCCAACTTTTACACCATTTTAGCAGTTGAGCTTTTGAAAAATTATCCTAGCTTTCACCTTCACAACTACCGGAGATTTTAATCTCAATAAAGAAAACCCAATTCCCCCTCCACCACCTTGACCCATCTCTCAAAAAGGAGAACCCACCTTTACATGATTTCAATTCAAAAACCAATCCCCTGGCCTTACAAACAGAACATTGAAATCCACTCTCCAATTTATACTGTTGAAATTTCCTAAAAAGCACAAACAAAACCTTACAAAGAGCACAAACAGAACAAAGAGCAGAAACAAAACCTTACAACAATCTACAGGCACTCCTTCTTCAGAGAAATACAGCCCAATACAGAGGACATTCATAGCATTCCCAAAGCAGTCGAATATAGTCATCCAACAATCTAAAACTTAGATAGGTAGTATTCCAACAATCTAAAAATCAGAAACAAAAGCTTGCACCCAATTAACATAATAACTTGAAATTGAGGAGCATAGGATGAGTAGCATTGAGAAACAAAATCAGAAACAATCTAAAAATCAGAAACAAAATCAGAAACCCAGAAACATGTGAGTTGCATTGAGAAGCTTACAATGATTTTGGATAGAGAAAGAGGAGGATCCATAGCAAGCAGCAAGACCAGCTCTATAATAACTTGAAATTGAGAAAAATTAGCCCTAATTTCCTACGAACTAGAGAGATTAACTTCAATTAATCACATACGATGAATATTATACCAAATTGCATAATAAATCTTCAAAACGAAGAAGCAGATTACCAGAACGGAGATGGCGGATGAACAGCTTTGTGGAAGGCTATAGTCTGATGATAATAGGGCATCACGAAGAAGAAGACGACGATTATGATGATGATGATGGTGAAGAGGAACAGCGAATGAAGAAGGAGAGAGAAAGCTTCAGAGTTCAGATCGCCATGGCAGAGGCTGCTGTGAGGTGAGAGAGAAAAAGAAGTTGAGGCTTTTTCGGGGGTATTAGGATTTCATTATTTGGGTTGGGTTTTGATTACCTTAAGTAATGAAAACAGAATTGTTTAGGGGGTAGCTGTGGTATTCCCATTACATCCTTCTATGTTATTTCTATTACAAGGTAATTTTAATTGCATAATCTTTTTAATAACCAAACATGGTAATGTAATTAGGCTTGTAATTTTGATTGCATTACATCTTTATTTACCTCCAACCAAACAAGCCAATAGTGTGTTTTCTTACGGGCCCAAAGTTATTTAGGCCCAATTTCAGCCCAACAAGTTTCTACTCAATTGCTTGGCTAATTATCCCTAATTATGCTTAATTATTATTAGTAAAAAGATACTTTTTGAAGCTTAAAAGCTTAGCCAAGTAAATCTAGGCTCATTTCTATCCAAGTACAAACACTCACAAATATCAAGAGCTTCTTTCTCTCTCCTCTCCCTCTCTCTAGATAGCTACCTAGCCCTCACTGTTGCTGTTTTTTACTATCGCCACCACCCATCAGCCACCCTCTGGCTACCAAGGCATCCACCAGCTGTCCCCACACCCACCTCAAGCGTCAAACATCACTCTCACCTATTTTTCTTCAAGCAAAGTGAGTAAACCGTAACCTTGTTCTTGTCGATTTTGCTTATATCTTGGCTTTGATTCTTGTTTTTGTTGTTTTTGGTGGTTGATCATATTGTTTTGATAGAAATAAGAATTATTTTGGATGTGTTAATTGTTGGATAAGTTGTAAAGTAAGTAAAGGTTGAGGTTGATCATGTTCATGCAAGCTTAAGTTAAAACCATGTTCATGGATTGATTTGTACTTGATTTGGTGAACTTTAGCATTATTAATGATTATGATGGAGTAGTTACATATTTGGATGGTTTTGATTGAGTTAAAGGTGAACCCAAGTAGGCCAAAAGTTAGGGTTTTAATGATTATACAAGGTTTAGCTTTCCTTTAATAGCAAGCATGTTATATGTGTATATTTGATTGCGAAATGAATCTTTGATGTATATGATATTGAAGTGAAATTGATATGGTGGCTTTGTATGGGGATGGGAAGGACAAAAACTTTGTCACATAATTTGAAGGAGTGATTTCAGATCAAGATTTGTGTGGAAAGAGAGGAGAAAGCAGTGACAGAGGGCTGGAAAATGACGGAAACTTTATCAATAAACTGGTAATGATCGACCCTACCAAAAATTATGATTTTCAGTGGGCAGCTAGATTAGTGTGTTATCTTTAAAATACCTTTTGAATCTTCTTAATTTGAGATTTTTCGAAAATGTTATAGCTATTTTGCTAGACCTGTGCAGGTTCGACCAACACTGGCATGCTTGTGTTCTAACCCCATTTTGGGAACCCTATTGTGCGAATCATGTGTTGTGTTTTTAAATGAAAGTTTTTTTAGACTTCTTAAGCTTTCTATATTAGGGAATTAGGTCTCAAATGGAAGTTGAGAGATTAAATTGCGAGTCATTTACTTTAGCCCCTATTACGCCTTACGTTTTCTTTTACTAAAGTATTAACTATGAAAATAAATATGTTTGCTAACTATACATTCCTATAACGATATTTTTGCACGAATTAGGGCCTAATCTATCATTTCCTCTCCTTTTGTGCATAATCATACTTAGTGAAATTTCATTAGAAGTACCAAGTATGTTCATTGTCTGCATCTTTAGAAATCAGTACGTATTTATCAAAATTATAATGTTTTGGTAAGTATATCAATGAATCAGTTTAATCAGTGATTTATCACATAATTAATAACACCATCAATTATCAGTTACAGGGCATTGCGCTTTATTTACCCACACGACTTCAGGCCAGGTCCCTGAATCAGCTTGGCAGGTGCGCACCTATCTTTAGATCATAACAGTTACTAGGGGTTTATTATCAGATAATGATTGACAATGTAGTTTTATATTCATAACATTCCCTGTTTTAAATTGAAATGAATTACAATGCGGGCTTAACCAATTTTTTAATGAACACTTAACAATACAGAAATGAATATACTGAGTTTCGGCTCACAGTTCGAAATATTTTCATGTTTTGTTTTAGGGAAATGCTCAGTGAATCGCCCCCAGGCTGACAGGTCAACTGCAGAAGACAAGTGAGCAAGAAAGTCAAGAAACAATAGTGGTGTTTTAGTGCTGAAATGTTTTGAACGCTGTATTGTAAAATATTTTGATGTTGAAACTGTATACTCTACATGAGTTAATATATTTTGGTGTAAAACTTGGAATAGTTGAATGGTTTGATTTTAGAATTGATTATATATAGTTTAGTGGGTTGTGACTGTGTGAATACCTTGTGATAATAAATGTTGTTTAGCGTTACTATATTCATCGTTTACTGCAAAGCCTTATCCTTTTTGGACAGCGATAACGCCCTGATCATTTGGGATAATATTTTTAATTGGTGAATCTAATAAAGAGAACGCAAACAGTGAATTATGTACATTTGGGGTGTACTAGTGTTGAGATGCTTTTAGCACTGTATTGTGAAATATTTTGATGTTGGAACTGTATACTCTATAAGAGTTACTATATTTTGGTGTAAACCTTGTGATAATTGAATGGTTTGATGTTAGAACTGTTCATATATGGTTTTGATGGGTTTTGATTATGCGAATGCCTTGTAATATAAATGTTGTTTAGCGTTGCTATATTTATTGTTTACAAGCAAATCCTTGTCCTTTCTAGGATGACAGTGATGCCCCGATCATTTGGGATATTACTTCTAATTGGTGAAACTAATAAAGAGAACGCAAACAGTGAATTTTGTATATTTGGGGTGTTACAGATTTGGTATTAGAGCCAGGTTCCGATTTTTCTGATGGGATACGGAGTATGGAGTTTAGATATAGGAGTGTGAGAAGGATTATTAGCAAGGAATATTGTATGCTATTAGAGATTTGTGATATTAGAAATAGACTTGTGATATTAAAAATGCATATTGTTTATCTTCTACATGCCCCTCATTTGTATTTTCCTTGCTAGATGGATCCTTATGCTGTTAATATGATGCTTGGTACATCTATGGCGGCCTGCATTTCACTATTGAATGCTAGCATGATAGCTCATGCGCAGGACCTTTTCTCTAACTTTCACAGCATCACGGTCCATGCATTTAGATTGTTATGGTCCTTACCCGCGGTCAATCCATCGGTAGAGTTCAGGCTCCGTTATCATCAATTCATGATGACGGGGAACTTAGGCTGGGATGGACCCAGGTTTCAGGTCCAGGGGCTTGAACTACCATCACTTCAGAGTTGACGTTACGAGAGGAGTTTGGGTAAAGGGGGATTACTATGGAGACTCTTCAGCACGTTTTTCCTTTACACCAGGCACATGCCCTGTCTGCACCACTCGCACCAGCACAGGGAACACCCCTGCTGCTCGCTCTGAGCACCTCTCTCATGCTTGACAGTCCTTGGGAGGCTCATGCGGTGGTGGATCCCCCTAATACATCGAGGATCTTGCTAGTTGGTTCTGATAACGAGCCTATGGAGGGTTTCGAGGGCCATCTAGAGGAGGAGGATGATCTAGAGGAGGATCAGGAGATTGATGAGGCAGTGGTGGAGCAGCAGGTGGATCAGGAGATTGATGAGGCACTGGTGGAGCAGCAGGGTGATCAGGAGGTTGACGAGCTAAAGTTATGAGTATCGGATAACAGCTTCGACTTAGGCGAGGAGCCGGAGGATGAGTTCGACCCAGATTATGATTCGTCTAGGGATCATTAGGTTGTTTCAGGTGTTGACCTTAGTAGGTTACATTTTGAGCCTCGCAATACACAGTATGATCGGATTGGATGGTTGCATTTTGTGCAGCATATGACAATGTATATAGTTAGTCCAATCCCTCCGACCGTGATAACATGGTCCGTTTCTCTTTTTGGTCATGTGACGGACCTATGTCTAGGGCTTAGCTAGTGTTTGAGATTGGGGTAGGAGTTAGAGTTGATTTTACTTAGTTAGTTAGATGTGATATGTGTTTATTGATAATATATATAAACAAGCAGCTATGTATGTAAACAACTAGTTAAGGAATGATATAATGAAGCTTTGGGTTTTGTTTTCAATGATATTTGAGTCATATTAAATGTATCTGTTGGGCATGCTTGTCTTATATGTTGAGATATTCTAGTGATTGAATTGTTTTATTTAATGTATGATCAGAATGTCTGAGTCAGTGCAAAATGATGTGGAGATTCATATAAAGGATAACTCGGATCATGGTAAGGGATCGGGTGATCAAGCCTTACATTATGTGCCACCAAATTCCCGAAGTATTGGATGAATGGGTAGTTGAATTGATGAAGCAAATTCCTGAAGTACCTACTGAAACCCCACTTAAATATGATAATTTAGCAGATAAGGTAGCACAACGCAACCCTAAAGTGTATAATGAAAATTATGATCCAGTAGTATTGAAGCAATGGGTAAGGAGAATAGAGAAAATCTTTATAGTGTAGAGGTGCTAGAAGAAAAGAAAGTGAACATTGGGACATATTATCTACCTGGTGAGGCTGATATTTGGTGAAACACTATTAAGGATAGGCTCATAGGGCTTGAATTCACCTAGAGTAAATTCCTAGGTGAGTTGAGGGCAAAATTTTACCTAGTTGTGGTTCAAAGATAAAAGGAGAAAGAGTTTGTGGAGCTGAAGATGAGTGGCAACATGACTGTGATGCAGTATGCCAGTAATTTCACAAAATCATCAAAGTTTGTCCCTAAATTTGTGTCATCTGAAAGGTTAAAGATGAGGAGGTTTAAAGAGAGTTTGGCCTTCTATATTCGAAATCAGTTAATTGCTCAATCAATTTTGACTTACCAAGAGTTACATGAGGAAGCTGCTGAAGTGGAGCGAGCCCGAACCTGATTAACCAGAAGATAAAAGAGTTTGAGCGAGGAACTCTGAGTAAGAGTGCGAACCAAAAGAAACCTTCTCCCGCTCCTGCCAAGAGCCGTGCTGCACATTTAGCAGAGCCCTGTGGGAAATGCAGAAGAACAAATCACACCACCCTTGAATGCCGAGTAGGAACCAACAAGTGTATGTCGTGTGGAAGCCCTGAACACCTTATTGCTGCTTGCCCATGAAGGTTGAAGGTTGTAGATAAGACTACAACAAAACCCTTGGCCCCACCTGGTCAAGGGGCCTTACCACCAAGGCCCGCAGCAGTAGGATGGGCATATGTAATGAGTAAGAAGGAAGCTGCCACCTCTGGTATGGCAGTCACTGGAACTCTCTTCTCAAATTCAAAGCCATTTGTGTATTATTTGATTCGGGTGCTACTCATTCATTTATCTCCACTCGATCTGCCATGCAATTGAACATGAAGGGTAGGAAGATGGAAACCAATTATAGGATCAAGTTATCCAATAATTATGTGATTGAGTGCCCTATCTCCTATAGGCTTGTTCCCATTACCATTGGTGGAGCCACCTTCCCTGTGGATTTGATTCAATTTGATTTGTCTGATTTTGATATGATTTTGGGAATGAATTGGTTGCACACCTATGGAGCTAAGATTGACTGTGAGGATCTTAAGGTTATTTTGAAAGATGAAAAAGGGAGAGAAGTATGTTTCTATGGGAGGAAAAATCTTATCCCTTGATTTCTGCTATGAATGCAAATAAGCTATTATGTCAATGGTGTATTGGATATTGGTGTTATGCTATCGACACCCATACAAAAGAAGAAAAAGTAAAAAATATTCCTATAGTTCGTGAGTTTGAAGATGTTTTTCCTGAGGAATTACTAGGATTACCCTCGCAGAGAGAAATTGATTTTGGAATTAAATTAATCCTTAGTGCCCAACCTATCTCCAAAACCCCATATCGTATGGCCCCAACTGAGCTTAAAGAACTGAAGATTCAGTTAGATGAGCTGTTATAGAAAAGATTTATCAGGCGAAGTGTGTCACCATGGGGTGCCCTAGTGTTGTTAATAAAGAAAAAGGATGGAATCTTATGGCTATGTATTGACTATAGAAAGTTAAACAAGATCACCATAAAAAACAAGTACCCTTTTTTCGCGAATAGATGACTTGTTTGACCAACTGCAAGGAGCAGGAGTATTCTCTAAGATTGATCTGATGTTAGGGTACCATAAACTTAGGATTAAACCTAATAACATCCCCAGGTATGTTCACTATAAGTTTACAGTGATGTCGTTTGGCCTCACCAATAGCCTTCATAGATCCTGTGAATAGAGTCTTCAGAACCTATTTAGACAAGTTTTTAGTGGCGTTTACAGATGACATCCTTATCTATTTTAAGGATAGGGAGGAACATGCTGATCATTTGAGGATGGTGTCACAAAACCTAAGGCAGCATCAACTTTATGGCAAATTAAAGAAGTGTGAATTTTGGATGGAAGAAGTGGTGTTCTTTGGACATATGGTTACAAAATAAGGAATCAAAGTTAACGCCCAGAAGGTGAAGGCAATCACGGAATGGTCAAGGCATACCAACGTCACTGAGATCAAGAGCTTTCTGGGTTTAGCGGGCTATTATCGATGGTTCGTGAAGGACTTTTCAATAATAGCTTCACCCCTGACTAATTTGTTAAAGAAAGTGAATGAATTTAAGTGGACAAAGAAATATAAGATAGCTTTTTAAGAGCTAAGGCAGCGATTAACTACCGCCCTAATCCTAACGCTAGCAATGAAAAGTAAGGAGTATACCATCTATAGTGATGCTTCAAAGAATGGATTAGGGTGTATTCTGATGCAGGAAGACAAAGTAGGAACTTATGCCTCTCGACAGCTCAAGCCTTATGAGAAAAATTATCCTACCCATGACCTGGAGTTAGCAGCTGTGGTCTTTGCATTGAAAATTTGGAGACATTACTTATATGGGGTACAATACAAGATCTATACTGACCATCAAAGTCTGAAGTATATCTTCACCCAAAAGGAGCTCAATTTATGACAACGACATTGGATTGAGTTACTTAAAGTGTATGATCAACAGATTCAATATCATCCAGGAAAAGCAAATGTTGTAGTAAATGCCCAGAGTAGGAAAGTGCAAAATAGCTCAAACACTGTGGTAATTACTCAGTTGAGTCTCTTGAGAAAGCTTGAGAACTTGGGAATTCAACTAGTGTCCCATGGGCAAGCAAATGTTCAATTGTCAGCACTTACTTTACAGCCTTCCATAGTGGAGGAAATTCAGATGAACCAGAAAAGTGATCCTGAGCCCCTAAGAATAAAGCAAAATTTAGAGAAAGGGAAGTCTTCTAGGTCTATAGTGTATGAGGATGGGACCCTGCAATTCTAGAATCCCCTATGTGTACCCAAAAATGAGGAATTATGGAAGTAGATCCTAGAGGAGGCTCACAATACTTGCTACTCGGTGCATCTAGGAGGCACCAAGTGTCTAACTTGCAAGAAGGTTAAAGCACAGTATCAGCATCCTGTAGCTGAACTACAACCCCTAGAAATTTCCAATTTGAAGTGGGATTCGATCTCAATGGACTTTGTTAGGGGTTTACCCCTTTCTCCCTTAAAGAAGAATGCTATCTGGGTTATAGTTTATCGACTTGCCTAGTTGGCCCATTTTTGCCAATTAGGGATACTTGGGTAGTTGAAAAACTAGTCCAATTGTATGTTAAAGAGATAATCCACCTGCACGGGATTCCCTTAGACATAGTATCACACAGGGATCAAAGATTCCAAGCCCGTTTTGGGAAGCACTTCAAAAAGCCTTTGAGACCAAATTAAAATTTAGTAGCTCTTATCACCCTAAAATAGATGGGCAAACTAAAAGAGTGAATCAAATTCTAGAGGAGATGTTAAAAGCTTGTGTATTGGAGTTCCAAGGGAAATGTAAAGATAATTTATCATTGGTGGAGTTTTCTTATAACAATAACTACCAGTCCCTATTAAAATGGCCCCGTTTGAGGCTTTATACGGAAGAAAATGTAGAGCCCCGCTATGCTGGAGTGATATGGATGAGACATTGATCATAGGTCCCGAAATGATCCAGGAAACTATTGAAACAATAAGAAGGACTCGGGAGCATATTAGGATTACCCAGAGTCGGCAAAAGAGTTATGCAGATAGGAGAAGGAGGCCTTTGGAGTTTCAAGTAAGCGATAAAGTTTTTCTAAAAGTTCTGCCAACTAAGGGTATCAAGAGGTTCGGAGTACGAGGCGAATTAAGTCCAAGATATATTGGACCTTGTGAAATCTTTGAAAAGCTAAATCCCGTAACATATCGACTAGATCTGCTAGTAGAAGTAGAACATATAATTAACGTGTTTTACATCTCTCAGCTCAGGAAGTATATTCCAGATCCAGACCACACCAATGTATCTGAACCTACTAAAATAGCTGAGGATCTAGTATATGTGGAGCATCCAGTCCAAATATTAAATCGCAAGATTAAGCAGCTGGCAATAAGCAGATACCTTTAGTCAAGATGCTTTGGAAAAACTATACGTCCCAAGAAGCCACTGGGAGACTTAAGAGGAAATGAAAGCCAAGTAACCACATTTATTTCAAGTAATTTTGCATGACATGATAAAGTTCATAAGTTTCGGGGACGAAACTCCTTAAGGGGGGAAGGCTGCACTAGCCACACCCCAAATTATGTTTATTTATTTAATTACCGCACGCTAATGATTTTCTCATATTGATTTATTGTATTTAATCATCCTGGTGGGAAAAAATTTATTTGGGCCCTCACTTGCCAATTCGGGTTTTATTTACTTATTTGATTATTAATGAAAATTTTGAAAACATTGATAGTAGGCCCTAACAATTATAATCTAAGTGATTTATTTTGTTTTCTATAACATTACAAAAATTTAATTTTGAGTTACACGAAAACGTTATCATTACCGGACATTTTATTTTTAAACCCAACTTATTTTGGCCCAATCTAAAGCCTAACAAGTTTGCATTATTAACATAGCTAATAACTATGATTTAAGGTTAACCATGGTCAGTAAAAAGCTACTTTTGAGGGTATAAATTCAGCCAAGTTGTTGATAAGTCAAAAAAATACAACAAAGATTCAACCCACATCTCACTCCTCTCTCTCTCTAGCCACAGCCAACCCCCTTCTTTGCCTGTTGTTACTGTTTCTTGGTGTTTTTCGGCTAGCTTGGCTGACTCCGACCACCCTGTGACACCCTAGTACCCCTAGCCACCGTCCCTAATCCTCAAAACCACCAAACATCACCTCCATCTCTACTTTTTTTCAAGCTCAAAGTGAGTAACCCTAAGCTTGTTTCTTTGGATTTTTGATTTTGATTCTTGTTTATGTTGATTTGAGTTTTGATCATGTCTTTGGATGGAAGCAAGAGTTATTTTCATCTTTTTAATGGTTGATTGAGTTTGGAGCATGTTATGGTTAGGGTTATTCATGATCATGCAAACTTTAGGTTGGAATTATGTTTTTCTTAGGTTGTTTGTATTTGATTTAGTGGTTTTAATCTCTAATAACATTTATGAGGGTGTTTTTGGTGATTTTGGAATGAGATAAAGAAGATGTAAGTTGGTTACAAGCTAGGGTTTTGGCAAGTAATGCATGGTTTGAATTATTTTCGCATTAAGCATGTTATTTGTGTATGCTTGATTGAGAAATGAATCTCTGATGTATATGATTATAAAGTGAAATTGAGTGTGGTGGCTTTGTATGGTAATGGGAAGGACGAAAGCTTTGTCACATGATTTTAAGGATTGATTTTAGATAACGATTTATGTGAAAAGAGAGGAGAAAGCAATGACAGTGGAGGTTGGGAAATAACATAAAACAGGGGAAACTTTGCCAATAAATTGGTAATGATTGGCATAGATAAAAATTATGATTTTTTGTGGGTACATAGGTCGTTGTATTAGATTTCAAATCCATTTTGAATTGCCTTAACCTTAGTTCTATGGACAAAGTTATGGCCATTTTGCTAGAACTGCGCAGGTTCAACCAAAACTGGTACACTTATATTCTAGTCCCATTTTGGAAACTCTATTGTGGGAATCATGTTTTGTGATGCAAATGAAAGTTTTTCAAGACTTGTTAAGCTTTCTACATTAAAGAATTAGGTCTCAAATGGAGGTCAAGAGGCTAGGTTATAAGTCATTTATTCTAGCCCCTGTTACGCCCTTACTTGTATTTTACTAAAATATTAGCTATGAAAATAAATACATTTGCTGATTATATGTTCCTATAACAATATTTTTGTACAGAATCAGGTCTAATCTATCATTTCCTCCCCTTTTATGTATAATCATACTCAATGAAATTTCATTAAAACTCCCAAGTATATTCATTGTCTGTATCATTAGAAATCATCACGTATTTATCAAAATTATAATGTTTTGGCAAGCACATCAATGTATCAGTTTAATTAGTGGTTTATCATATATAATAGAGTATATGTATAGGGATATAATTGTAATTTTACTACTTGTACAGTTAATATAAATATATGTCAAAGGCTCCAGGTTGGGTGAGCTGTTCATTCACATATTATCACATGGTATTAGAGCGGGTTTGGTTCTAACCCTAAAAATCAAAATTCTTCCCTTTCTTCCTTTACAAGTCTCTCTTAAACCCTAGCAAAACCCTACCCTGCCACCGTAGCTCCATGGCTGCCTTCTCTACGTCGGTTGCTTCCATCGCTGCACCCATGTGGGAAGTCACTGTCCTGCCACCATAGTCAGCTCCCGCCACCGCTATCGCACCCCAATTGCAGCCACAGTCAGCCCCATCTGCTTCACCAGTTACGCTCGAGCATGGTGAGGCTTCTTCTTGTACAGCCTTCAACGTTCCGCCACCACCGCCATCGCCCTCGTTGTCTACCTCGGTGGTTCTCGCCTCCCTCGGCATGACCTGGCCCCCCACCGCAACCATCCTTCCCCGATGGCTCAGGTTTCTCGCCGTGGCTCTCCAAGGGTGCGGGTACTCTCTTTTCAGGTCCTCTCAACTCGCCCCACCCACCTTCCTTCTCCTCGACTTACCCCTATCCTGGTGGTGGCCCCGGTATCTCCTGGCCTTCTTTCGACGTGCCGCTTAACCTCAGTGGTGTTGTGCTCTCTCCTCCGGTTTTCTCCTCCTCGGCCTACTCGGGTGTCCCGGACTCCTCTTGGTCGCCCACCGATGCTTTACCCGGCCCTGGCGGTGACTTGGTGCCTAGTCACGGCAGTGGCCTTCCACCACTCCCCCTTCTCTTTGGAAAGTCAACATCACTACTTATGTTACTACAGATCTCATATCTATTGACGATTATTTGTCCTAGGAGACCCAGTTTACCTCCTTTGTTATTATGCATCAGTTGTACGGGATGCTGGATGGTTCAATCTCACAAGCTACCCAAACGATTTTAGTGGCTCCTAGTTTTACTCAACCTAATCCCACCTATTCATATTGGCTTCACATTGACAAGCTTATTAGGGCGTGGATTTTTACAACTATCTCTAAAGACATGTTTTGTGAGGCACGCAATATATCTCATGCTTTACCAATCTACCGTCATCTTGGTCGTCATTTTAGCACTGCCAGTTTGGCGAGAGCATTAGATCTCAAATGTATGCTCACTAATGTGTATAAGAGTCCAGACCAGTCTATGGATGATTATTTACGGCATATTAAAACTTTGGCTGATTCACTTGCTGCTATTCAGAGTCCTGTCTCTAATCTTGAGTTAATTCAGTATACTACATCTGGTTTGCCACATGACTATAACCATTTTGTCACTACTTACTCTATGATGCCTGGTGGTCACATCTTTGATGATTTACGCTCTAAGTTAATCTTTTATGAGTAACGGTTAAAGTTTCAGTCCACCCGCAAAACTACCGTTCATCAAGCCCTGGTTAGTTCTATGAGTTCTGGTATCAATAACTAAGGGGGCGGTTCTCGCAATCAATGTAACAACAATAAAGGGAAAAATACTGGTGGTCGCCGTCATTAGAATAACAAGGGAGGTGGTCGCAACAATAAGGGTGGTAATAGGAGCAACTCTAACACCTCTTGGCAGAATGACTCATCTCCCAGGAGTATGCCTACTGGTGTCATATATGGTGGTACAGATGTTTCATCGTCCTCTACTTTTTGTTCCCCTGTTTTGGATACTCACTATTTCTCTGCAGGAATAAATCAGTCAGAAGGGATTCTAGGTTCTCACGCTAATGTCATTTGCCAAATCGTTCATGCCCCAGGTCACTCTGCGAATACGTGCCCTAACCGCTATCACCCTCGCCAGTAACCAGTGCTTCTTGCATATGCTACCTTTAATTCCATCGATGTTGGTGAGCAAATTTGGTATCCTGACTCTACAGTTGCCTCCCACATGACCCTGGACGATGGTAAGTTACTCACCAAATCTGTTTACTCTGGACCGAGTCTTGTTAAGGTTGGGAATGGAACCTTACTGCCCATCAAACATGTTGGTCATAGTGTTCTTACTACTCCTATTAAGCCATTGCGCCTTAGCCGTGTCCTCCATGTTCCCCAGTTGCATCATAACCACCTCTTTGTTTGGTAACTTTACCGTGATAACAACTGTTGTGTGGTCTTTGACTCTAATTCTGTTCTTTTCAAGGACAGAACCATAGGTGATGTCCTTCTGCAGGCCCCTAGCATTGGTAATCTCTACCCGGTCAGTCTTCCTGCTGAAAGCCCTGTGGTTCCTGCTAACCTGGCGTTCAGTTCCTCAGGAGATCACTGGCATCAACGCCTAGGGCATTGTGGAGCTCATGTTCTTAATGTTTTAAAGAAACGACAACTTTTGAATGTTTCTAGTTCCTTTCATGATAATTGTACGACTTGTCGCTTAGCTAAGCCACATAGACTTCCTTTTACTTTGGTTGAACATTGTACTCATTTTCCTCTTGAGTTGATACATTCCGATGTTTAGCAGTCCCCTATTTTATCTCATCAGGGACACAAGTACTATGTTTCTTATATTGATGATTTTTCTTATTTTACATGGATTTATCCTATGAAGCACAAGTGGGAAGTCTACCATCTTTTCGTTACATTCAAAAGTTTAGTTGAAAACCTTTTTAATCGCAGAATCAAAATGGTCCAAAGTGATGGTGGAAAGGAATTTAATCAAAAATCCATGCATCAACTCTTTCTTAGCCATGGCATCTATTTTCATAAGCCTTGCCCGGATACACAGCAACAAAATGGGGTGGCTGAACGGAAGCCTCGACATCTTTTAGAAATGACTCGTTCGTTTCTCATTGATGCCTTTCTTCCTGCCTCTTTTTGGTTAGATGCACTGTATGCTGTAGTCTTCACCATTAATAGGCTCCCTACTCCTATTCTTCGTGATAAATCACCTTATGAAACTCTGTTTGCAAAAGTCCCTGATTATAAGTTTTTTAAACCCTTTGGGTCTGCTTGTTTTCCTCATCTGACTGCTACTTCTGCAAATAAATTATCCCCTCGGTCTGTTGCTTGTGTGTTCTTAGGCTATGTCCCTCATTACAAGGGATATAGATGCTTTGATCCTCTTACCAAACATATTTACATTAGTCGGCATGTGGTTTTTCATGAAAACAAATTTCCTTTTCTATCTCTCACTTCTCGAGCTCCTGCTTTTAGCACCTCATCCCCACTTATCCTATATGAGGTCTTGAGTCTTACACCCACAATCGATGTTGTTGCCTCCCAATTGCCCAGCTTATCCCCTGTTGTGGCCCCCGCCTCTCCCCCTGCTCCCTAGCCCCTGTATCTTCCCGAACCAGTGTCACACCTGCACCTTCCCCTGCTCGTACCACGCTGTGGCCTAATCCCACCATGGATTCGCCTGATTCCCTACCAGACACTTCCCCGATTTCATCCCCTACCATCCCTCCCCCGTCACTCCTGGCCCAGCCCAGCTCTTCTCCTGTCCCCTCTAACCCGGTCTCCCCATAGGATAACCTCTCTTCTTCCGGGCCTCCCCCCAATGGTCTTGCCTCAAGCTCTGCTGGCATACCCGCTACCACTATCCCTGCTTCCTCTAACACTCATAGGATGCAAACTCAGTCGAAGTCGGGTATTTTTAAACCCAAGCGTCTTCTTTCCTTATCTATTGCTTTAGCTGAGCCTGAGCCTACTTCGATTACCCAAGCCTCCAAATTTCCCCATTGACGCACTGCAATGGCTGAAGAGTATAATGCATTAATGGCTAACCATACATGGGATTTGGTTCCACCCCATCCTATACAAAATCTTATCGGGAGTAAATGGGCTTATCGGGTTAAATACTGTTCTGATGGTACTTTGGAAAGGCACAAAGCCCATCTAGTCGCCCAAGGGTTTCACCGGCAAGCCGGACTTGACTACCATGAGACATTCTGTCCTGTTGTCACACCTGCCACTATACCCCTCATTCTTTCCTTAGCCGTTTCATCTCGATGGACTATCCGTCAGTTAGATGTTAAAATGCATTTATGCATGAGCATCTGACTGAGGAGGTTTATGTGAAACAGCCTCGTGACTTTATCGATCCCGATTATCCCCATTATGTTTGCAAGCTTAAGAAAGCTCTATATAGTTTGAAACAAGCTCCACGGGCTTGGTTCCATCGCTTTAGTAGCTTTCTTTTGTCTCATAGGCTTGTTTGTAGCACTGTTGATCCCTTTATGTTTGTTCTTCACACTGGTTCCCATATTCTGGTTCTCTTTCTCTATGTGGATGACATCATTTTAACTGGTAGTTCTACTACCCTTCTCCATTCCCTTATCTCCACTTTGTCTAACTAGTTTGCAATGAAGGATCGTGGGGATCTTCAGTATTTCCTTGGTCTTTAGGTTACTCGTACCCCTGTTGGCATTTTCCTCTCGCAACAAAAGTATGTTGCTGATCTTCTCTATAAATTCCATCTCCACACTACCAAACCTGCCACCACTCCTTCTGTTGCCCTCACTATCTTATCCCTAACTGACGGTGAACTACTTACAGATGCCACTGAGTACCGAAGCATGGTAGGTGCATTACAGTAGTTGACTATGACGTGTCCTGATATTGCTTATGCGGTCCATGTAGTTTCTCAGTTTATGCATGCTCCCTGCACTGCTTACCTCCATGTTGTCAAGCGTATTTTTCGGTACTTGCAAGGTATCCTCACACATAGATTGTTCCTGAGGCCGTCTACCTCTCATTCTATTGTCATTGCCTATTCTAATACTGATTGGGCTAGTTGCAAGGATTCCTGTCGTTCTACCACAGGTTATACTATTTATCTTTGTCCCAACCTGATTGCCTAGCGTTCCAAGAGGCAACCCACCGTTTCCAAGTCCTCTACCGAAGCTGAGTATCGTGCTTTCAGTTATATAGTTGCTGAGACCGTCTGGATTCGAAAGCTTCACTACAATCTTGGCATTGTTCTCCCTATTCCTATTCGCCTATACTGTGATAATATCAGTGCCACGTATGTGTCTGCTAATCCCATTCACCATGATCGTAGCAAGCATATCATAGTGGACTATTACTTTGCTCGTGAGCGAGTTGCTGCTGGTGATCTTGTAGTACGTTATATTCCTACTAGCTTAAGGATTGCTGACATCTTCACCAAAGGATTGTCATCTAAACAGTTTCTTTTCTTAAAGTCCAATATGTCCATGCGTTCCCCTGATCAGATTGAGGGGGCGTAATTGAGTATGTGTATAGGGATATAATTGTAATTTTACTACTTGTGCAGTTAATATAAATATATGTCAAAGGCTCATGGGTTGGGTGAGCTGTTCATTCACATATTATCACAATATAATTAATGACGCCATTAGTTATCAGTTACAAGGCATTGTCCTTCAGTTACCTGCGTGGATTCAGGCCATGTCCCCCTATCTGCTTGGCAAGTGTATACCTATATTCAAATCGTAATAGTTACTAGGGGTTCACTATCAGATAATAATAGACAATGCAGTTTTATATTTATCTTATTCCTTGTTTTAAAATTATGATGAATTGTAATGCGGGCCCAACCAATTCTTCCATGAACGTTTAACAATACAGGAGTGCATGTACTGAGCTTCGGCTCATAATTCAAAATATTTTCATGTTTTGTTTCATGCAAATGTTCAGTGAATCAACCTCAAGCTGACAGGCCGACCGAAGGTGATAAGTGAGCAAGGAAATCTGAATAAAACTATGGTGTATTAGTGTTGAGATACTTTTAGGCTGTATTATGAAATATTTTGATGTTGCAACTGTATACTCTACAAGAGTTATTTTATTTTGATGTAAACCTTGAGATAATTGAATGGTTTGATGTTAGAACTATTCATATATGGTTTTGATGGGTTGTGATTATGCGAATGCCTTATGATGTAAGCGTTGTTTAGCGTTGCTATATTTATTATTTATAAGTAAAGCCTTGTCCTTTTTGGGGTAGCGGTAATGCCCTGATCATTTGGGATATTACTTCTAATTAGTGAAACTAATGAAGAGAACATAACTAGTGAATTATGTATATTTGGGGTGTTACAAGATGTGTCCCTCTTGTTTTCACTAATTATCTTTTCTTAACCTACTTTTGTGATCATCCATTTAGTAATAACATGATCTTCTTACTCATACCGACTTCAATTCTTGTTAGTTCACCATTCTCAAATCAATACGTTTAAAGGATGCCCCTTACATATAAGCGAATTTAAATTAAGTATGTTGATGAACAAAGTCCATCCCTATCTCTATTGCTTTAAACCCATTTTCTTGGCCCTTTCTAGGGTTGCTAGCTATATGTCTATGTAAATATGACTTGAGCTTTTATGGCAACACTACTTATTCCTTATGTCATTTCCCTTTTTATGCTCCTACAAGCTCTCAATTCAACTTTATGACCTTGGCTTTTATGCTGCTTTCCTGATCCTTAAAGTTAAGGTGGAAACCATTGCCACTTAGTTTATATCAACCAATAGTTGTTTGAAGATTACGATCCTAGGAGCTCGTAAAAACAGAAATCTTATGCAGATAGATAATCTCATAGTCTAGTTTTGGGTTAGTACCTTGTGCATACTATTCTTTGCAAATAAAAATATTTAACTTGCCCTTGAACATTTGATTACCACCTAGATCGTCTAACTTTTACTATTACTTTGGTTTCCAAATCAATGTCAATGTTATTGTTCCTGTGTGAGTGGTTGGAACTATCTAACTTTTTATTGTCCTATATTTTTGAATTGTTTATGCTTACAGTTATTTTCATTCTATCTGCCTCATATTATCGTGCTCTTTACTTCTAATTTGAAATCTACCATTAGTTTTCATTAAAATCTTATGACAACAATATTCTCATTATTCTTGGTCATTAATCTACTCCTCCCTTGGTGATCTTAACTTGTTTAATGGTATCATCTCTTTGCCATTACATCTCATTCTGATCTCGAGGATTTGCTTAAAAGATCTTGATTGACATTTGAACCTTGCCCGTTAGTCCATCTTTGGTATTAATGCTATTTCTTATATCATTTCTTATAATTGGGTGAGCTGCCATATTTCTAAAATTGGCCTCTATCCCATGTTGTTCATTGTCCTCTTTTTATTCCAAACCTCTGGAGTTTTATAGATTCTCAAGAGTGCTCATACCTTCCTTCTAGCATTATTCACCATGTCCTTGAAAGTTGATGCTAAATATAGAATAATTCCTATTTGAATTTAAATGGCTGTCAACATTCTAATACTTTTGCTTTTCTTCCTCTTCTTCTTCATTCTGTTGAAAACATATTCACATATATACCTTGCACCCCATTTATTCAAAGTAATAACCCCATATAGCATGTTTTTAGTTAAGAGATGCAATTCAACTCTTACTAGTGTAGGGGAATGTTGCTTGTTCTACTCCCACCATTCTTTATACTTCTAAATTTCACTCCCCATAAATGAACTCGACCTTTCTCCATGTAGTCTTGTTGCTTCACTTGAAATTGCTTCACATGAGCCAGGATATGCTCCTACGAACTCATTTGATAATAAAACTAAGATGTTCTACACTTTTCTTGCCGAAGTCTACCCGTCACCCTTATCACATTGGTTGTGGCTAAATGACCTTCCTGAAACTCAGTTGTTGCTATTTTGTTCGTAATTTAACTACTAAACCGAAGTATAGGCGAACCACTTTCTCCTCTGAAATAGTTCAAACTCCTTGGTCGTTATCTACTGCCCCATGTTGGACATTATGACTACTATGTTCTCTATAATTTAAGTAATGTACTTATTATTTTGAGGTATAGCAATACCTTCGTGCGAAGATTATAGGAACAATCCACCTATTACTCCGGGTAGGCTTAATAATCCCAAATTCTTTTCCATTGTGGATGCTCTAACCTCTTTGTATCTTATGAACATCACAATTGATCTATAAATTAACCTTCTAACTACCCTTCCTGATAAAGATAGTGTGGAACACTTATCTTTATTATTGATATAGCTTAAGAAATGTCACTACCTATTGGTTTCTTATGTGATGCATATTTGTAAACATGATTCTTGTGGTCCTCTATTTTGAATTCTTGAAAAGCTCACAATTACCCTTATTCTAGCCATTCCATGATGGTCCGTCCTTTATCAATCAGTTCTAATATTGTTGTTATTTCTTTTGTGAATAATAACTCACTTGATCACTATTTTCCTCATTCTTATACTTCAACATCAAAGTAGGCCTTGAACAAACCTTTGACTAGCCTAATGAGGAAGGGTTGTGTAAATAATCAAGTTGGAGTTGCAAGGTAGCATACAAAAGATACGTTTAATGCTAGTCTAAAAAGGCCACTAGACTTAGATCACAAGATGACATCAAATCTTAGGACGTAGCCAATAATTTCTTCCTCAATCTGTATGAAATATAGTTAAGAACACAAAGTGAGAACCCTTTTTAACAAGAGCTGAATCACAAACGATGGCTAGTTGTATTGGAATAAGTTGGATGGAGCATTGATTATAGAGTTAGAGTTAATTTGAGTGGCCACCAAGATGGTAAGAGAGAGTCACGAACTCAACAAGGCTATTCAGAGCTAACAAAAGAGTTATGCTAATAACAGGAAGAAACCATTAGAGTTTCAAGTGGGAGATAGAGTATTCTTAAAGATTTCTCTAATAAAGGGTGTATGAGGTTTAATGTCAAAGGAAAACTGTGACCAAGGCTCATTGGGCCCTACAAACTCATTGAAAAACTCATCCCCATAACTTATAAATTGGATGTAAAAGCAAAACTCTAGCATGCTCACTGTGCTTTTCATGTTGCACAGCTCAGAAAGTATGTTCCACCCAAACCTTGCCATTATGATAGAGTCTATAGAGGTTATGATACTGAGAACTTGGCTCATGAGGAGCATCCTTTACAAATCCTAGATTCTATGGTTGAACAGCTTTGCAATAAGAGCATTTCTCTAATCAAGGTTCTATTTGTTAATTATATCTCCTCAGAAGCCACATGGCGAGACTAAGGAGGGTCTGAGAAATAAATGTCCTTGCTTATTCTGAGGTACACAAGATATCTCCTTCAAATTTGGCAGTTTTGAGGACGAAACTTATTTTAAAGGGGAGGTGGAGGCTTTAATAACTCAAACCTAAATTACGTTAACTATCTTAAATAATTTTAGTTTAACAAAATTTAGCACCACATTTCAATTTAACAATTGAAATATTTACGAACCTACAGACTTAGACGACATAATGGCCTGGAAATAACATTCACTCATACTTAATGCTAAATCATCCAGAACCTAAAATGAATGAAAAATTAGCATATTTATTATAATTCATCACAGAAGACATCAATTTTACAATTTGCCAACCCATATTATGTAAATGAAACAATATTGTTAATGAACAAAATAAAACCAAAAGCAAAAGTATATATGAATCTATATGAGTGAAGTTAATATTTTTTTCTAAGTAATTCATAAAGTTACAGAGAAAAAAACAAAAGAAGGGCACAAAAATCAATCACATGGCAGTTAAGACTAATCTAAGATAAGGTCTTAAAATAAATAAAAAAGAGCCTTATTCCCTCCTGAATTTGGCCAACGAGAGACCCCCATTCCGCTGTTACTTCTTCTTCCTTGTCTTCCTATACAACTGCTTTTCTTAATGGCTACTCGCTTACGAGTTGCTAGTCAACCCCCTCTACCATTGCGCGCTATACCTACATTGGATGTCTGCACCATCGAGTACTGCTCCTGTCAGCCGCCAACGATTGCGGTTATGCCGCCACCACCACCTTTTTCGACTACTTGACTTGCTTCAGTGGTGGATTGGAAGGTGAACCCTAATCTTCCTTCAATCATTTTCCTTATTTGCTTACTTCCTAATTTGATTAGTTAGAGTAGTATTCTCGTTTGGATACATGTTAATTTGTCTGCATTCATAGTTATTATGGTGAATGGAAGGATTTTGAGAAAGTTGAAGTTGTGGGTGTTCATGATGGGATTATTATGAAGTTGCGGCCATAAAGTTTAATTTGTGTAATGTTTGAGGACTTTTGTCTGTATAGTGCAAGTTTAAAGGCTTGATAAATGGATCTTGGATGTTAGCCATCGAAGGGTGACACAAAGCTTGAGGTTGTAGAAGGAAATAGAGGAGGGAATGAATATTTAGGAGGTTTAGTAAATAAATTTATTTAATCTAAATTACAGAGATTCATTTGAGGGATTAGAATGGAATAAGTGAGTAAATTTGGAGTAATAGTAGTGGAAATAAGGTAATTGTGAAGCTTAGTTTAAGTAATAAAATTAATGGATTTAGATTAGTGTTGATGATAGACTAAGTGCTAACACAACTCAAAAGGTAAATAAGGATTGTGTTATTTTCACTTGGGGAAAAAGACATTCTTTGGTATCTAAAACAAACTATTAGAGCTCAAAATTTACTTGAGGCCAAAGTGGTCAAAAACCTTTTTTAAAGTGAATTGGGACCTTGTAGTTGGCATCAAAAACAAACTAAAACCACAAATCGAGCTTGATTAGTGCAAGTCTCTTTATAAATAACTGAACTAATAATAATATTACTTCTAAAAGTGATCTTATTAGCAATGGGAATGATAACAATAACAATAATAACACTAACAATAATAATAATACTAATAATAACAACAACAACAACAACAACAACAACAACAACAAGAATATTAATAACATTATCAATAACAATGATAATGACAACAACTATACTAACTATAACGATAATAACGCTAACATTAACAATAATGAGGGTAACAATATTAATATCTGTACTGATGATGCTATTATTAATAACATTGATGATACTAATAGCAACGACAATAAAAAGGAAGCTTGACATGGGAAGGGAAACAAAAATCAATTGTTGTATTCAAATAATTAATGGGTATACTGATAATTAAGAAAAGTATCAAGGAAACCTATGAGTTATTTTCTAAGTTTGTAACTAATAAAAATTATTTGAAACTTCACGAACCACAAAATATATATATTTGAGGTAGAAATGAGACAATTTCTATCATTATCAAGCTATGAACAACTATTTTATATAAGGGGAATTTTTAAATTTTCAGGTATGTTTATTGCGTGTACTCTTCGATACCTCACATGTTTCTCAAAATTATACAATTACATGTGATACTTATGTAATTAATTGTTTTGAAACAATACTTTGTCACCTAATTAAGTGACCCCCATAAGTTACCAAGCAACAGCTGCACCTTTTAGTTCGCCCGCGCGGACTCCACTCATGCTTCTCGATTGTCCTAGGAGGTGTACGCCTGTTTTAATGATCGTATCAAACATCAACAGGGGTTCCACTTCTAGATAATAACTGGCAAAACAGTTTTATTTATAACCTCTCCCTCTCTGTTTTCGAACTAAAATGAATTTAAATGCATGCGCCTAACTAAATTGTTCTAAAAGATCATTTCACCACACAGGGATAAGCTTACTAGGCTTTTGCTCATCTTTCAAAGTATTTTTGTGTTTTCTGTTGTAGGTATAGAATAAGGGGATAGACCTAACCCTAGCCAACTGAAGGATGTAGGAAGTCAAAAAAAAAAAAAAAGCTCGTGAGTTTTGCAGTTCGACGCCTTGGAAGCTCACACTGAAATTTGGCATTGCATGAAGAGTTGACAGAGTTTGAAGGTCATGTTAGGTTGTATTTTGAATAAGCATGCCCAACATGGAGTATTAGAAGACACTCAATATATTATGTTCTAGTTATGTTGGAGTTAAAGCGTAGTTTGAAGTTGTCATGCATGCTTTCAGCTTAATAGGACCTACAAATGTGAATGTGCCTCAGTAAAGGTTGATAGTTGTTCCATAACCTTGTTTGACTTAGAACAGTGGTAATGCTTCCAGTTGCTGAGACTTCCACTGCAACCATGATATTAAGTAAATAGACTAAGGTAAGAAATTAGCAATTGGGGCATTACAATTAAACTCCATCAATGGCAGCAAATATTGCTTAATTGGGTCAATTAAGTAAAAATAGTGGAGAGAGAGGGAACAACATGGGTAAGTAGCTTTTAAATTTTGGAGCGTAATTTTTATTTAGTTTATATTATTTAAAAAACTATGACATATTACATTCTTGTAAATTCTGGTAGTTGGAACTTTTTATATTCATATAGTATAAGAATAATATTCTTCCAGATATTGAGACCAATATAATATTATATGAACTTAATATTACAAAGACAATACTCCCCTATGTAAAATATTGTAATCTAAATTATATTGTTTTACATAATTGTTAGATATATAAAGATAATGTTTTTTGAGATGTTTATTTTTTATCCTTTTTTTATGTGATGGTAATTATGCCATTTTTATGTGAGATTAAATATCATCTATTAAGAAAGAAAACCTTCCATGCGCATTTGACTAACTTGTTCTTTTTTCAAAATAAAAAAAGCTAAAACTATTAATTATCTTAGAAATTTTGTGGGAATGATATGTGTCAAAAATCTAAAGGAATTTTTTTTTGTTTCAATATATAGATGTAGATAAGGAAGTCTCAATTGGGCTCAACATTATATTTCTATCTTTTTTATTCTCTTACTCCAAGGGATGATAAGTATTTTATTTTTATTTTTGTATGCTCATAACTAATCTGACCTGTCTTGATTCAATATCTACATGTAGGATTTATTTTGTATTTTTGGATCTTTCCTAAATCGTTTTTTTGCAACTGCTTTGTACCAAAAGCGATTCTTTTCAGAAGAATGTATCATGCTTTTGTGGACTGTGTTGACCATGTCAATTGTTTTGTATCATATATGAAGGCACTATTAGAAATTACTTTTTTAACAACAAAAAAGTTGGTTGTTAAATGCATTATTTTTCATCATTAAATGCTTTAACGACAAAAAAAAAAAAAAAAGGTTGGCCATCACCCGTTGTTATTGGTCTCGTCATTAATAGTTTTAATGACAAAATGAAAATTTTCATCGTCGTTCTTACAATGACAAAAGAGAAATCATCATCATTAGTTAATTAATTAACGACGGAGAAAATATTAGTAATGATCAAATTGTTCATCGTTTGCTTATTAAATAAAAATAAGAAATGTAAAATTATTATCATTAATGACAACTTTGGTTCCTCGTTATGGTTTGAATAATGGTTAACAACGAAATATTTTGTTGTTGAAAATTATGATCACATGATTACGTCCAATTATTTTTCTATTTAGTAATTATATGGAGCTAATGTCAATTGTGTAATCAATAGAATAGTACAATCGATTAAATAACTCAAGGAAATACTCATAATACCAAATTTGCACATATATTTATTGAATTGAAAATCATTAGTTTGCAAACATACGCTGTGTACAAAGCAATATAATACCAAAAGCATCGTAACTCTAAAAAAGAACTCTATCAACTAAAAGTCAAAGTTGCCTTTTGAATTTGACGTTCAAATACATAAAATGTTGACTAAAAACATATGAGAAAACTAAATGATCTCGCATCTTCAAATAAAACCTTGGAAAAGCACCAGAACTTGGAATGGGAATCTAGCATCTTCAAGTACCTACAAAACAGGGGGGAAAGTGTTCAATATGTACTTGTTACGTGATTAAAAAAATGCATAATAGCTTTCATGTCCTGCTACTTGCTGCATCACTATCTTAAGTATAACACCAAGTCTCAGTATCAGTTTTTAAACCACAGTGGATATTGTTAGTTTATGGCAGAATCCTCAAACAACCTATGTTTCATAAAAGAGGAATTGACCATCAGGATCGATGAAAGCTTACGCGCCTTTGTCTTTAATCAAAGCAGATATCAGTTCTGATGTTAACCAACTAGATAAAACTCTATATAGGCTACAATATAGACCACATATTGAGAGGATCCAGGAGAAGGAACAAATAGATCTTACATATTACAACAGCAACACAACAATCATCAGGTTATGTATGGTGTGAGTGGAATACGATCCTTAATCTACAGCTCTAACCAATAAAAGAGAACCAATACGTTGGAATCTTTGTAAGGTAGTTTTTTTCCTCCATCTTTTTTGGGGGGGGTTGGGGGGAGATGTTGACAGAAGTGTAGCTTTCTACCCTTACCCTTTCACTGGAATTGTAAAGAGCCTATCTTTGCTTGAGATTGGTTTCAAATGCCAACTAGCTGCCACACTACACCGAACAAAATCTAATTTGCATGAGATTTGCTAGGGTCCACATAGTCCAAAGTTGAAAAACATTTGCATCCTAGAACTTGCCTATGGGCTAGCCTTTCATGGCTTAAGAATGATCAATCAAGGTCCTAAACTGCATTGTTGACTTCCAATCAGTTGAAGTTGATTCAGACAAATTGTTATAAACAATGGAATTCGGACAAATTGTTATAAACAACTCCATTGCTAAGTATCCTTGTACGTTAGTCACATTGCATCTCTTAAATGAAACAGTTGCCCTCATGTGTGGAATAGAGTATACATGCATGATTATCAAGACCATATCATTGCTTGATCCATTGGATCATCAGACGAAAGTACAACACCACTCATCCCCTAATTTTATACCCATGAAAATTGTTTGTTGAAATGTACAGGCTGTAAAAAAGTCTTAATTACAGCTGCTAGTGGGATTTATTAATCGTAATATTAAATTAGATATCTTAGCTTTTTTTGAAACGACGATGTGCCCAAATAGTACTAACTTCGTAATTCAAAGATTAGGGTCTCAGCACTATGAAACAACCCCTACTAAAAATCATTTTTGGCGGGGGGGAGTTCGTTACTTTGGAATACTTATAATGTTGATATAAAATTAATGGCCAAAGAAAGTTAGGCTATTCGTTACCATGTTTTGGACCAAAACAATCCAAAGCAATTTGTTCTTTCTTCTAAATACACCCTAGCGCACGATAGAGAAAAGGATATTTTTTTGAAGCATCTTAAACAACTAGACAGCACAAACAATTTACCATTGTGTATTATGTTAACTTGCATGGAATGCCCCATCCAATAGATAGTACTGAGGGACTTTTACATTTGGAAAACACAGAGATTAATGATTTTCTTACGTACAATAAGAGCATTTTTGATATTCTCACCTGGAAAAAGCTCTTGTAGGGCAAACTAATTTGTGAAAAATTGGATAAAGTTATATTTAGAGAAGATTATACGAAATTATTCTCTAGCCATTTAGTCACAAATGGACCATTTACTTGTTATAAGGGCAATAACACCGAGAGACCAACCCCAGGTCACCATCCTCCATCGATGGTTCGACTTTGTTTACTAAGTGCTTATTTTCATTTGAAACTGTTGGGTTTCATAGCCCAAAATCCAAGAATCGGCACGGTAGGATCGTGCTGGACGACATGGACGTGTCAGGCCGAAGAAGCGAAACGTCGAAGGCGGGCAGAAAACCGGCAAGGGTTGGCTGTGCCACGTCGCACGATCATGCCACCATGGCAAGATATGACGGTGCCGCGTGGCACGGTCATGCCGTGCTCCGTTGGCGTGCGATCTTTTCTGGCGGCTAGGGTTTTGCGTTGGCGTGCGGTCTTCTTGGCGGCTAGGGTGCTTCTCTAGGGGTAAAACCCTGGACTTCTAGACCCTATAAAAGAAAGCCTTGCCTAGGATCTAAAACAACACCTGAACTCCTGAATTCCTGAATCCAACACATTGAGAGGTAGAAAGACTTTGAGAGATTACAAGAGAGATTGCAATTCTGCTGTGGGATCGAATCACTTGTTGTGATTGTGATCGTTTTGTACTCTCCCTGCTCATATAGTGGATTGATTGTGCTTGTCGCCGTCTGTGGTTTTTTTTCCAGCATTGGGTTTCCACGTAAATCTTGTGTCGTTGCTTTGTTCTTGTTATCGCTCTTTAACTATTTCTGAATATCTGTTTCATCCTATTGCTTCCGCTATTAGTTCGCTCTGCTCTAATTCCTAACAGAAACTAGTTTCCAATATTTTTTCCTTTTTTTTTTTGCGAAAAGCTGAATCCTCATAGACCGATGGAAACTAGACCAGAATTTTGATCAGGAATCTGGCTGAGTTCCTAGGCCAAAATCAAGCCCAATTACCTAGTCTGATCCTCAGCAGCACGTACTGATTGATCCAGGAGTACGGTAGCAAGTCTAATCCAGAAGTCCGGCCTGGTTACTAGGCTAATACATGGCTCAAACTTTGGTCTAGATAGTTATAGTATCTTGGATCGGAACCCTTTTGCCCAAAAATAAAATAAAGATAAACATAAAAAGGTGAAAGTAATAAAATTAATTAGTAGTGTCACCAGTCAGTTTTAGAAACAACCTGCAAACTACTACCACTTTTCGAAGCGAATCATTACCAATAGGGACAACCGAAGGGACAATGAAAGGATAACTGATTTCACTTCAAAAAGATTTTTAAAAGGCCCCCGAGCAATCCCTAATGTTGGGTGCATCTTGACTCCTTAGTCTTGAACTGAAGATCTAGATTCAGGGGCAAAGGTATGATTATATAATAGAATACACCACATCACCAACCGTTATCACTTACAACCTCTACTATTCGATACAGGAAATTAAACTTTAATCACACTGTCACATAGCCATGTAGTTATATTAATATGAATCACATTTAATAATGTAAAAGGTACAATTTTTAGTCTAGCAAGAGCAAAAGTAAAGTAAACAAATTATAGTGGGTAAGGAGCTACCTAAAGATTACATCTTCAGCAATTTGGAATAAAGAATCATAAAAAGAAACAAAGTAGAAGAATAGAGAGAGGATTTTACCTCTCTAATTTCTAGTACCTCTCTAACAAAAATCTCTCACAAATTTTCAATTCTCTCACTAATTCCCAGTATTGGTGCCTAGTTGACACTAATTTTTTTGATGCCTAACTCATGCCGAGATAAGCCTCTTTTTATAGTGGTTGAGGGGATAGTCTGAATCATTATAAAGAAGGGAGACATAATCCTAGTCCTATTAAGGTTATTCTAAACGAATGAATTAATCCTGATGAGACTTTGATTAATTAAACACGATGAACTAATCCAACTAGAATTTGAATTAATCAATCAGCACTTGGGCAGACAGGGGGTTGGAGAGTGGAAAAAATAAGAAACCTAGCCAGAATCCCTATTTAGTGAATCAGCCAGTTCCCAACCTCTATCCAATTAGGCCCATTGGGCCTCTATCTCCCGGTTCTGTTCTGCATTTTTCCCTTTCTTTCATTATTTCGAATTCTATATCTCATAGTCACCTTTCCGGCTCCCAAGTACATAAGTTAGGATGTTGTTTTTGTCATTGGACGATAAAAATGCATATGCCATTTTTAGGCGTCTGTAATTAGCTGCCACTTTAATTAGCCTTGAGGAAGGTAATGGTCAAAGGAACGATCTTTACTCATAGTGGCTTGTCTGGCTATACTAATGTGATACCTAAATCTGGTCACTGTAGGGCCTGAGATTCGGTGCCCACCTACTTTCACTGTGATGGTGGCTTGATGGTGTGAAATCCAAACCTTGCTATTGAGGGTCCTGAGATTTGGCGTCTACCAACTTTCACTGTGATGATCGTCTAATAATGTGAAATTCGAACCTGGCCGCTGAGGGTGCTGAGAATTGGTATTCACCAACTTTGGCCGTGATGATGGCATGATGATATCCCAGTATGCCAGCCAGTAATGTTGTTAAGATATCCCATTGTGTTGGGAGCTAGCGAGTTCTTATCTTTTCGCCAAATTAGCAGACCTTTTATTGGTCTAGCGAATTTTTGGATTTACTCTTTTGCTAGATTAGTAGGTCTTTCGCCGGTTTAGTGAATTTTTAGATTTATCTTTTATGATATTATGGATCTTTTGTTGGTCTAGTGGATTTTTGAATTTATCCTTTCCTTGGATTAGCCAACCATCTACCAATCTAGTTGATATTTAGATCTATCCTTCATTGATCTAGCATATTTTTTAATTTTGCAATCTATGTAAGGACTCTCACCTTGTTTGCTTACTATTATCTTCTTACCGACACTTTCTTTCTTCATTATTATCAAGGCTAGTGCTTGCCTGGAATAATTTGAGTGATGAATTGATAAGTTTAGACTTGGTACTTGCTTGACATGTACTAGTAAACCTAGCTGGGTCCCCTTTGTCATTTTCGCTTCTTGCTTGCCACTTATAGTTTGCCCTGATACAGGGCAGAGGTAGTGCTTATGGTCATTGCTCTCCTTAGAAACCGATTGGTTCCCCTTGACCACTTCTTCCTTTTTTTCCTTCTTGTTTTTTTCTCTTTGACCAAGGCATGCACGTATGCTAGTTCCGGCCGGGTCCTAGGCTCTTTTCTTCTCAGACTCTTGCTCATTGATTGATTTTTTCAAGCTTGCACGTATAGGAAGGAGTACAGGCTAGGTCCCGATTCTAGTATTCCTCTTTTTTCTTTCTTGTTTTTATGCACATTGGATGCTTGATTCTTGGATTCTTCCCTTTCATGGATGTTGGCCAGATTCTCATTACTTTTAGTTCTTTTCTTTCGCTTTTTTTCTGCTTGATTTTGAGTGATTTGTTTTAATGCTTTTAGTAAGTATCTCCAAGTGGAACCCGACTGATTTCCACCTTGCTTTGCTTGCTCTTTTCTTCTATAAATAGCCCCTTTGGCCTTGTATAAATCACACCAACTTCCTATCTTGCATTCAAGTGTGCACTTTTCTCTGAACTCCTTCCATTTTCTCCTTTCTTCATTAGGAATATTGTAGTTGTATTCAAAAAATGGGAGCATAAGGAGAGCTCACCCACCCCGTAGGTAGGAAAGACTACCTTAGGATTCCTTCATTGAGAGGGAATGGAGACTTGTCACTACATTGGGATGGATGCGACCTTTTACTGGATGTCGGTTATCATGCATCTAGTCGTGCTGCCACAAATGATGTAAGTGCTGTTCATCTTTCCTTTTCCTTCTTATTTTCATCTAGTGTGAATCTGATGTAATCTTTTTTGATTGATTGCTTTTTAGGATAATCTAACCAGGAGAGTGGGAGCCCCCTAGAAGTTTATGAGGGAATTAGGATCTTGGAGAGTTCAGATCTTATCAATGTTGGAGCATGCAGGATTTGATGCCTTCTACTCTATATTAAGTAGGGTAGTGGACCTAACTAACCGTTACGGTATTGATGGTTAGGGATGGGTGTAGGGCAGGTTCAGGGTGGGTTGAGTCATACCTACACCCATACCCATTTCCATATTCATTGAGTTTACCCATATCCATCGGATTTTTCGGATTTACGGACTTTATTCAGGTATATACAAAATTTGTAAAAGTGTCACCGATATGTAACCCATATTTGAATACACACTGTATTTGATAAGCATTTTTAAGCGACACTACTAAAATTCTTGCCCACATAAACTCACTGAAGTTAAAATGATAAAAGAATTTAAAATTTCATTTCTACATAAATAATACTATGTAATTAGAGTTTCATGCCTAATGTTTATTTTTGGATTTTACCATATTTTGATCGCCTTTTACTAGAAAATCAGGTACACAATTGGGTATGGGTTTTAAGAATCCATACTCATACCCGTACCCATTTTCAAATACAATACCCATACCTATACCCATGCCTACTTAAAACCCATTTTCATCACCCATTCAGGCACTAAATGGGGCATGTTTTAATCGTGTTTTTTCATGTTTGGGCAGTACTCACATCCCTGCTTATAGTGTGGTTGAAAGATTCTAGGACACCACCAGTGCGTTTTGGATTTATAGGGGAAACATTAGTACATCAAGAAGATTTTCACACCCATTGTGACCAACTCTTTCATCTTTTCGATCCTATCAATGAATCCATTTCCCATGAACATCACTTTACCTAGCGCATTCTTTTCAGCTTGATTCATTAAAATGAGCAATACGCACAACATTCACTCGAGCAGTAATCTCGCATCATTCTCACTCTTCTTCTTAGCATGACAATCTTCGCTGCTTTTGGTAACTGCTGTCATTTCAATTATTTAGTCAACCTGATTGACCTAAATGAAGTAAGAAACTTGAACTGGATATTCCACCCATATTCGTGGAATATGCTAAGGAGTGTGAAAAATCAAGCGAACTCGTGGGGAGCAACATACAAGTGTACCCCTTGGGGGGTTTATGTAGAGTTATCGAGGTATTGAAATTTTTTTGACTTCCCTTTACACTCGATAGCGTCTCACGCTAGTTGTTTTATTTTACAACTTTAGTGTCATGGATACTTTTTGAAACTTTCACTAAGATTATGGGCACTCACACGTTTCCCCATGATGGTCTCATGGACCAAGTAGAATCAATTTTGTGACAATTCTAATCAGGAGATCTTCAGTGCCTCCATGCAACTATTAATGGCATAGAAACGATAATGTTATTTCCTTTGAAACTGGCTCAACCTCAAGATTTTACTCTTCTGACCTTTTTTTACAGACCAATTTTCGATCATGGTAGACTGGTATGCTAACTCCTGAAGTTAAGGCAGCTCAATTCTACAGTCAACAACGGGTCCTTTTGGAATGATGCTATAGGTTCCTCTGGTACTTGGGTGAGTGATTTACTGCCCATGTTGCTAACCAGTGGCCTCCTTTTGTCCCTTGGAACCACCTTGATCTATATGTTATATGAGAGCGCTTACAGTAGACGATATGGCAGAGATGAAAGAGAGCATCCATTTTGTGGACTGTGTTGGCCACTATGGCGACTATGCCACCTATCTTCAACAGCTCATGACTCATTTGGTATATTTTTCTTCTCTACTTCATTTCCTTGACTTAGCATTTTATGAAGCTAATGTTTGTAATTTTTTTTACATGTAGTGGCTACTGAAGCTCCTACACCGAGCCTGAATATTCATGTAGCATGAGAAGGGGAGCAGGTTGCTTATGGGGAGCTTTTGTTGGTTCCTAAATTAGAATACCCTAAACTCCCGTTTCGTCCCACTTTTATTGGGGTAGGTGTGTTGCTTACCTTGTTGTTATGGGTTAAATCACAACCTCCTGACTATTTCGTCTTTTTAGTATAATCGTCAACAATCTGGACTGATAGTGCATCATTTCCACTCTATGAGCAGAGCATTTATGAGCCTGTTTACCTAATTTCATCCTCAAATAGATGAGTTGAGTTGGTCCTTTAAGTTGATTTTGCATGTTACTCCATTTCATTGACTCTTCTTCATGTATGAAAAGGAGCTTGAAGACGATGTTAGGCCACAGAGGCCTCATGCCTTTTATTCTAGAAGGCGTTCTTCTACAAGGGCTCCATATATTCTTGAATCTTCTCACACTAGAGAAAGGAAGGTTTGTATGGACTTCCTATTAGAGGTGGAGCTACTTCAAATTCACAACGCCAAAGATCTTTATGCTCTGCCCACTTCCTAGAGACAACCCTATGTACCCTATATTTTATATGGTGATCTCTCTTCTGGGGTGGTGCATGATGTTCCTGCGCATTATTCTGAGGGCCCCAGGGCAATCCTTAAGCTGATGTAAGCACCAATCATACTTCAATTGATCCTAGTTATGATTCGGGCTATGTTGACTACTTCTTTAGTGGAAGTAGCAGCGGGTTCTTAGATAATCAATAAGGGCAACTCCTTAGGTCTGTCTATAATGCTTTCACATGACGCTGTAATCTAACTATATTTGTATGCGCTGCTAGCTTCATACAAAATTTATGCAACCATATTATAAATCTAATATACATTAGCCCCCATTCTTCCAAAATTTAAATAAGGAGACATTAAAAAAAAAGACATAATAAGTACTTAACAACTCTATGGTCTTGAGTTACAAATAACTTCCAAATTACAAATAATTGGAGTTTACAAGCCAAGAGGGGAAAATAAAAATTAAAGTGACAAAAAAATGGCCCAGTGACCCTCTAGGTAAACTAGCCCGGTTCTCTATTTGATCATTATGCCAAGTCCAACTTAGACTTGACATTCAGCCTAGTCTAATTCGTACTCAGTTGTTGGTCCTACGAAGAATAGGAACTCGATCGGTTCCTCAGCAATGATTTGCCCAAATTCTTCTAAGACTTGGATTGGTTTTTCTTGTAAGTATAAATTAAAGTGGCCTGCTCTTTGAGTTCCATGTATTGGTAGTGTGATCTTATAAGCTCAAAAAAAATTTAAAAAATCACAATCTCATTTGAAAAGGTGTTAACTTCCTGGCTTCTTTCCCTTGATGTTGTGGATGAATATGCTCCTAAGAGACTTCTGTTGAATGGTCTTCTTGGTATGCGCTAAGTCAAGATATCCTAGGACTTTCTTAGGGTTGCTTCCACTTTCTGGTGTTCTAAACTTCATGTCTTTCTTTTTAGGAGGTGCGAATTGCATTCACTAGTTGAGGAATTTAGTGCCATTATTAGTTTCCCTTCTGCTGTCCTCCTTTTCTGCCTTATACCTAGAGGGATTTTTCCTCTTAATTCAATCGCGCCTTCAGTCTAAAGAAGAAGGATGTGGCCACCATACTCTTTGGGGATCAAGTTAACTTCATGATGTTGATCTCCTATTTTTAAAAGAATAATCAAGCTTTTGATGTTGTATACAGGTGTAGAGCTACCCTCATTTGTCCTACCAGGGCCATCCTATTTGTGCTAGTTCTATAAATAGAGGACCTACGATGTTTTTGAGTGTAGCAGTAGCAGTGTTTCGCGACCAAACATCAATGCTGCTTATTGTTGCTAAGACCATATTGTGCTGGGACCGTATCCATCATCATCCAGATCAATATTTTTAGGTAGTCTGTTGCTGTTGCAGGTAGTTTTCAAGCCGATTGGGCCAGGAAACTCGATCGGGTTTCCACTTCAGCCCTCTTTATTTCTTCTCTTTTTTTTAAAAAAAAATTCTTTTTATTCTATTTTTTTCCTTTCCTGTCTTTTTTTGGGGCGAAGAACCTAGCTAATATCCCCTGGGCCTTGCTGACTCTTCTTTATCCTTCTTTTTTTTAAAAAAAATTTTGTTTATGTGCAGATTTGGCTATTGGAGCAACTAAGATTGATAGAAGTTCTAAGGAATATGAACACGTACTTGGCCTTGCAATTCTGCCAAAGAAAGAGACTATTTAAATATTAATCTGTGGTGAGTTGGATTAGTTTCTTCGAGAAGAATGCCCATCTTCATTGGGTGGTGCGTTGGTGGTGCATATGATGAGTTGTGATCAATGAGGGAACTCTTGCCCATATTTGTCTTATTGGCTTATTCATATGAACTTATTTTTTTCAAGGTTGAGTAATGACACCATCTAGTCATAGACAATGTATCATGCATTAGGTTTCATTACCCCAAGGAGCTACAAGAACGATCCTACTCGCATTAAGTGTTGGGTGGACTACTGGCTTCATCTACCACCATTGTAATGTCATCCGTCTCATGCTCCCTATTTGTCTCTAAGCATTATTTAGAGTGGATGACTGAGCATGATGCTGAGGCGAGGAAGGTTTTTCATGCTAAGGGGATTGCTACTAAGAAAGGAACTTCGCTTGAGTATAACTTGTCTCAAGGCGGGAAAAAGAGAGGTTAGGATCCTATCCCCCGAAAGATGGCACGCTCGGTCATGAATGATGAAAAATTGAAGAAGGATTGCGAATTTTAACTTTGCCTCTTGTTTCAGAATAAAGTTTTAATGCTTTCTCATAATGGGATGCTACCTTCATTTTAAGTTGTATGCTTTTAGAATTTTGGATGGTAATACAAGTAATATAATTTTGCTCTTATTATCATTATTGCAAGTCCTAAAATTGTTTGAACTTTTTCTAATTGCATGGCCCTGTTGCTTTCTGCTGGTGACACTTAGAGTCTATCCTAACTTACCGTGAAGTGGGCCCAACCCACATTCATCGAGAACCTGCCCAGCTTTCACAGTGGAAACTGGTCAGTTTTCCAACAGTTGGTGCATTAGGCTAGCCATTTGGTTCGTGGAAATTCACTTCTTTTTTTTTTAAAGGAATGGGTATGCAAATAATAAGTGATTAGGCCGAGCCATTGAGGCTTCCCACACATCCGACGTGCGGAATTAGGCCTTTATAGTTCATGAGTTTGTATTTATTTATTTATATGTATTTATTTTTGCAAAGGCCTAGCACGAACCTTGTGAGCTTTTTATGGGTCCAACAAAAAGGGGCAGGTCAAAACTCATTTCCTCTTGAAGCCAAATGCGGAATTTGAAGGAAAAAAATATGAAACTTGTTAGGCATAATATCTCTTCAATTGATCAAGATTAGTACGTTGAGTATATTCCTCTCCATTTATATCTAAAAGCTTCACTGCTCCTCTTGACAAGAGCGTTTTTATGATGCAAGGGCACAACTAGTTAGGTTTGAACTTTTCTCTGAGGTCTTGTATAGGTGTCCTTATCTCCTTCAGGACCAGATAGCCTACCTGGAGGTTCCTGGGCTTAACTTTCGTGCTGAAAGCTCTTAAAATGTGGGTGGGCTTGGTAAATTTGAACACTGTGTAATGCCCTTAACCATCTTTCATCTAGCATCACTAACTCTTCATACCGAACCTTTGCTTACTCTAACTCTAGGATTTAGCTTTCCACAATTACCCCATGTTAGGGTTTTGCTATTTCGATTGGAAGTGCACATTCATTACCTATACCAGAGAGTATGGTGTTGCTCCCATAGAAGTACTAATTGTATAGCTCGATAAATCAAATGGGAGTTTGTAAGGCCAGTTTTTATAATTCTCGTCCATTTTTTTGATTATTCTGTGGACATTCTTATTAGCAGCTTTGACTACTCCATTTGCCTAAGGCTGATAAACAGATGACTTATGGTGTTGAATGTTATACTTTGCTAGTAGGACTACTACTTCCTTTCTAAAATGGCCCCTTGATGACTTATTAGTTCATATGGCATGCCATATCTACATATAATGGTATTGAGGAGGAACTTAGTTGCATGCCTTGAAGTGATTTTAGAGTAAAATGTCACTTCTACCCATTTTGTGAAGTAATCAATTGATACAAGCACATTTTCATGTCCACTTGTCCCTTTTGCTGTAATCTTTCCAATAATGTTGATTCCCCATGTAGAAAAGCGCCATGGGAAAGTATGTTGAGAGGAAGTGCTATGAATTTTATATTTAGTTTTAAAAATTCTTTTTACTTGCTAGTGCACATGATCAATTTCAGGATTATATTCTTCAAGGTCTAAGAATAAAGAATGTCTACCATGCATATAACCCACAAACTATAATGAGAATAGTATAAAATTACCACCACAATAACCATCAAACGAAATAACAATAAAACAAAAAAGGAATAATAAATAAAATAAAATAAAATAAAGATCTAAGGAAAACAAATGAAAACAAAGGAAATAAATGGGAATGGGATTAAACAAAACTAAGCAAAGTAACTTAAATAAATAAAATAACAAAATAAGAAAAATAAAATTGTTAGATTAGATTATGAGAGAATAGGAAAAATAGTTAGATTAGAAGGGAATTAGGAGAAAAGAAACAAAATTGTTAGATTAGAAGGAATGGGGAATGAAATAAAATGAAATAAAAATAATGAACAAAAAATAAAAGAATGGGGGTTGAGAACAATGGGGGAAAAAACAAAAAATAAAAAGAATAGGAGGAAAGAAAAATAAAAATCATTAATCGGTCCCCTGCAATAGTGCAAAAACTTAGTGTGGATTTTATGTTGAGTTTTAAAAACCATTTTTACTTACAACTGCACATGATCAATTGTAGACTAGTGAGTATGGGTGTCGATACCACGAGAAATAATAATTTTAAATTTAGCTTTTCCAATTAACAAGAATAATTCAAGGGAGGAGTTCAATTATCAATATAAATTAAAGAAGCAAAAGAAAACCAAATGAGTTAAGAAAATAGAGAAAAATCAAATTACATAAGGATGGCTTTGGATTTTGCCAATTATATAAATATTGAATTACTAACTCAAACGGGGGTTCAGTTAGTGTTTCATTCAACCTAAACTACAAGCATTAGACTATGGATTAGAAAAATGAAATTTAATTATCAAATGATATTATTTAACTAGAAGTTAGCATGAATCATCCTTTTTGGACATAACTCATCTAATTTCTAGCATAAATTATTCAACATTAGTAACTATAGTTTTAAGAACAATTGCATAATATCATATTAGTCGACAAGGTCTAATATATAATGAAGACAACAAATTAAACTGTTGTAATCAATATGAATAAATAATAGTATTGAGATGCATATAAACTCAAAATTATCCAATATAAGAAACAAAAATAATATCAAAAGAAATTAGCCGTCAATATTATTAATCAATGACCCATCTTATTCCCAAAAAATCAACTTAGTTAGCCATATTTAGTGAAAACACCACTGAAGTTAGTCTAACCATACTCTCTACAGTGGTATATTTCACTTCCTATGCCCAAACGTTAATACTTAATTACATAAAACTATATAATTATGCACAGACCCTCTAATTTGACTCATAAATGAGATGAGAATAGAAAAGAAAAAAGAGCTAACAAAGCTTATTATTTTTCTAAACCCCTCAACCAAAATGGTCTTGCCTTGTAAAAGACTCTCTCTAAAAATTGAAAATCAGAGATGAGAGAATGGAAGAATGCTTGAATGCTTGGGCGAGTGGATGGGATGATTTTTTAGTTGTTACAATGTTGACTTGCGTGAGAAAAGTCTAGTCTTTAGCTGAAAAATCTTAATTGATTGCATTTGACTAGGTGAACAACTGAAAATTAAATAATGTGGAGAATTAGGCACTTGACAAAATGGAGTTGTTGGGCCACATGTGCAAAGAAGCAGGCCCAAGCATGTGGAGAGGGGACGGTAGAAAGGAAGGAAGGAGAAAAGAGATGGTGCTGGGCTGTGAACTTTTGGGCCACACTGCTGGGAGGTGCAATAGGCCCAACCAGGTTGCTGGAAGGCTGGTCTGGACGGGCTGTGCAAAGGCCAGATCAGGCTTAATGTTGTACTGAGGGAAGAGGGAGAGAAGAGTTGAATGCAGGATGGGCTTGTTGGCCTGATGAGCCGCTTATATCAAACCCAGATGAAAAATGGAGGGAGGAGACTAAGCTAAGCATTTAGGCTATTGCTGGGCTAGAATTTCTATGCTTGAAGAAAACAAATTAGTTTTATTAATTTTGTACTCAAATTCGCACTTCTTCTCGCTAAAAATCATAAAAATTATACATTATTTGCACTTGAAATGCATCTCAAAGACTTTAAGAATAGGTGAAGTGAGAGCAAAATGTCACATGAAAATATGAATTATCAATTCCCCCATGCCGAAACTTCGCTACTCCTCGAGAAAATAATAACAGTAATTTATATATTGATTGGACTCATTAGATAAAAGAAAATTAGGGAAGAAATCAAATATTCAACTGCATTTACCCACAACTCATTATCAAACATTCCAAATATCAACAAAGTCAATAGGCTAAAACTTAAGCAAATTAACCACACAATGAAACCATATAATAAACTGCAAGTACAAAACTTCACCTGATATAACAAAAATCACCAGAGCATCTTTAAAATTAAATCCCCAATGCTAAATCAATTTATTACTCTTGCTTTCTGCTTTCTTTTTTTGAACTTCTTTCAAAAGATACTCGATTCTATGTATTTTATTGAGTGGATAAAGATATGAATAAAGATAGCACTTAGAGAAACACTTAGTACATATTCAGGCTATTAAAGATATGAGTAGAAATAGAGCCTGAACATTGATGCCAGAATCAGAACTTAATTAATTCTATTTACTCTATTTATTGATTGAGAAGTTAATGGGGCACTCAATACTTTTTAAATACTCATAATGACATTGAAAATGAGGTCATATTTGAAACTTAAAATTGGCTATATAGTGACATTAACACCCAAAAAAAAAAATAAAATTGGCCACCAACTAGTTAACTCTAAAAATAATCTCTAATGGGCATGGGCCACATGAATCAAATCTATGTAATAAGAGTAAAACATGCACAATCAGAATACTCAAGCTCTTCCCCAAAACAATTTCACCCAAAGATTTTAAAGTTTAATTTCCTTAAAATTTTCATTTTGCCTTACCCCCTACACCTAAGTCGTGCATTATGCTCAATGTAAAGAACAATAATAAAGAACAACAACATAAGAAAAGCATTTTCATATAAGCCCATTAAACCAACTCCATACATACCTTCAAAACTGCAAGTAACGATAATAGCCAAAAACCAAGCGTAGCATCACCCTCTAAAACATAAGCACACCTTGATAAACAAAGAAAACAAAAACAAAAGACTCAAGCTCACCTAACAAGATTGGGTTTCCTCCTGACAAGAGCTAAGTCATATGTGTTCAGCCAGACGAAGTCCTATCCACTATTCATAGTTAACTGGATCTGCTAGATTGATCGACTTAATCAAACCAGGCTAATTCTCATCAGTCACAACAGGTTTTAAACGTTGACCATTGACAGTAAGAAGTCGACTGTCTTGGGATCCAGAATTGAACTACCCCAGAGGAAACACTTGTTGGACAACAAAAAGATCATCCCATCTAAATCCTAACTTGGCACGAAACATCCTAACCTTAGAATTAAAAGCAAAACCTTCTGGTTATGTTGAAAATATTTACAAGAAATCATTTTATCATGAAAAGTTTCAGTTTTACTTTATAAATCTTAGCATTCTCATAGGCTTCGTATTTACTTTACAAATCTTAGCATTCTTATAGGCTTCATATGTTCTACATCTCATATGGTCAACTTTGTGAAAAGTTTTCGTTTTACTTTATAAATCTTAGCAGTAAAACTGGGTCATTTAATTGAAACCTATGATTAGAGCACACTTATTTCACATCACAATTAAAAGCTTTAATAGCCAAAAAGCATGGAGTTCTAGTTCGACTGGCAAGAGACAAACCTTACGGGAAACAAGATGATAAGGAGGCGTTCTAATAGCAGTTTTATAAGAAGTACGATAAGCCTACAGAGCATCATGCATTCTCAAAGACAAGTCTATTCTATCTAGTCGAATCGTTTTCTCAAGTATGTACTTAATCTCATGGTTAGACACCTTAACTTGACCATTAGTATTAGGCTGATAGAGGGTAGCTACTTTATGAGTCATATAATATTTTCTAAGCACAACCCCAAAAGATTGATGACAAAAGTTCTTATCTCCATCACTAGTAAGAGCTCCACGCATCCCACACCGATAGAAAATGCACTTTCTCACAAACTTGACCAGAACCTTGTGGTCATTGGTCCAAGTAGCCAGAGCCTCCAACCACGTTGACATAAAATCAATAGCAACTAATATATACACAAAGCCAAAAGATGACGAAAATGAAATTAATACCGTACACATCAAATATCTCAGCAATTAGAATAGGGGAAAGGGGCAACATATCACAATGGGGCAAGGCGCCCGTACGCTGACAATGCTCACAAGCAAGATAGAAGCGGTAAACATCAAGAAATAGAGTGGGCCACAAGATCCCACTTTGTAGGACTTTAACAGCTATCCTACGACCTCCAAAGTGGCCACTACAAGCATAAGAGCGACAAACGGTCAGAATACTATGAATTTGACTCTTAGGGGCACATCTATGCACCACTTAGCTAGGATAATATTTGAAAATATAAGGGTCTTCCCAATAGTAATGTCTTACTTGTGAGAAAAACTTATCTTCCCATTGTTTAGACCAATGAGGAGGAATCTTCTAGTGGCAAGTTAATTCACAATATGAGAAAACAAAGGGACGGGGCATTGACACAACAAAAATTTGCTCATTAGGAAAATGGTCATAATATCCAACTTAATCATTAGTATACTCAGTAAAGATTCTGGATAAGTGGTCTGCAACTGGATTTTCAAAACCTTTCGCATCTTTTATCTTAATGTCAAATTCTTAGGGCAATAAAATCCACTTAATGAGTCTAGATTTGGTTCCATTCTTGGCCAATAGATGCTTTAATGCAAAATGGTCAGTAAATACAATCACTTTTGAACACAAAAGGTATGAACAGAATTTATCAACTGCAAATTCTACAATTATAAATCTTTTTCACTAATGGAATAATTCTTTTGAGCATCAGTTAGAGTTCTATTAGCATAGTATATGATATGAGGCATTCTATTCATCGTTTGACCCAAAACAATCCCAACAACAAAATAAGATGCATCACATATAATCTCAATTGAAAAAGAAAAATCAGGGCATTATACGTTAGAAGAAGACACCAACAAAGTACAAATCCTTTCAAAAGCTTTCATATAAGACTCATCAAACACAAAAGGAGCATCTTTGCTGAGGAGATTATTAAATGGTTAAGCTATTTTACTAAAATCCTTAATAAATCTCCTATAAGAACTAGCACGACTAAGAAAAGATCTAATTTGATTCACAAAAAAAGGAATAGGCAAATTAGAAATGAGATCAACCTTGGCTTTATCAACCTCAATCCCCTTTTTAGACACTTTATATCCCAATACAATCCCTACTTGGTAATCAAAATACTCTTTTTCTAACTCAAGGAAAGATTCACTTCTTCGCATCTTTTCAACACAATGGACAAATTAGCAAGGCACAAATCAAAGGAAGAATAAAAAATACAGAAATTATCCATAAATACCTCCTGAAATTATAAATATAATTAGGAAATATGGCCATCATGCATCTTTAGAACATGGAAGGTTCATTACACAACCCAAAAGGCATCCTCCAATACGCGAATGTATCATATGGGCATCTAAAGGTTATTTTCTCTTGGTCCTCAGGATAAACATGTATTTGATTGAAACTAAGATACCCATCTAAAAAATAGTAAGAACTCTATCCAAATAATTTCTTCAAAATTTAATCAATGAAAGGGAGAGAGAAATGCTCCTTTCTAATGACAAAGTTCAATTCTCTATAATCGATGCACACCCTCCACCATGTGGTCTATCGAGTAGAAATTAGTTCACCTTCATTATTCTTCACCACAATTATGCCAGATTTCTTAGGGGCCACTTGAATAAGATTGAACCATTGACTATCTAAAATAGGATAGATAATGCCAGCATCTAAAAGCTCAACTTCTTGATATGGGGGTTCAACCTGCATTGCATTTTCCTAGCAGATTTAAGATCATCCTCTAAGTGAATTCTATGCATGCAAAAAATGGAACTAATCCCTTTCAAATCAGCAATCGACCACCCATAGCACCCTTATGATTAAATTAGATAGGAATCAACTCTTTCTCTTGATCATAAGATTAAAGAGAAGATATAATGACAAGTAGGGTCTGTTTAGGGCCTAGAGACACATACTTGAGTGAATTACAAAGAGGTTTTAACTCAAGTTTAAGTAGGAAGCAATAGAAGGTGGTATAAGAGAGCTAGCCAAAGGTGGGAGGGATTCATAAGTGGCCATCAAAGAGGAAAATTCAAGATGAGGAGTGGAGTAAATAATAGAATCCATCTCATCTAGTATACTTCCTAGGTCAAACACTCTCAAGTCATCACAGAAAACATAGGTTCCAAAGGGATCATTGCTTAGAATAGTAGATCTTCTTCAATCATTTCATCAATCACATCAACAAAGAAGTATTCAGATTCATCTTCAAACATATGTTGAGAAGAAGCTTTAAAAGTGTTAAGCCTAACCCTCATGTTCATAATTGAGAGATCCATCATTCTCGACGTACAATTAATAGTGACATTAGCTGTGGCTAGGAAGGAACATCCTAAATAAGAGGGGTTTGCTTAGAATTATAGATAGGGTCCATGTCCAACACAACAAAGTCAATAGAAAAGAATCCTTTATGAATTTGAACCAAGACATCATCTATCCACCCTTAGAAGTCCTCATTGACCTCTCAGCAAGTTGAAGAATATAGTTGGAAGGTTTTAATTCATCCAATCCCAACTCTAAGTAAATAAAATATGGTATCAATTAACACTAGAACCCAAATGCTAAAGTGCCCTTTCAATTTATGATTACCAATGTATCACGATATAGTAAGGACACCAAGATCTTTGAACTTAGGTGGAGTGTTAAATTTCAAAATAGAACTTATTTGTTCACTTATAAGAACCTTCTTAGACTTGTCATCTTCAGATTTCTTTTAAAAGTGCACATATCTTTAAGGAACTTAGCATAAGCAGAGATCTTTTCAATCACTTCCAAAAGGGGAAGATAAATCTTAACTTACTTAAAAATCTCTAGAATGTCACCTCTTTACTTGTCTTTCTTAGAAGGGAATGGTGCATCTAACGTTTGAGGGTAAGGAACCCTTGGCTTATATGTGACAATAGGGTCATGCATAGCACGGGAAGGGGATGAGTCATTTTCCTTTTCAGTTTCAAGGTCATTCCCAATGGGCTTAAGTCTTCCCTTTTTATCATGTTCCTTTTTATTCACTTTGTTATCTACTTCTTTACCACTCCTAAGAACCATTATAGCTTTCAATTGTTTCAAATTATTAGCCTTTAGGGTTTTGACTAAGATGATTTAAAAGTTTTCCTTCTTCTCTTTTACCTATAGCTATGGATAGTTGCCCAAGTTGGGTTTCTAACTTAGCTATAGATTATGAGTGAGAGTTAACAATATGCATTTTAGACTTAATTGCTTGGATCTTATAATTAACATTTTACATAATAGAAGTTAAGATTCCAGGGGTAGTAATTACCTTGTCTATATTAGAGCTCCCATATGGAGCTTGATACGAAGTAGGAGGAGAATATCTCTAGTATTGGAAACTAGAAGGGGCATGTCTACTAGATTGGGCTTGAGGATTTTCAACATTTTTAGACCTCAACAGAACATTAGGATGATTCCTCCTACCATGATTATAAGTATTATAGAAAGGATTATTGTATTGGGGGAAATCCTTGGGCAGCATTTACTCGTTTAGTCACATAGTTAGACTTACTAACACAAGGATAATCAACCTTTCATAAAGGGGGTATTAGACACTTTGTCCATGCACAACAATTGATCAAATTTCTTAGTTCAACCATCGACTTTACTAGAAATATCAATTGAATGTGAAACCTCATAAATTCCCTCTTTTAATTCCCAATTTCCTAGGCAATCAAAATGTGAGGAAGTAGCATGCAAGGATGAATTTTCACTTAGATGCTCAAACAATTCCAAAGCTTCTTTAGCGGTCTTATATAAGAAACTACCACCATAAGATGCATTAACCATCTACCTATTGCGCTCATCTAACTACAGTAAAAACTCATGACGAGTTGCCACATAGGAACCTCATGGTGAGGATAACTTTGCAATAATTCTTCAACCTTTTCCAACTTCCATGCAGTTGTTCATTTTTATTTTGTGAAAAAGTGGTTATAGCATGTCTTTTGGTGGTTAGTTTAGCAACAGAAAACACCTTTTTTCGAGAATGCCTTTTGCGTTTGATCCCAAGTGGTGATATTTATCTTACTATGTAGCCAAACTGTAGCTTTATCTTTCAAAAAGAAAGGAAAAAGACGCAAACTTCACTAGAGACATTATTTAAGAAGGTAGTAGAACATATCTATAAAAATACATCAACATGCTTGAAGCGATTTCCAGACTCTAGCCCATAAAATGGCAAGACCATTTGGATGAGGGAATACTTAATCTCAAATGGCCCTATAGCAACGGGCACATAGGTTCTTGCAGGTGAATCATAGGTGGCGGGAGTTAAACACTCCATAAGTTCTTTAGGTAGGGCTTGTTCTTCAACCATCTTCTTCTTAGATTCATGTTTCGTAGCTCTTATACTACTAAGAGAACATTTAATGTCAGGATTATATTTTTCAAGATCTAAGAATAATGAATGTCTATGATGTATATAACCTACAAACAATCAAAAGAATAGTATGAAATCACCACCACAATGACTACCAAATGAAATAAAAAGAAAAGAAAAAAAAGAGTAATAAATAAAATCAAACAAAAGAAAGACCTAAGGGAAAAAATGAAAAATAAAATATAAGAAAACAAATGAAATGAAAGGAAAGGGGTTTGAACAAAACTAAAGGGAAGTAAATAAAATAAATAAAATAAACAAAATAACAAAAATAAATTATTAGATTATATTAGGATGGAATGAAAAAAATAGTTAGATTAGCAGGGAATTAGCAGAAGAGAAATAAAATTGTTAGATTGGGGTGGAATGAAGAATAAAATAAAATGAAATAAAAATAATGAACAAAAAATAAAAGGATTAAGGTTCAAAAGAATAGGGGAGAAACAAATAAATAAAAAGAATAAGAGGGAAGAAAATTAAAAATCACTAATCGATCCCCGCAACAGCGTCAAAAAGTTGGTGCAGATTTTTTTGATCAATTTAAAAACCCTTTTTACTTGCAAGTGCACAAGATCAGTTGTAGACTAGCGAGCAGAGGGTGTCGATCCCATAAGGAATAGTAAAGGACAGCCCGGTGCACAGGCAGCCCGCATTCACGTAGGGTCTGGGGAAGGGCCGCACCCCAAGGAGTGAATTGTAGGTAGCCTAACCTGACTTTGCCAGTGGCTGATTCAATGGCTCGAACCGTGACCTTTTGGTCACACGGACACAACCTTGCTATTACTCCAAGGGGTGAATAATGGTAAGTTTAAATTTACCTTGTCCAATTAAAAAGAATAATTCAAAGAAGGAGTTCAATTATTAGTATAAATTAAAGAAGCAAAAGAAACCAAATGTGTCAAGAAAATGAAGAAAAATCAAATTAGATAAAGACCCATGACTTTGGATTTCACCAACGACACAACTATTAAATTACTAACTCAAATGGGGGTTCAATTAGTGACTTGTTCAACTTAACCTACAAACATTAGGCCAAGAATTAGAAAGACGAATTTTAATTATCAAATGATATTATTTATCTAGGAGTTAGCATGAATAATTCTTTTTAGACATAACTCTTCTAATTTTTAGCATAAATTATTCAACTTTAGTAACTATAATTTTAAGCCCAATTGCATAACATCATATTAGCCGACAAGGTCTAATATATAATTAAGATAGCAAATTAAACTATTGTAATTAACATGTATAAACAATAGTATTAAGATGCATAAATATGTTAGTATTAAATATAAACTCAAAACTGTGCAAAGCAACAGACAAAAATAACCCAAAAAAAAATTAGTAATCAATGTTATTAATCAAATGTCCATCTTAATCCTAGAAAAGCAACTTAGCTAGCCGTAGTTAGTGAAAAATGCCATTGAAGTTGGCCTAGCCATATTCTCAACATTGGTATGTTTCACTTCCTATGCCCAAACGTTGATACTCAATTGCACAAAACTATATAATTACGGACAAAATTTGACTCACAAATGAGATGAGAAGAGAAGAGAAAAAATAGCTAACAAAGCTTATTTTTTTCTAAACCCCTTAATCGAAATAGTTTCATCGTACAAAAGACTCTCTCTAAAAATTAGAAGATGGGAGATGAGAGAATGGAAGAATGCTTGGATAAGTGGATGAGTGGATGATTAAATGATTTTCACTCTAGCTTTGTCCATTTTTGTTCTAGTTCCACACCCCTCTTACGACCCAAAATTTTGAGAAAAATTAAAAATTCATTGGTTGGTACAATGTTGACTTGCATAAGAAAATCCTAGTCTTTAGCTGAAAACTAATCTTAACTAATTGCATTCAACTAGGTCAACAGCTCAAAATTGACTTATGTGGTGAATTAGGCACTTAAGAAAATACAGCTGTTGGGCCACATGTCAAATGAAATAGGCCCAAGTGTGTAACACCTGCATTCATTTTTTTTTTTTTTACATTACACTGACTAACTTGCCTTTTGATGTTCTAAAATCGTATTTTAGTAACGATATGATTTAAATTATTATTGATGTACTTATGTGAGCTATAACTTTATTAAAAATAGAATATTATCATTGTTATTATTATTATCGCTAGTTTTGAAAATTTTTCGATGTTTTCTAATAAGCGTCCATAAGGATTATTATTAGGTGCTAAGTCGAGTAGAATCCCGAGTACGATTAGGTTGTCAACCTTAGAATTCATTTCGTTGTTTAATAAATCGAACCTTCACGTATTCGAGAACGAATAATCGACGAAGGAATACATTATCGATTCGGGTTTAGATATGAAATACGAAATTAGGCTAGCAGTGTTAAGTATTCAGCAAGTTTGAAACCAAAAAAATAATAATGGGATGAGGGGCATTTTTGTCAAACCCACGCCGGACTTAAGTTGGCCTTTTCTACCTCCTCTAGCTCGCGACCCCTCCCGAGCCCCATTCTATCTCTCTCTGCTCTTCATCTTCTTCCTTTTCTCTATCATCCACACACACAGCCTTAAGCCCCCGAAACTCCATTAATTTTCCTCTACCCAACTTGTATTTCTCACATTCAACCTTCCCCAGAACCCTATCAGCATTGCTACGAATTTCGGGCAAGAACAAAGCACAATTACTACGGTTGTCATCGGTTCTAGCGAGGGCTTTAAGCACTGAACATGTGCCCAAATTCGGCCATGCAACCTAGCCTTTAGCCACTCCAGTTCTTCTCTAAATTGAGGTTAAATTCGTAACATAAGCATTAGCCACACCATCGAATCAGTGAGTGAACATTTAGCGTGAAATTGGGGTCCGAATTACGTGATTTGAGCATGGTTGGAGGATATTCGTGTGGGTTTAGGCATGATTGCAGCAAGGAGTTGAAGGTTGGAGTTTTCAAGCACCTAAAGTTGAGCACAAATCCCTTCGACCGAGTTTCTACCTTGGAATCGAGGTGAGTGTTTCTCGCCTCCTGCGTTGTTGCTAATTTGTAACAAATTTTACGAATTTTAGGTTATGCATGTCTGAATCAGAGTTAGTAATCAATATTTGGAGAATTTAAAACGGAAATTGGGTAATTATAATGATGATGCTGATTTCGGAATTCTTGCATGTTGAGTTAAAGTGCAGTCCACTGATCGATTAATTTGGAAAAATTTGAGACAAGTGAAGTTATGCTAGAAGCTTCTATTAGTTCAATTTTGGTGTGCCTAAAATCTCTTTAGAAGGCCGCATGTGATCATTATACCCCAGGCTGCTGACCGGGGGGTTGAGGTATTTGTAGAGCAAACAGAGTTTAGGGATCATATCATTAGCAAATTGGGTATCCTCTGAGTAAAGAATGCTTTGAATAGATGCAAGTTAAATTAGTTAATTCGTGTTTGAGAATGGCCTTGAAACAACCTAAGAATGCTTTAAATCGATACAAGCTAATTTGGTTAATTCATGCTTGAAATGACCTTGAAACGACCTAATAACCTCGGTTAAATTAAAATAGACTCGAAAGCCTTAATGTGACTAGATTATGCTTTTGAAATTAACATAAGTTGGACATGCTTTTCCCTAATTATGAATTATGAATACAAAGCTTGTTTCATGCCTTGTTAGCTTAGTTCGGTTCGCTGAGTGCCTTATTTAAGCTAATGATATATATATTCATATATGCCGTAACATGTCACCGGATGGGTGCTGCATGCTCGGTAAGTTAATATGTCGCTATTACACATTTCATTATGATCTTCGTGATAAAGAGCTATGATTATGAATAGAAATCGAGTTGGTAGTTGGATGGTTTGAGGTTGAACTAACAAGAGTTTCTGAGGTTCTTTGTGGTCGGTGTTGTGTAAGGAGGGAGCCTGGGTTTTAATTGATCGCAATCGTGCGGATTGTGAAGCCATGTGTAGCATATTCTGCCAAGTTGAATTATGAAGTATTTGAATGTGTCACGTGTGAACCTCCTCCCCTTCATGTCATTAAGCTTTATCATGTGTGTAGGGGTGAAATTATGAAAAGGAAGGGTTTTCGTGGTTGAATATAAAAGTAGCCATACCTATTAGTGAATGATGGCCTACTTTTAGCTATACAAATGCAGTTTTAAGGCTTAAAGGATTTAAACAGGAGTGTGTTGCATGATAACTGATTTCGCTGTAAGAGACAGCAAACTTATGAACCGTTATGGCCATATGCTTTAAATTGGCTAGGATATCATGCTTAGGGGACAACGAGATATGAGTGAACCTGGCAGAACGGGGGAATCCCTATCCTAGATAGCAGTACCAGTAGTGGGAAACCATGGGAGACCCTGATGAGAGGTCTAATTATGCAGCCATCCCGGGAGTAAGAGCTTAGCGTGGGCAATTATCTCACTAGGGGTTGAGAATAGATCGCACCTAACCAGCACATTATGATGATCTTATGCCCAGAGTATTTTTCTAATAAGTGAGAAAAGTAGTTTGAGTGACTAGTATGAAGCTTAAGGGTGATGATGATTCTTTTTGGGGACTATGATTGCCTACTATGATAGTAATATACAAATGACGTGTGCTACTACTTATCATTATTGGCTGCAAAGGGTTTTGGTTTTTAAGGAGTTGGAAAATACTTAGTGAGTGTTTGGTAGCTCATCCTATTACTATTTCGCCTTTTCCCAGGTTTTCGTTGTGATAGGTAGAAGTCAATTTACTTATGTCGAGTTGGAGTCTATCCTTGCTTGGAAAAGGTGTCATGTGTGCATATATAGGAGTGGATTCACGTGTTAAACGATGTAATTTAATGTATCCCTAAAGTTGTAAATGTATGTAAACAAAGTACTCTAGTTTATGTAATGCATATTGTTTAGAAGTCGCTCTGAATGGCCATGTGCGCCAACCGTCTAATTAGTCAGTCACCACTATTTAAGTTGTTTATTTTTGGATGGTCAAACCCCAGTACTCTGGATGTATGATCCAGTGAGTTGTATCTTTTATTTTCTTCTTTATTATTGAACTTTATTGTTTTGGTGTACTTCGGGTGAGTGGCATGTAGAGTTGTGGACTCCGGTGTGTAGCCATTGAGCTTACTTTAGAGTTCTTTACACTTCTATTGATTGCCAAGATTTAATGTAAGGCTTTAAGCCTCGAAAATGGTTAGTTTTTAAGCGAAAGTCTGTTGGTTTCGCCCTAGAAGTTAAATAGTTTTTAAGAAGTTGTTAATGCTCCCAACCCTTGGGGTTAGGGGCGTAACAGACGGTATCAAAGTAAGGTCCTACGATCATAGGTTGCGACCTGAGTCTTACATTTCATATAGTCGCCTAGGAACACATTGTGATAATGTGACATAGGCCATACTCTGTGTGCAAGAGTGCCTTACCGCATGGACGTTTACGACTTATGTGTGATCCAAGTAGGTCAATTGATTGAAATTGGCGAGTTATACATTAGTATAGGAGCTAATGTGCTCCCTATGCCTTGAGGTGGTGTTGTGGCTGCTCCATTGGTGCAATGTGTTCCTCACATGCTAATTGACTTAACTGATTGACTGTTATGTCGTTGACTGTTATGTGATTCAGTTAAGCTGACCGGATAAATGTGAGTCGTGTGGTAGAATGTGAACCCAATTGATTTGCGCCTTCTTATGTGAGATAAGTGATGGTCCGAATAGTAAAACATTTATTCGTGTACCCTGATAAGACAAATGAAAGCTAAAGCACGTTGTTTTAAAGTCAAATGATTGAAAACCTTTTTCCAACCTTATTCTCTGTCCCTACGTACAGATTGCTCCTCGGGCCCTACAATAGAGGGAGCATACGTACTCGAATGATTGTTGGCATGTTACTTGCATTACATGACTCCTACAGTTTCCTGTTATAGAGAGAGTGGCCGGATGCACATATATTGAATACATGACCTAGTGACTATCAGAATTTGCATTTATATGTGTTCATGATCGCGTATCTTATGTTTACTAAGGATAACATGTTAGTACCTCGCATTAAGGGTACAACCTCTATTTGGATACATAAATGCCTATGTGCTTCATGTGACATGATGATGTGTAGGTGTACTTGCGCTCATATACGAGCCTTTACTATACCAGTCCCCAAAGTTATGGAACATGCAGTTAAAGTGTTTAATTAAAGTGTTCTGGGTGGTTTGACTATATAATGGTAAATATTTGTGCATCCTCATTAGGACATGAGCATGTCGGTTTACCTGCCTGGCTTCATAACTAACAAAGAAACCAACTCCCTATGGAAACTGGAGGGTAGAGCCTTACATTATGTAAACCAATGTGATTAAGCTAATGTAGTTATTGTGCCTATTATTGCTAGTGTAACTATATTTGATAACGGAATATCCTTCATTGGGACCACGTTTTCTAAGCTGTTCTATGCTTAGTTTTTGACAACCACATGTGTTGCCCCAGTAACATGATTCATATACACTGAAACATGAATTAGCTCCATAGATTATGGTTGATTTCAAAGTGTGAGGTTGTTGTGAACATATGTATAGTTCTTGTGTGTTGTAGTTCATATAATGCTATGTGATGCTACGTGATCCTTATGTGATGCCGTTACTGCTTTAATATGTTTTAGGAGTCTACAGGTTAATCATTTTGATTTTAAAGGCAACTTAAGTTCATGTTTTAGAAAGAAACTACCTGTATATAACCTTAAAGTCGTTATAGCCCAATTGTCATACCCTTCATATGATGCACATACATAGAGTGGTTGTTTACTATGCAGATAGAGTCTAGATTATTGAAAGTCTATTTTCCCTTTTAAAACAAGCTTAATTTGGTTTTCCATGCCAACTCATTTGCCCTTCTTCTATACGATTGCCCTCGGTGCCTAAATAGAGCGAGTAGCCGCTCGAAGAGGATTTGGCGAATAGGAGACTGGATACCATAAGCCTCCTTGTCAGTTTGAATTAATTGTAAAACAAGAATTTGGATTCTAGTGCAATTTGTGTAGACTGTGTCAAGTGTGTACTCATCTTAGGTACAACTGAACTGAGCATTGGAATTTCGCAGATGAAATTCTTTTAAGGGGGGAAGAATGTAACACCTTATTTCTTATTTTTGTTTTTTTACGTTATGGTGACTGCCTTACCTTTTGATATTATAAAATCGTATTTTGGTAAAGATATAAGTTAAAATATTACTGATGTGCTTATGTGAGCGATAATTTTATTAAAATAGAATATTATCGTTGTTATTATTTTTATTATTAGTTTTGAAAATTTTTCGACGATTTCTAATATGCGATTATAAGGATTATTATCAGGTACTAAGTCGAGTAGAATCTCGAGTACGATTAGGTTGTCAACCTTAGAATTCGTCTCATTATTTAATAAATCGAACCTTGATGTATTTGGGAATGAATAATCGATGAAGAAATGCATTATTGATTCGGGTTTAGAATGTAGGATACGAAATTAGCTTAGCAGTGCTAAGCATTTTGCAAGTTTGAAACAAAAAAAGGGACAAGGGGCATTTTTTCAAGCCCATGCCAGACTTCAGCTAGCCTTTTCTTCCTCCTCTAGCCCGCGTCCCCCCCGGGCCCCATTCTCTCTCTCTCTCTCTGCTCTTCATCTTCTTCCGCTTCTCTGCCCTCCACACATGCAGCCTCAAGCTCCTAAAACTCCATCAATTTCCATCTACCCAGCTTGTATTTCTCACGTTCAACCTTCCCCAGAACCCTACAAGCCATTATTACAAATTTCGGCCAAGAACAGAGCACAATTATGTGGCTGACATCAGTTCTGGTAAGAGTTTGGAGCACCGAATATATGCCTAAATTCGGCCATGCAACCCAACCGTTAGCGACTCTAGTTCTTTTCTAAACTGTGCTTGAGTTCGTAGCATAAGCATCAGTCACAACATCGAATCAGTGGATGAACATTTGGGGTGCAATTGGGGTCCTAATTGCATGATTTGAGCTAGTTGGAGCAGATTCGTGTGGGTTTGGGCATCATTGCAGCAAGGAGTTAAAGATTAGAGTTTTTAAGCACCTAAAGTCGAGCCCAAAGCCCTTCAAAGGAGTTTCTAGCTTGGAATCCATGTTGGTGTTTCTCACGCTCCAACATTATTGCTAATTGCCAATGAATTTTACGGATTTTCGTTGATGCATGTTTGAATCTGAGTTAGTAATCAATATTGTGAGAATTTAAAATGGAAATTGGGAAATTATAATGATGATGCTGATTTCACGATTCTTGATGTTGAATTGAAGCGCATTCTACTGATCGATTAATTTAGAGAATTGTGAAACAAGAGAAGTTATGCTAGAAGCTGCTATTAGTTCAATTTTAGTGTGCCTAAAATCTGTTTAGAAGGTCACATGTGATTGATTGTTATACCCAAGGTTGCTAACCGGGTGGTTGAGGTATTCATAGAGCAAACATAGTTTAGGGATTATACAATTAGCAAATTGGGCACCTTGCCAAAAAAGAATGGTTTGAATCGATGCATGTTAAGTTTGTTAATTCATGTTTAAGAATGGCCTTGAAACAACCTAAGAATGCTTTAAATCGATGCATGCTAACTTGGTTAATTCATGCTTGAAATGACCTTGAAACGACCTAATAACCTCGGCTAAATTAAAATAGACTCGAAAGCCTTAATGTGACCAGATTATGCTTTTGAAATTAACATGAATTGGACATGCTTTTCCCTATTATGAATTATGAATACAAAGCTTGTTTCATGCCTTGTTAGCTCAGTTTGGTTCGCTTAGTGCCTTGTTTAAGCTAATGATATATATATATATATATATATATATATATATATATATATATATATATATATATATTATATATATCTATATATATATATATATATATATATATATATATATATATATATATATTTATATATACTGTAACATGTCGCTGGATGGGTACTGCTTGCTCGGTAAGTTAATATGTCACTATTACACATTTTATTATGATCTTCGTAGAGAGCTATGATTGTGAAATAGAAACCGAGTTGGTAGTTAGATGGTTTGAGGTTGAACTAATGAGAGTTTTTGAGCTTCTTTGTGGTTGGTGTTGCGTGAGGAGGGAGCCTGGGTTGTAATTGATCACAATCACGCTGATTACAGTTGCGGTGCGATGTGTGGCCTATTCAGCCAAATTGAATTATAAAGTATTTGAATGTGTCATGTGTGAACCCTCTCCCCTTCATATCATTAAGCTTTATCATGTGCGTGAGGGTGAAATTTTGAAAAAGAAGGCTTTGCGTGATTGAAAATAAAAGTGGCCATACCTATTAGCGAATGATGGCTTATTTTTAGCTATGCGAATGCAGTTTTAAGGCTTAAAGAATTCTAAAAAGAAGTGTGTTGCATGTTACTTGATTTCGTGCAAGAGGCTGCAAGCTTATTAGCCGTTATGGCTATATGCTTTAAATTGGCTGACATGTCATGCTTAGGGACAATGAGATGGGAGTGAACCTGCTAGAACAGGGGAATCCCTAGCCTAGGGAGTAGTCCCAATAGTGGAAAACCCTGGAAGACCCTGGCACCGGTGTAGGTCCAATTATGTAGCCATCCGAGGAGTCAGAGCTTAGCGTGAGTGATTGTCTCACTAGGGGTTGAGAACAGATCTCACCCAACCAGCACATTATGATGATCTTATGCCCAGAGTATTTTCCTAATAAGTAAGACAAGCAGAAGCATTTTGCCATTTTAAGCATTTTAGGAAAAAGGAAGATTTTAAGGGCCATTAGGAGGCCAGTTCGAATAAGATTTGAAAAGCTGAAAAGGGTCATTAGAAGACCAATACGAAAGAGATTTCTTTTTAAAGAACATGAGCATCAAGAGGCTAAGTACAGTGTTCCCAAAAAAAAAAAGGAATGAAAGCTTCCTGTGCATAACCCGTGCATATCTTATGAATGAGATTCCAAGCATAGTTTGAATGAAATTTCAAATAAAGTATGGCTATATCCTTATAATGCATTGAGCATATAAGTTTTCAAATGTGCATATTCTTTGAATAAAACATAAGTCATCGCATTTTCAATTTGAGTATTTGAGAGCACCTTTGCTCTATCCTCGTTGGTTACTTGTTTATGTGCCGAAATGCTTGATCATTAGGAAAGTTTGGTCATCAAGAGCTTAGCAATAAGTTTGAGTGGCTAGTATGAAGCTTAAGAGTGATGATGATTCCTTTTGGGGACTATGATTGCCTAATATGATAGTAATATACAATTGACATGTACCTGCTACTTATCATTATTGCCTGCAAATGGTTTTGGTTTTTAAGAGTCGAGAAATACTCACTGAACATGCGGTAGCTCATCCCATTACTATTTTCCCTTTTCCTATGTTTTCATTGTGATAAGTAGAAGTCAATTTACTTATGCCGAGTTGGAGTCAACCCTTGCCAGGAAAAGGTGTCGTATGTGCACATACAGGAATAGATTCACATGTTAAACGATGTAATATAATGTATCCCTAGAGTTATAAATGTATGTAAACAAAGTACTCTAGTTCATGTAATGCATATTATTTAGAAGTCACTCTGTATGGCCATGTGAGCCAAACATCTGATTGGTCAGTCACCACTATTTAAGTTGTTTATTTTTGGGATGTCAAACCCAATACTCCAGATGTATGATCTGTTGAGTTGTATCTTTTATTTTCTTCTTTGTTATTGAACTTTATTGTTTTGGTGTACTTCGGGCGAGTGGCCCGTAGAGTTATGGACTCCGGCGTGTAGCTATTGAGCTTATTTTAGAGTTCTTTATGCTTCTATTAATTACAGGGATTATGGTTAGCTTTTAGGTGAAACTCTGTCCGTTTTTCCCTAGAATTTAGGTAGGATTTAAGATGTTGTTAATGCTGATAACCCTAGGGGCCGGGGGCATAATGGATGGTATCAAAGCAAGGTCCTGCGACCATGGGCCGTGACCTGAGTCTTGCATTTCATATAGTAGACCTCGAACACGTTGTGATAATGTGACATATGCCGTACTCTGTGTGCAAGAGTGCCTTGCAGCATAGACGTTTATGACTTATGTGCGATCCGAGTAGGTCAATTGATTAAAATTGGTGAGTTATACGTTAGTATAGGAGCTAAATGGCTCCCTATGCCTTGAGGTGCCATTGTGGATGCTCTATTGGTGCAATGTGTTCCTCACGTGCTAGTTGACTTGATTGATTGACTATTATGTGATTCAGTTAAGCCGATCGGATAAATGTGAGTCGCGCATTAGAATATGAACCCAATTGACTTGCACCTTCTTATGTAAGCTAAGTGATGGTCCGAATAGTAAAACATTTATCCGTGTAACCTAATAAGGCAAAAAAAAGTTAAAGCACTCTGTTTTAAACTCAAATGATCGAAAATCTTTTTCCAAGCTCATTCTTTGCCCCTATGTGCGGATTGCCCCTCGAGCCCTATAATAGACAGAGCGTGCGTACTCGAATGAATGTTGGCATGCTACTTGCATTACATGACTCCTATTACTTCCTGTTATAGATTGAGTAGCCGAATGCGCTTATATTGAATACACGACCTAGTGAATATCAGAATTTGCACTTACATGTGCCCCCCATTGCATATCTTATGTTTACGAAGGATAACATGCCAGTACCCTATATTTAGGGGCCAACCTCTATTTGGATGCATAAATGCCTATGTGCTTCGTGTGACATGATGATGGGTAGGTGTACTTACGGTCATATGCGAGCCTTTACTTGATGTATCCTCAAGGGGGAAACCAAGAGGATGGGGAAAATGGGAGAAGAATGTAAAGAACGAAAGCAAGGTAACTTTGAATTCACAAACTCACCTTGATTGGGGATAGTAAAACCGGAACTAACACCAACCTTAGATACAGAAACACCACCAAGGAATGATGTTAGGGCCCTTAACAACCTCTTGGATACAGAAACACCACCAAGAAGGAAGTTAAGACTCTTACTAGATCACCACTCAACCTGGCCAAAGGAAGAGATAAGCTAGAAGAGAGTTTGGGAGCTCAAAGGAGTAAAGCTCAACTTCATTCACTAATATTCAGCTTATGGCCGGCCAAAGGGGCCTTAGTGGCTTTAGTACAAGGCTTTCAAGCTTCAACACATAGGCCCTAGGCTACATTACAAGCTAAACTAGGCAAAAATACAAAGATCAAATCAAAACATAAAAGGATAGATGCATCCTCCTCTTGACAACTCTTCAATGCTAATCTTGAGGATGAGGTGTCGACTTGGGGGTCAAGGGAAGCTTCTTTGGCAGCTAAGTACTCTTCATGATGGCTCTTGCAAGTGGCTAAGCATAGATTAGAGGAAAAATCACCTCAATTCCTTCCCCTTGTACCCGGCTGGCAGGTTTTGGGTAAAAGGGTGTTTTGTGCCTTGTTTTGGTGGTTAATAGCTCCTCATGTGTGTAATTTGGCTGAGGTTTTTTATGGCCACTTGATAGTATTTTTAAAGTACTTTCAAACCATAAAAGTTTCAAACCAAATGGAGGAGAAATGGGCCACCAAACAGCTCCTTGATTCGGACATGTCCAGTTCAGCGCCAGGTTGGAGCTGCTGACTTTGCTTGATAATTTGAGGTATCAAATGATCTCCAAATGACTTGCAAGAGGTCTTGATGGAAAGAGCACATCTTGAAATTAAACTTAGGCTTCGTGCAACCCCATTTTAGCCCCGGGAAGATTAGGAAATAACGTGCACAATACCGAGTTTGTGCACGGCTGAAATTCTAGTTTTGACAAAATAATTCCCTTGCTCTCCTAGGCTGATTTCTTGTATCTTGGACATGAGACTTGGACCTTTTGAGCTTCCTTGATGGCCTTGGATCATGATAGGGGATGGGCCTCCATCATCCTCCCCTTGTTGAAGAGAATTTGCCTTCAAATTGATAAGATGATCATCCTCCTCATAAGGGCTAAGGTCAGCTACATTGAAAGTGGCCGAAACTCCATACTCACCGGGCAAGTTTATCTTGTAAGCATTGTCATTGATGCGCTCTAGCACTTCAAAGGGGCCATCGGCTCTTGGCATCAACTTGCTCTTCTTCTTAGAAGGAAATCGTTCCTTCCTCAAATGAATCCATACCAAATCCCCGGAGTGGAACACCATCTCCTTTCTATGCTTGTTGGCATAGTCCTTGTATGATGCATTTACCTTTTCAATCTCGGCCCTCACGGTTTCATGGAGTTTTTGAATCTCTTCCACTCGTTTGCTAGCCTCCATGTGAGGCTTCTCATTCATTTCTCTTGGGATAAGGTCAAGGGGACTCGAAGGATCCAACCCATAAACTACCTTGAATGGAGATAAACCCGTGGCCTTGCTAGGTGACTTGTTGAAGGCAAACGCAGCACGTGGCAAGGCTAAGTCCCAAGCTTTGACGTTGGACTTTACTAGCACTCTCAAGAGAGTTCCCAAAGTCCGGTTGGTAACTTCGGTTTGCCCATCCGTTTGAGGGTGGCATGAAGTGCTATACTTGAGGTTGGTTCCCATCTTTTTACAAAGTGTCACCCAAAAATGGCTAAGGAACTTGGTATCCCTATCCGAAACAATGGATCTAGGAATGCCATGTAGCCTCATCACTTCCTTGAAGTATAACTCGGCAATGTGGGTGGCATCGTTGGTCTTGGTGCAAGGTATGAAATGGGCCATCTTAAAGAAACGATCAACAACCACAAAGATTGAATCCTTACCCCTTTGTGTCCTTGGAAGGCCAAGAACAAAGTCCATGCTTACATCTTCCCAAGGATGATTGGGAATGGGTAAGGGCGTGTATAGGTCGTGGGGTAGGAGATGGCTTTTGGCAACTTGGCAAGTTGCACACCTCTTCAACACATCTTGTACATCTTTGTTCATACTCGGCCAATAGTAATGTTCCCTTAGCATCATAAGGGTCTTGTTTTCTCCAAAGTGACCGGCTAGAGATCCACCATAAACCTCACGTATGAGTAGCTCTCTTGTGCCACACTTAGGCACACACAACCTTGAGCCTTTGAACAAAAAGCCATCTTGGATAAGAAAGTCACCTTTGGGATGCCGAAGGCACTCCTTGTAGAGCTCTCCCAAATCTTCATCATTCTTATAGAGGGACTTCAAATGCTCAAAGCCAAGAATGCAAGCATCAAGTTGAAATAGAAGTAAGTGCCTCCTTAACAAGGCATCGGCTCCTTGATTGAGCTTTCCGGATTTGTGCTTGATGGTGAAGTTGAAAGATTGGAGGAACTCTACCCACTTGGCATGCCGTGAGTTAAACTTATGTTGCCCTTGAATGTATTTCAAGGCTTCATGATCCGAGGGCAAGATAAACTCACTAGCCACCAAGTAATGATTCCAGTGCTCAAGGCACCTCACTATGGCATAAAACTCCTTATCATAGGTTGAGTATTTCCTCCTTGAGTCACAAAGCTTCTCACTAAAGAAGGCTAAGGGCTGCCCCTCTTGAGTGAGAACTCCTCCAATGCCAACTCCCGATGCATCACACTCAACCTCAAACACTTTATCAAAGCAAGGCAAAGTAAGAACCTGTGCTTGGGTGAGCTTGGACTTGATGGTTTCAAAGGCCTCTTGAGCTTTGGGAGTCCACTTGAATATTGTACCTTTGATAACCTTGGTCATAGGGGCCATAATAGTGCTAAAGTTTCTAATGAACCGCCTATAGAAGGAGGCAAGCCCATGGAAACTTCGTACATCATGGATGCTCTTTGGGGTTGGCTAAGACCGAATTGCTTCCACTTTACTCTCATCAACTTTGATGCCTTTACTTGTGACAATGCAACCAAGGAAGGTTACCTCATGAGTGAAAAATGTACACTTCTTGAGGTTACCATAGAGCTTTTCCTTCTCTAGAACCTTCATGACTTGAGTGAGATGTTAAAGGTGCTCTTCTTCATTCTTGCTATAGATGAGGATGTCATCAAAATACACCACAACAAACTTTCCAATGAAAGGCCGAAACACTTAGTTCATGAGCCGCATGAATGTACTTGGAGCATTTGATAAACCGAATGGCATAACTAGCCACTCATACAAGCCTCCTTTGGTCTTGAAGGCCGTCTTCCACTCATCCCCTTCTCTAATGCGGATTTGGTAGTAACCACTCCTCAAATCCACCTTAGAGAACACACTAGAACCATATAACTCATCAAGCATGTCTTCAAGGCAGGGAATTGGATATCTATACTTGATGGTTATCTTGTTGATCGCCCGACTATCAACACACATGCACATACTCCCGTCTTTCTTTGGCACAAGGAGGGTTGGAACCGCATAAGGGCTCAAGCTCTCTCTAATCAACCCCTTGACCATAAGCTCATCAACTTGCCTTTGGATCTCCATGGTTTCTTTGGGGTTTGTTCGGTAAGCCGATTTGTTTGGGAGGATGGAACCGGGTATAAGATCAATGTGGTGTTGGATGGTTCTTTGTGGAGGTAAGCCGGGGGGTATCTCTTCGGGAAAGACATGGTTAAAGCGTTCAAGGAGGGAAAGGGCTAGGGGGTGTGATGGTGTGGGGGTTTCAGACTCTTCAAGGGTGGCTAGGATCCACTCCTTAAAGGCCTTGAATTCATGGTGAGAAGCCTTAAGGAGAGGCTCACTCACGGCCAAGAGCATGTCCGAATGGTCATGGCTTGGTTGGGGCTTGCTTTTGTGGAGTTGGGAAGGGCTTAATGGGGCAAGGGTGATCTTCCTCCCATCCTTGTGGAAGGTGTAGGTATTCAAATAGCCATCATGCATAACTTTCCGATCAAACAACCAAGGTCTACCCAACAAGAGGTGACTTGCATCCATGGGGATGATATCACACCACAATTCATCATGGTAATGCTTTCCAATTGAAAATGAGATCAAGCATCTTGAATTAACTTGCAACCCCTTACCTTGATTTAGCTATTGAATGTTGTAGGGGTGAGGATGAGCCGAAGCTTGAAGACCAAGCTTCTCCACCATAGTCAATGATGCTACATTTGCACAACTCCCTCTATCAATGAGAGGGAACACACTTTGCCTTGAATGGTACATCTTGTATGAAAGATGTTCTCTCTTTGTTCTTCAAGTTCTCCTCTCTTATACTCAAGGCTCTCCTCAATACAAGTAGTTCTCCTTCATCCGCCTCTTCAACTACTTCCTCTTGCTCCTCCATGTAGCATACACCTTCCCTTTCTTCCTCCTCTACTCCCTCTTCTTCCCTCTTCTCATCCCACTCGGCTAAGGTAATAATCCTCCTATTTGGACACTCCGAAGCAATGTGCCCAAGACCTTGACACTTGAAACACCTTCTTTGGTCATTTGGCTTAGGATTGGGACGGGTTTGGGGTGGTGGACTTTTTTGTGGAGCTTGGTTCTTTTGTGGAGGTGAGGGTGTAGAAACCGTAGGTTTAAGAGGTGGGTAAGAGCTCCCCTTGTTGAAAGGTTGGCTCTTGGGAAAGGGTTTGAGAGGTTCTCTTTTGTGGAGCTTGGATTTTCTTTGTTGTTCCACTTTGTGGGCTAGGACACACACCTCATCAAAAGTGGTATATTGTTGCAATTATACCACATAAGCATATCTAGGATCTAACCCTCCCAATATCTCACTATGATTTGTTCTTCGGGCTCCCTCAAATCACATTTGATCAACAACTTTTCAAACTCTCTAGTATACTCCTCAACACTCATGCTACCTTGGACAAGGTTGTGAAGTTGGGAGTAGTTATCTTGTAGGTAAGATGGGGGTAAGAAACGGGCTTTAAGTTTGGCTCTCATTTTCTCCCATGTTCGAATCTTTCCCTTCCCTTGCCTAGCCCTCTTAGCACAAAGGTTGGACCACCAAAGAGAAGCATATTTACAAAGTCTAAGGGCAACAAGTTTTACCTTATTTCCCTCCGAAATCTCCTTGTAGTCGAAGATCCTTTCAACGGTTTGCAACCATTCCAAGAACTCATCGGGGTCTAGCTTCCCTTCAAACTCCGGGATCTCCAGGTTTCCTTCCTCTCCTCATTCTTTCATAGGCCTCTTCTTCACTTGATGAGCTCAAGTGCGGGGCCTCTCTCACTTCTTGCTCGGAGTCAGAGGAGTTAGAAGATCGAGAACTCCTAATCTCCTTGCGTTTTTGCTTCAAAGAATCTCCGAGTTGTCGCCTTAAGTACTCATTTTGACCTTTGATCTCTTCATTTTGTAGCCTCAAGGCCTCATAATTCTTCATGAGGGCCTCAAACTTCTCCTCCAAGATCATACTAGTAGTACTCATGTTGAATCAAGGTGGTACTTCAGGGACTGGATGTGGCACAGGCGTGCTCTTAAGCACGGGGTGACCGTGCTCAAGTTCTGGATGTGGTGAAGTTGGGATATGGCTGGAAAAGGAGTGGCACGGTCGTGCTCCTTGGCATGGTGTGACCGTGCTCAAGTGCTGGATGTGGTAAAGCTGGAAGGTGGCTGGGAAAGAAGCGTGGCACGGTCGTGCGCCTTGGTACGGGGTGACCGTGCTGATGTTCTGGCCTGTGAAAACCGTGGGGCACGGTTTTGGTGTTTCTGTGGGGGAAATGTGTTTGGGCGTTTGGAAGGGTGTTGGGCAGCAAGCTCAGGCCTAGGGAAGCCTTAGTTCTGATACCAAGTATGATGTATCCTCAAGGAGGAAACCAAGAGGATGGGGAAAATGGGAGAAGAATGTAAAGAACAAAAGCAAGGCAACTTTGAATTCACAAACTCAGCTTGATTGGGGATAGTAAAATCGGAACTAACACCAACCTTGGATACAGAAACACCAGCAAGGAAGGATGTTAGGGCCCTTAACAACCTCTTGGATACAGAAACACCACTAAGAAGGAAGTTAAGACTCTTACTAGATCACCACTCAACCTGGCCAAAGGAAGAGATAAGCTAGAAGAGAGTTTGGGAGTTCAAAGGAGCAAAGCTCAACTTCCTTCACTAATATTCAGCTTATGGCCGGCCAAAGGGGCCTTAGTGGCTTTAATATAAGGCTTTCAAGCTTCAACACAGGCCCTAGGCTACATTACAAGCTAAACTAGGCAAAAATACAAAGATCAAATCAAAACATAAAAGGATAGATGCATCCTCCTCTTGAGAACTCTTCAATGCTAATCTTGAGGATGAGGTGTCGACTTGGGGGTCAAGGGAAGCTTCTTTGGCAGCTAAGTACTCTTCATGATGGCTCTTGCAAGTGGCTAAGCATAGATTAGAGCAAAAATCACCTCAATTCCTTCCCCTTGTACCCGGCTGGCAGGTTTTGGGTAAAAGGGTGTTTTGTGCCTTGTTTTAGTGGTTAATAGCTCCTCATGTGTGTAATTTGGCTGAGGTTTTTTATGGCCACTTGATAATATTTTTAAAGTAATTTCAAACCATAAAAGCTTCAAACCAAATGGAGGAGAAATGGGCCACCAAACAGCTCCTTGATTCGGACATGTCCAGTTCAGCGCCAGGTTGGAGCTACTGTCTTTGCTTGTTGATTTGAGGTATCAAATGATCTTTAAATGACTTGCAAGAGGTCTTGATGGAAAGAGCACATCTTGAACTTAAACTTAGGCTTCCTGTAACCCCATTTTAGCCCCGGGAAGATTAGGAAATAACATGCACAACACCGGGTTTGTGCATGGCTGAAATTCTAGTTTTGACAAAATAATTCCCTTGCTCTCCTAGGCTGATTTCTTGTATCTTGGACATGAGACTTGGACCTTTTGAGCTTCCTTGATGGCCTTGGATCATGATAGGGGATGGGCCTCCATCATTACTGTACCCCCTAGTCCCTAAAGTTATGGAACATGCAGTTAAAGTGTTTCACTGAAGTGTTCTGGGTGGTTTGGCTATGTAATGGTAAACATTTGTGCATCCTCATTAGAACATGGGCGTGTCGGGTTACCTGCCTAGCTTCATGACTTAGAGAGAAACCAACTCCCTATGGAAATTGGAGGGTAGAGCCTTACATTATGTAAACTAATGCGATTAAGCTAATGTAATTGCTGTGCCTGTTATTGCTTGGGTAACTATACTTGATAATGGAATATCCTTCATTAGGACCATGTTTCCCAAGCTGTTCCATGCTTAGTGATTGACAACCAGATCTGTTGCCCCCGTAACATGCTTCATATATACTGAAACATGAATTAACTCCGTGGATTATGCTTGATTTTCGTGGATTATGCTATGTGATGCTACATGATCCTTATGTGATGCCCTTACTGCTTTAATATGTTATAGGAGTCTCGAGGTTAATCGTTTTGATTTTAGAGGTGACTTAAGTTTATCTTTTAGAAAGACACTACCTACATATGACCTTAAAATTGTTATAGCCTAATTGTCATACCGTTAATATGATGCACATACATAGAGTGGTTGTTTGCTATGCAGATTGAGTCTAGATAATTGAAAGCCTATTTTCCTTTTTAAAACAAGCTTAATATGCTTTTCTATGCCAACTCATTTGCGCCTCTTATATGCAATTGCCCTCGGTGCCTAAACAGAGTGAGTCGCTGCTCGAAGAGGATTTGGCGAAGAGAAGATTGGATACCATAAGCCTCCTTTTCGGTCTCAATTAATTGTAAAACAAGAATTTGGATTCTAGTGCAATTTGTGTAGACTGTGTCAAGTGTGTACTCATCTTAGGTACGACTGAACAGAGCTTTGGAATTTCAAGGACGAAATTCTTTTAAGAGGGCAAGAATGTAACACCTCATTCCTTATTTTGGTTTTTTTACATTACGTTCACTGTCTTACCTTTTGACGTTATAAAATCATATTTAGTAATGATACGAGTTAAAATATAATTGATGTATTTATGTGAGCGACAATTTTATTAAAAATAGAATATTATCGTTGTTATTATTTTTATTATTAGTTTTGAAAATTTTTCGATGATTTCTAATAAGCGATTATAAGGATTATTATCGGGTACTATGTCGAGTAAAACCCGAGTACAATTAGATTGTCAACCTTAAAATTCGTTTCATTGTTTAATAAATCGAACCTTGACGTACTTGGTGACGAATAATCGATGAAGGAATGCGCTATCAATTCGGGTTTAGAATACAGGATACGAAATTAGGTTGCCAGTGTCAAGCATTCAGCAAGTTTAAAGCAAAAAAAAAAAAAAAAAAGAACAAGGGGTATGTTTGTGAACTCCACGCCAGAATTAAGCTGGCCTTTTCTTCCTCGTCTGGCTCGCGACCCCCTCGAGTCCCATTCTCTCTCTCTCTCTCTCTCTCTCTCTCTCTCTCTCTATCATCTTCATCTTCTTCCTCTTCTCTGCCCTCCATACACGCAGCCTCAAGCTCCCGAAACTTCATCGATTTTCCTTTACCCAGCTCGTATTTCTCGCATTCAACCTTCCCCAGAACCCTACAAGCCATTGCTGCGAATTTCGGGCAAGAATTTGTCGTCGATTCTGGCAAGAGTTTGGAGCACCGGACATGTGCCCAAATTCGGCCACGTAACCCAGCCTTTGGCCACTCTAGTTCTTCTCTAGATTAAGGTTGAATTCGTGGCATAAGCATCAACCAAAACATCGAATCAGTGGCTGAACATTTGGGGCACAATTGTGGTCCAAATTATGTGATTTAATCGTGGTTGGAGCAGATTCGTGTGGGTTTAGGCGTGATCGTTGCAAGGAGTCGGAGATTGGAGCTTTCAAGCACCTAAGGTCGAGCCCAAAGTCCTTCAAACGAGTTTCTAGCTTAGAATCAAGGTGGGTGTTTCTCGCCTCCTGTATTATTACTAATTTCAAATAAATTTTACGGATTTTAGTCGATGCATGTCTGAGTCTGAGTTAGTAATTAGTATTGGGAGAATTTCAAACAAAATTTGGGTAATTATAATGATGAAGCTGATTTCGGGATTCTTGTATGTTGAGTTGGAGTTCAGTCTACTGATCGATTAATTTGGAAAATTATGAAACAAGCAAAGTTATGCTAGATGCTACTGCTAGTTCAGTTTGGCGTGCCGAAAATCTCTTTAGAAGGTCGCATGTGATTATTATATCCTAGGTTGCTAACCGGGTGGTTGAGGTATTCGTAGAGCAAACAGAGTTTAGGGATTATACGATTAGCAAATTGCGCACCCTGTGAGTAAAGAACACTTTGAATCGATGCATGTTAAGTTAGTTAATTCATCGTTTCGAATGGCCTTGAAACAACCTAAGAATGCTTTAAATCGATCCATGCTAGTTTGGTTAATTCATACTTAAAATGACCTTGAAATGACCTAATAACCTCGGTTAAATTAAAATAGACTCGAAAGCCTTAATGTGACGAGATTATGCTCTTGAAAGTAACATGAATTGGACATGATTTTCCCCAATTGTGAATCATGAATACAAACTAGTTTCATGCATTGTTAGCTTAGTTCGGTCCACTGAGGGCCTTATTTAACCTAATGATATATATATTCATATATGCCGTAGCGTGTCGCTGGATGGGTACTGCTTGCTCGGTAAGTTAACATGTTGTTATTACACATTTAAAGGGCTATGATTGTGAAATAGAAACCGAGTTGGTAGTTGGATACTTTGAGGTTGAACTAATGAGAGTTTTTGAGGTTCTTTGTGGATGATGTTGTGTGAGAAGGGAGCCTGGGTTGTGATTGACTGCAATCATATGGATTGTGAGGCCATCTGTGGCTTATTCTATCAAGTTGAAGTATAAAGTAGTTGAATGTGTTACGTGTGCACCCCTTCCCTTCGTGTCATTAAGCTTTATCATGTGTGTGAGGGTGAAATTTTGGAAAAGAAGGGTTTTCGTGGTTGAAAATAAAAGTAGCCATGCCTATTAGCGAATGATGGCCTATTTTTAGCTATGTGAATGTAGTTTTAAGGCTTAAAGAATTCTAAAAAGGAGTGCATTGCATGATACTTGATTTTGTACAAGAGACAGCAAGCTTATTAGCCGTTCTGGCCATATGCTTTAAATTGGGTAAGATGTCATGCTGAGGGAGAATGAGATGGGAGTGAACCTACTAGAACGGGAGAATCCCTAGTCTAAGAAGTAGTCCTAGTAGTGGGAAACCTTGAAATACCCTGACGAGGGTGTAGGTCCAATTATATAGCCATCCCGGGAGTAAGAGCTTAGCATGAGCGATTGTCTCACTAGAGGTTGAGAATAGATCTTACCCAACTAGCGCATTATGATGATCTTATTACCAAAGTACTTTGCTAATAAGTAAGAAAACCAGTTGGCATTTCACCATTTTAAGTATTTCAAGAAAAAGAAAGATTTTAAGGGCCATTAAGACGCCGATTCGAATAAGATTCAAAATGCTTATGAGGGTTATTACAGGGCCAATGCGAAAGAGATTACTTTTTTAAGAATATGAGCGTCAAGAGGCTAAGTAAAGTTTTTTCCAAAAAAAAAAAAGATCCTGTGCATAACATGTGCATATCTTATGAATTAGATTCCAAGTACAGTTTGAATGAAATTTCAAATAAAGTACGGCTATATCCTTGTAATGCATCGAGTATATAAGTTTTCAAATGTGCATATGCATTGAATGAAACATGCATTTGAAAGCAACTTTGCTATATCCTCGTTGCTTACTTGCTTATGTATCTAAATGCTTGACCATTAGGGAAGTTTGGTCATTAGGAGCTTTGTAATAAGTTTGAGTGGCTAGTATGAAGCCTAAGAGTGATGATGATTCCTTTTGGGGACTATGATTGCCCAATATGATAGTAATATACAATTGACGTACGCCTGCTATGTATCATTATTGCCTGCAAATGGTTTTGGTTTTTAAGCGTCGGGAAATACTCACTGAGCATGCAGTAGCTCATCCCATTACTATTTTCCCTTTTCCCATGTTTTCATTATGACAAGTAGAAGTCAATTTACTTATGCCGAGTTGGAGTCAACCCTTGCTAGGAAAAGGTGTCGTACGTGCATATGCAGGAGTGGATTCACGTGTTAAACGATGTAATATAATGTATCCCTAGAGTTGTAAATGTATGTAAACAAAGTACTCTAGTTCATGTAATGCATATTGTTTAGAAGTCGCTCTGTATGGCCATGTGAGCCAACTGTTTAATTGGTCAGTCACCACTATTTAAGTTGTTTATTTTTAGGATGTCAAACCCAGTACTCCGGATGTATGATTCGTTGAGTTATATCTTTTATTTCTTCTTTATTATTGAACTTCGTTGCTTTGGTGTACTTCAAGCGAGTGGCCCGCAGAGTTGTGGACTCCGGCATGTAGCTGTTGAGCTTATTTTAGAGTTCTTTATGCTTCTATTGATTGTAGGGATTTGATGTGAGGCTTTAAGCTTGGGAAATGGTTAGTTTTTAGGTGAAACTCTGTCTACTTTGCCGTATAATTTAGGTAGCACTTAAGAAGTTGTTAATGCTGCTAACCCTAGGGGCCAGGGGCGTAACAGATGGTATCGAAGCAAGCACTGCAAATATAGGCCGCGACCTGAGTCTTGCATTTTATATAGTTGCCCTGGAAGACGTTGTGATAATGTGACATATGTCGTACTCTGTGTGCAAGAGTGCCTTACAGCATGGACATTTGCGACTTATGTGTGATCCGAGTAGGTCAATTGATTAAAATTGGCGAGTTATACGTTAGTATAGGAGCTAAATGGCTTGCTATGCCTTGAGGTGGCATTGTGGATGCTCCATTGGTGCAATGTGTTCCTCACATGCTAATTGACTTGATGGATTGACTATTATCTGGTTGACTGTTATATAATGCAGTTAAGCTGATCGGATAATGTGAGTCGTGCATTAGGATATGAACCCAATTGACTTATGTCTTCTTATGTGATATAAGTGATGGTCCGAATAGTAAAACATTTATCCGTGTACCCTAATAAGATAAACAAAAGTTAAAGCACATTGTTTTAAACTCAAATGATCAAAAACCTTTTTCCAAGCTCATTCTTTGCCCCTAAGTGCGGATTGCTCCTCGTGCCCTATAATAGAGAGAGCATACGTACTCGAATGAGTGTTAATGTGTTACTTGCATTACATGACTCCTATTACTTCTTGTTATAGATTGAGAGGCCGGATGCGCTTATATTGAATACACGACCTAGTGAATATCGAAGTTTACATTTACATGTGCTTACCATTGCATATCTTATGTTTGCTAAGGATAACATGCTAGTACCTCGCATTCAGGGGCCAACCTCTATTTGGATACATAAATGCCTGTGTGCTTCATGTGACACGATGATGTGTAGGTGTACTTACAGTCATATGCAAGCCTTTACTGTACCCCCTAGTCCCTGAAGTTATGGATTATGCAGCTAAAGTGTTTAATTGAAGTATTCTGGGTAGTTTGACTATATAATGGTAAATATTTGTGCATCCTCATTTGGACATGGGCGTGTCGGTTTACCTGCCAGGCTTCATGACTTAGAGAGAAACCAACTCCCTATAGACAGCAAACTTATGGTTTAAATTAGATAACATATTGTGCTTAGGGGCAATGAGATGGGAGTGAACCTACTAAAACAGGGGAATCCCTAGCCTAGGGAGTAGTCCTAGTAGTGGGAAACCCTAGAAGACCCTGACAAGGGTGTAGGTCAAATTATGTAGCCATCCTGGGAGTAAGAGCTTAGCATGAGCGATTGTCTCACTAGGGGTTGAGAATAGATCTCATCCAACCAGCACATTATGACGATCTTATGCCCAGAGTATTTTCCTAATAAGTAAGAAAAGCAGTTGGAATTTCGCCATTTAAGCATTTCGGGAAAAAGAAAGATTTTAAAGGCCATTAACAGGCCAGTTCGAACAAGATTCAAAAAGCTTGTAAGGGTCATTAGAGGACTAATACGAAAGAGATTTCTTTTAAATAATATGAGCATTAAGAGGCTAAGTAAAGTGTTTTTTTAAAAAAAAAAAGAAAGAAGGGAAGCTTCCTGTGCATAACCTGTGCATATCTTATGAATGAGATTCCAAGTATAGTTTGAATGAAATTTCAAATAAAGTATGGCTATATCCTTATAGTGCACCGAGTATATAAGTTTTTAAATGTGCATATACTTTAAATAAAACATGAGTCACTGGATTTTCAATTTGAGTATTTGAAAGCACTTTTGCTCTATCCTCATTACTTACTTGCTTATGTGCCTAAATGCTTGATCACTAGGGAAGTTTGGTCATCAGGAGCTTAGCAATAAGTTTGAGTGGCTAGTGTCAAGCTTAAGGGTGATGATGATTCCTTTTGGGGACTATGATTACGTAATATGATAGTAATATACAAATGACGTATGCCTGCTACTTATCATTATTGCCTGCAAATGGTTTTGGTTTTTAAGAAGTCGGAAAGTACTCACTGAGCATATGGTAGCTCATCCCATTACTGTTTCCCTTTTCCTAGGTTTTCATTGTGACAGGTAGAAGTTAGTTTACTTATGCCGAGTTAGAGTCTACGCTTGCATGGAAAAGGTGTCATATGTGCACATACAGGAGTGGATTCACGTGTTAAACAATGTAATACAATGTATCCCTAGAGTTGTGAATTTATGTAAACAAAGTACTCTAGTTCATGTATTGTATATTGTTTAGAAGTTGCTCTGTATGGTCATGTGAGCCAACCGTCTCATTAGTTAGTCACCACTATTTAAGTTGTTTATTTTAAGGATGTCCAACCCCAGTACTCCGAATGTGTGATCTGTTGAGTTATATTTTTTGTTTTCTTCTTTATTATTGAACTTTATTGTTTTTGTGTACTCCGAGCGAGTGGCCGCAGAGTTGTGAATTCCGGCGTGTAGCCGTTGAGCTTATTTTAAAGTTCTTTACGCTTCTATTGATTGCAAGGGTTTAATGTAAGGCTTTAAGCCTGGGAAATGGTTAGTTTTTAGGTAAGACTCTGTCTGTTTCACCCTAGAGTTCAAGTAGGATTTAAGAAGTTGTTAATGCTCCTAACCCTAGGGCCTAGGGGCGTAACAGATGCTATCAAAGCAAGGCCCTGCGACAATAGGCCGCGACCTGAGTCTTGCATTTTATATAGCCGCCTAGGAACATATTGTGATAATGTGACATGCGCCGTACTCTGTGTGCAAGAGTGCCTTACGGCATGGACGTTTATGACTTATGTGTGATCTAAGTAGGTCAATTGACTAAAATTAGCGAGTTATACGTTAGTACATGAGCTAAATGGCTCCCTATACCTTGAGGTGGCATTGTGGGTGCTCTATTGGTGCAATGTGTTGCTCATGTGCTAATTGACTTAATTGATTGACTGTAATGTGATTCAGTTAAGCCGACTGGATAAATATGAGTTCTACATTAGAATATGAACCCAATTGACTTGCGCCTTCCTATGTGAGCGAAGCGATGGTCCGAATAGTAAAATGTTTATCTGTGTACCCTAATAAGACAAATGAAAGCTAAAGCATACGTACTCAAATGATTGTTGGCTTGTTACTTGCATTACATGACTCCTATTGCTTCCTATTATAGATTGAGTGGTCAGATGCACATATATTGAATACACGACCTAGTGAATATCGAAATTTGTATTTACATGTGCTCACCACCGCTTATCTTATGTTTACTAAGGATGACATGTTAGTACCTCGCATTTAAGGGCCAATCTCTATTTGCATGCATAAATGCTCATGTACTTTATGTGACATGATGTGTAGGTGTACTTACGGTCGGCTGCAAGCCTTTACTGTGCCCCCTAGTCCCTAAAGTTATGGAACCTGCAGTTAATGTGTTTAATTGAAGTGCTCTGGGTGATTTAACTATATAATGGTAAATATTTATGCATCCTCATTAGGACATGGGCATGTCGATTTAACTGCCTGGCTTCATGACTTAGAGAGAAACTAGCTCCCTATGGAAACTGGAGGGTACAGCCTTGCATTAGGTAAACCAATATGATTAAGCCAATATAATTACTATGCCTGTTATTGCTCGTGTACCTGTACTTGATAACGGAATATCCTTCATTGGGACCATGTTTCTCAAGCTGTTCTATGCTTAGTGATTGATAACCACATGCGTTACCCTAGTAACATGCTTCATGTATACTGAAGCGTGGATTAACTCCGTGGATTATGCTTGATTTCAAAGTGCGACATTGTTGCGAACATATGTATAGTTCTTGTATGTTGTCGTCCATATAATGCTATGTGATGCTACGTGATCCTTATGTGATGCCCTTACTGCTTTAACATGTTATAGGAGTCTCTAGGTTAACCGTTTTGATTTTAGAGGTGACTTAAGTTCATGTTATAGAAAGAAACTACCTGTACATGATCTTAAAGTTGTTATAGCCCAATTATCATACCGTTGATATGATGCACATACATAGAGTGGTTGTTTATTATGCAGATTGAGTCTAGATAATTAAAAGTCCATTTTCCTTTTTAAAACAAGCTTACTATAGTTTTGCATGCCAACTCATTTGCCCATCTTCTATCTAATTGCCCTTGGTGCCTAAATAAAGTGAGTAGCCGCTCGAAGAGGATTTGGCGAAGAGGAGACTGGATACCGTAAGCCTCTTTTTCAGTTTCAATTAATTGTAAAACAAGAATTTGGATTCTAGTGTGATTTGTGTAGACTGCATCAAGTGTGTACTCATCTTAGGTACGACTGAACTGATCTTTGGAATTTCGAGCATGAAATTCTTTAAAGGGGGGGAAGAATGTAACACCCGCATTCCTTTTTTGTTTTTTACATTACACTGGCTGTTTTGCCTTTTGACCTTATAAAATTGTGTTTTAGTAACGATATGAGTTAAATTATTATTGATGTGCTCAGCAGCAGTAATTTTATTAAAAATAGAATATTATTGTCGTTATTATTTTTATTATTAGTTTTGAAAATTTTTCGATGATTTCTAATAAGCGTCCATAAGGATTACTATTGGGCAAGCAGAATCCCAATTACGATTAAGTTGTCAACCTTAGAATTCGTTTCATTGTTTAATAAATCAAACCTTGACGCATTTGGGAACGAATAATTGACAATTATCGATTCGGGTTTAGAAGACGGGATATGAAATTAGGCTAGTGGTGTGAAGTATTCAGTAAGTTTGAAACCCAAAAAAAAAAAAAAAAAAAGGGACGAGGGGCATTTTTATTAAACCCATACCGGACTTAAGCTGGCCTTTTCTTCCTCCTCTGGCCTGTGACCCCCTGAGCTACATTCTCTCTCTCTGCTTTTCATCTTCTTCCCCTTCTCTGCCCTTCACACACGTAGACCCAAGCTCCCAAAACTCCATCAATTTTCCTCTACCCAGCTTGTATTTCTTGTGTTGAACCTTCCCCAGAGCCCTACAAGCTATTGCTGCGAATTTTAGGCAAGAACAGCGCACAACTATTATGGTTGTTGTCGGTTCTGGCGAGGGTTTAGAGCACCAGACATGTGCTCAATTTTGACCATGCAACCCAGCCTTTTGCCACTCCAGTTCTTCCCTAAATCAAGGTTGAATTCGTAGTATAAGCATCAGCCACAACATTAAATCAGTAACTGAACATTTACGGGGAAAGTGGGGTCCAAATTGCGTGATTTAAGCGTGCTTGGAGTAGATTTGTGTGGGTTTGGGCGTGATTATAGCATGGAGTCGAAGATTGGAGTTTTCAAGCACCTAAAGTAGAGCCAAAAGCCCTTCAAATGAGTTTCTAACTTGGAATCAAGGTGGGTGGGTCTTGCCCCCTAAATTATTACTAATTTTCAATGAATTTTATGGATTTTGGTTGATGTATGTCTAAATCTGAGTTAGTAATCAATGTTCGGAGAATTTGAAATGGAAATTAGGTAATTATAATGATGATGCTGATTTCAGGATTCTTGTAGTTGAAGCGCAGTCTACTGATCGATTGATTTGGAGAATTGTGAAACAAGCAAAGTTATGCTAGAAGCTGCTGTTAGTTCAGTTTTGGGGTGCCTAAAATCTGTTTAGAAGGTCGCATGTGATCGTTATACCGAAGGTGGCTAACCGAGTGGTTGAGGCATTCGTAGAGCAAATAGAGTTTAGGGATTATACGATTAGTAAATTGGGCACCCTATGAGTAAAGAATGCTTTGAATCGATACATGTTATGTTAGTTAATTCATGTTTGAGAATGGCCTTGAAACAACCTAAGAATGCTTTAAATTGATGCAAGCAAATTTGATTAATTCATGCCTGAAATGACCTTGAAACGACCTAATAACCTTGGTTAAATTAGACCAGACTTGAAAGCCTTAATGTGACTAGATTTTGCTTTTGAAATTATGACATGCTTTTCCCTAATTGTGAATTATGAATACAAAGCTAGTTTCATGCCTTTGTTAGTTTAGTTCGGCTCGCTGAGGGCCTTATTTAACCTAATGACATAGATATTCATATATGCCGTAACGTGTCACTGGATGGGTGCTACTTGCTCGGTTAGTTAATATGCAGCTATTACACATTTCATTATGATCTTAATGGTAAAGTGCTATGATTGCAAAATAGACACCAAGTTAGTGATTGGATGGTTTGAGGTTAAACTAATGAGAATTTTTGAGATTCTTTGTGGTCGGTGTTGTCCGAGGAGGGAGCCTGGGTTGTGATTGACCGCAATCGTGTGGATTGCGAGTGTTTGAATGTGTCACATGTGAATCCCTCCCCTTCCTTTCATTAAGCTTTATCATGTGTGTGATGGTGAAACTTTGAAAAAAAAGGCTTTTCGTGGTTGAAAATAAAAGTAGCCATTCCTATTAGTGAATGATGGCGTATTTTGAGCTACACGAATGCAGTTGTAAGGCTTAAAGAATTTTAAGAAGGAGTGTGTTGCATGATAATTGATTTCACTGCAGGAGACAGCAAACTTATTAGCCGCCATGGCCATACGCTTTAAATTGGCTAAGATATCGTGCCTGTGGACATTGAGATGGGAATGAACCTGCTAGAATGGAGGAATCCCTAGTCTAGGGAGTAGTCCCGTAGTGGGAAACCCTGGAAGACCCTAACAATGGTGTTGGTCCAATTATATAGCCATCTCGGGAGTAAGGGCTTAGCATGAGCGATAATCTTACTAGGGGTTGAGAATAAATCTCCTCCAACTAGCACATTACAATGATCTTATACCCAAAGTATTTTCCTAATAAGCAAGAAAAGCAGTTGGCATTTTGCCATTTAAAGCATTTCAAGAAAAAGAAAGATTTTAAGGGCCATTATGAGGCTAGTTGGAATAAGATTCAAAAAGCTTATCAGGGTCACTAGAGGACAAATGCAGAAGAGATTTATTTTTAAAGAATATGAGCCTCAAGAGGCTAAGTAAGGTGTTTTCAAAAAAAAGAAAGAAAGCTTCCTATGCATATCTTATAAATTGGATTCCAAGTATAGTTTGAATGAAATTTTAATTAAAGTATGGCTATATCCTTGTAATGCATCGAGCATATAAGTTTTCAAATGTGCATGTGCTTTGAATAAAACGTGAGTCACCACATCTTCAATTTGAGTATTTGAAAGCACCTGTGCTTTATCCTCATTGTTTACTAGCTTACGTGCCTAAATGCTTGATCATTAGGGAAGTTTGGTCATCAAGATCTTAGTAATAAGTTTGAGTGGCTAGTCTGAAGCTTAAGGGTGACGACGATTTCCGTTTAGGGACTATAATTGCTTAATATGATAGTAATATACAAAAGACGTGTGCCTGCTAGTTATAATTATTGCCGGCAAATGGTTTTGGTTTTTAAGGAGTCGCAAAATAATCACTGAGCGTGTGGTAGCTCATCCTATTACTATTTCCCCTTTTCCTATTTTTTCATTGTGACAGATAGAAGTCAATTTACTTATACTGGGTTGAAGTCTACCCTTGCTTGAAAAAGGTGTCATGTGTGCACATACAGGAGTGGATTCACATGTTAACGATGTAATATAATGTATCCCTAGAGTTGTAGATGTATGTAAACAAAGTACTCTAGTCCATGTAATGCATATTGTTTAGAAGTCGCTCTATATGGCCATGTGAGCCAATCGTCAGATTAGTCGGTCACCATTGTTTAAGTTGTTTTTTTTTTTTTTTTTTGGATGTCAAACCCCAGTACTCTAGATGTGTGATCCATTGAGTTGTATCTTTTGTTTTCTTCTTTATTATTGAAGTTTATTTTTCGGTGCACTATGGGCGAGTGGCCCGTAGGGTTGTGGACTCCGGCTTGTTGCCGTTGAGCTTATTTTAGAGTTCTTTACGCTTCTATTGATTGCAGGGATTTAATGTAAGGCTTTAAGCCTGGGAAATGGTTAGTTTTTAGGCGAAACTCTGTCCATTTCGCCCTAGAATTCAAGAAGGATTTAAGAAGTCATTAATACTCCTAACCCTTGGAATTAGCGATATAACAGGTGGTATCAAAGCAAGGTCCTGCGACCATAGGCTACAACCTAAATCTTGCATTTCATGTAGTCACCTAGGAACACATTGTAATAATGTGACATATGTCGTACTCTCTGTCTAAGAGTTCCTTACGGGATGGATGTTTATGACTTATGTGTGATCCGAGTTGGTCAATTAATTAAAATTGGCGAGTTACACCTTAGTAGTCCACATAAATGGAGCAGGCAAGGTTTGGGGGGTCTTCTCAATTGCAAAATTGCGTGTAAACTAGTTCCGATTACCCTAGACTTAAAAATCGTAGACTACCTACTAGTCAACATGAATGGAGCTAAGGAAATCTTGAGAAACATTTTGCTTTAGTTCATGCAATCCAATCTGGAAAAAGAAGTTCAAACTTACTTTTTTCAGCTATATAGGATTCTTCTCACATGAAAATTATAAAAATTATACATTCTTTCCTATTAAAAATACATCTCAAAGACTTTCAGAATAAGTAAAGTGGGAGTAAAATGTCACATGAAAATATGAATTATCAGGCCTAGAACTTATGACGTCTTTTTACATACACATAATAGTCCAATTCCATTGTGGACCAATAATACTCCATCCAGTTTTTGTGTGGCCCATATTACGTAAGGTAGATTGATGCCCATACCCGGGTTTTTGTACAACTTCCCTTATCGTTAAAATATTGCGAGGCTAGCAACCTTAATGCTTGTTAAGCTTTTCGAGAGGACCCTAGCGAGTATTCTTTCTTGGTTAAGTACTAGTAAATATCATAATACTAAATGGTGAGGTACATACTTCAATCGTATAGCAATGGGCTAGCCTATTTCTCCTTTACAATGCCAATGACATGTAATGAATACCACTAGGGATATTGATCATTGGAGCTAATTTTACCAGGCCTTCCTGAACTAGTTATGTTATCGAGGGAGATGGGTATAAATGATGTGAGCAAAGTTTTTGGTAAGGCCCACTAGATGACCTTGGTATGATGCCAAGGCTTCACTTCTTATTAGACTTGGCAAAAATTGACCCGGCCCGAAAACCCGATCCGAACCCTCCCGAAAATTTTCGTTTTTGAACATAATTTTCTCGACCAGAACCCGACATAAACCGAACCCGAAAAACCTGAAAATTAGCGCGTCAAACCCAACCCGAACTCGAACCCGCCCGATTGACCCGAACATTATATCCTTAGTTTTTTATTTTTCTCTAATTTATAAATCTTAACAATAATGGTTAGTCATTTTCATCGAATAATTTAAAAAGATATTATATAACTATTGCATCTATTTACAAATTAAACAATAATAACCTTATTTTTCTTCTCCATTCTCTGAAAATAATATCGTACATAACTGGTAAATGAAAAAATGTTTAAAATGGACATAAAATTACATGAAATAACTATCTAATCCTTTAAAAAAAGTTAATTTAAACAAAGACAGACATTAAAGATGCGCAAGTCATAACAATATATACTTAGTTACGCAAATATGTCTAATTATTTTTTGAACTAACTAATTTGTAATAATTTAAATTTTTGATGTTGTAACTGCAAGATAATATCTTATACTTCCTTTATTTAATTTTGTTTGGTTTTTGTTTTAACTAGTCTTGAAAGGAAAACGGCTAGTCGTATTCGCATTAGGGTTAGTCCATTAATAAAGTTTTAACTGATTAGACATTGGTACGTTAGTTAATAAACATATTAAATTATTAAATAGGTTATTAAGCGATTAAACTACTACAATCCATTAAAATGTTCTAGACGAGCTGCCCCATAAATGGCTGACCTGCTATTGACCTTCTTTCAATGTATGAATCGATCTACCCAAAACCAAGTAGGACTTGATTCTTTGTCCGCCCATACAAGATGTTCATATATTATAATAAAAAGTTTAAATATTTTTAATATTCTTTTGAAAAATCACAATTATTATGCATTTTTATTAAATACTGACAATTTTAAGTAATAAATATGCAGAATTTTAGATTTTGAAAAAAGAAAAATAACTCGCAGAAAAGGCGCTCTAAACCCCTTGGGTTGGTCTGAAACCTATAAAACTGAAATACACCCCCCGTATTTTACCCAAACTCGAAATACACCTGACTCGTATTTAACCCACCTGCCCGAACAGACAGGTCTACTACTTATTGTCCATTTTTATGAGATTCGATTAATTATTGAATTGGGATCTTTGTATACTTATAGATTTTTTACTCCTATTTCTACAGCATCTGGTAACCCTATAATATTAACCTCAAAGACCAATTTGACTGTAATAGGGGTCTGCGCCCCTTCTGGAGACAAAAGGATGCCTACCCCAAATACTTTTTATTTGAAAACCCATGGAAATACATTTCCCACACGTCTTCTTCTACCTGAAGGACTTCGTTATCGGGGAAACAAAAAGATTCCTTTTAATCATTCGTTGGCAGGTCTGCAAAGAATCTGGACATGACCCTACTTTTGATGAACTTCTGTGGGATGTAATATAGATCAAACTATGACATCATTAATGTCTACTGGCTACCTTGCTGCTCATCACTAGCAGCTGAACGAAATGTCTTATCAAGTCCATTGATGCTACCACATGTACCATACGGGTTAACATACAGATAATGTCTGAGCTTCTTTGTTACCCATACGAAGGCCAAGGTAGTTTTTTCCAGAGGCGTGTAGCAACTTCATATTCATGAAACATTTTATTCACATAATAGATATCCTTTTCTTCCCTTTCTATTTTCTAGGCTAACATGGCCCCCACGGCAGTAGCTGTTGTTGTGAGATATAGGATGAGGGGAATGCCCAGTTCCGGGGGTGCCAACACTGGTGGTTTAGACAAGTATTCCTTGATCTTATCAAATGCCCTTCGCACTCTTAATCTCATTTTGGCTTTACCCCCTTCTTCAATTTCTTAAACATAGGTTCACATACCATTGTCAGCTTTGATATGAAGTAATTGATGTACTGCAAATGAGCCATAAATTATCGCATTTCCTTGTATTACTTTGAGTTTTGAGGGGTCAGCCTCAATTCCCCTGAGGCTAACCACGTATCCTAGCAACTTTCCTGAAGTGACTCTGAATGCATGCTTCTGTGAATTCAAATGCATATTATATTTTATAAGTCTAATGAAGAACTTTCGAAGAGTTGGAAAATGCCCGTGTCTCTTCATAGATTTTATAATCATGTCATCCACATATACTTCTACTTCTTTATTCATTAAGTCACGTAGTAAAGTAGTAGTCATTCTTTAGAAAGTGGCCCCATCATTCTTTAACCCAAATGCCATTATAGTGTACCAATAAGTCCCCCATAGAGTAACAAAGGTAGTCTTCTCCATATCTTCCGCTACCATCTAAACTTGGTTGTAGCCGGCATACTCATCCATAAAAGAATTAGAGCATGTCCAGCTGTAACATCAACTAAGATGTATGTGTGTGGTAGTGGGAAGTTATCTTTTGGACTTACCTTATTAAGATTCATGAAATCAACACACATTCTTACTCTCCTATCTTTCTCCAGAACTGGTACAATATTTGCTACCAATTGAGGGTAGTGCATAACCTAAACGAACCCTGCGTCTAGTTGGTTCTGCATCTCTTCAGTTTTTCTTCAAGGCCTATTATGGTTTTATCTTACAAAACTTCTGTTTTACCGATTTAACATCTGGGTAGAAAGGAATTTTATGCTCAATGATATCCCAATTTATGTCCAACAAGTCTTTGTAGGATCATGCAAAGGCATTTATAAATTTCTACATGAGTAAAGTAAAGCTTTCTTTCTCCTCCAAGGTTAATGATTTTCTTATTTTAAGCTCTTCAGGTAAGTTCCCATGTTGATTAATATTGTACCTCAATTATAGAAGTTTGATTTTCATCACCTTTCATTAATTAGTTCTTTAGGAGTTATATTTTCATTTTCATTATAAAAGGCAAAGCATTTAAAAGGAAAGGAATGAGACCAGTCGTAAGCAGAAGAATTCATCTTATTCAAATCAGGAACAGGTACATCTACTACAGAATTTTAAGGAATAGGAATTGAAGGCAAACTCTTAGACTCTATCCTGGGCTTAAGCAAGCTACCCCTTATAACTACGGTGAACACTTTTCCTTCCTCTTTAGCTATCTAAGTCACCTGCTTGTAACCTTCAGTGTTAGCCTTGATAATAAAGTTGGCACGGTTGAAACCACTGCTCAACATAGCGCAGGACAGAATAGTGGTAAGGTCTTCTTTCTTCCCATAGCCTTGGTCGAACAGGATCCTGAAGATTTTGCTTTCTACTAGGTTAACCCAATCTTAAGTGGATGGATCTCCTCTCATGGTAATAAGCACCTCTTTTTCTAGCAGCAGGCAGTCATTGAATACTTTTAGCAGGCACTAAGATTCTCTTCTTTTTTATATAGTGAGGCTTAAGGAAGCCATAAAAGGGGAAGTTATCTCCCATGCGCAAGAATTATTCATTAAGAGTGTGGGGATAAGGCTTTATAGTGTAGTGCTTTAAGTATCCTTTCCTAGCAGCAACTTTTGGGGCCTGGGCTTCTTGCCTAGCGTTAGTTATCTCTTCAAGAGTGGGTTGATTCCCTAACTTGAATTTGTAATCCTTCTTTTAAGACAACTAGAAGGTAGTCCACCCTTGTGTTGCTCGCTCTATAGCCATTCTTGGAAGTAGCTCCACCTTTTAAGGATAGCATTCAGGGATCAAAGTTGAAAGCAGCATTATCCTTTCCATGACTATTATCATTTCAAATTTATAGAGTTATTCGTCATTGTGATTGTGGTCTATTTTCAACACTGGCCCCTTACTAGAAATTGTAGCATATAAGTTATCTCCTTTGATAGTGACCACCTATCCTTTTATCAGCATTTTCACTTTCTAGGAGCAAGTATCCTTTCTATTGTTCATTTTCCCCTTCCCCTCATCATTTACCTCTTCCACATTGTGGGGTTGCTCACTATTATCTACTTGGGATTCTTTGGTGAGGTTTTGGAGCACTATAACAATTGCCTCCATCCTTCTATCACTCTCTTCCATTTTAGTTCACATCTTTTCAATCATCTTCATGAGTTAGGTGATCTCGTTGTTCCCTGCCATTGGAAGTGGTGTAGGATTTGTCTTTGACTTGGATATTGACTTTGACCTAATAGGTGGAATTTTATCTGATTGTTCCTCGGATAGAAGTCTCCCAGTTAATGGAATTCGCTTGTCTACTTTCTTAATCTTCCCTATCCTAGTAGATAATGGAGAGTTTTTGTAATAGCCCGACCCTAAATCATGTTTGTTTGTTTAATTAAGCAATATTATTAATTTTTCACATTTATTTATCTCACTTAATCATCCAGTTGGGAGAATTCATTTTGGGCCCCACTTTGCAATTTGAGTTTCATTTACAAAAACAATTTCAGTTGAATCGATATTAGGTCTCGATAAATATGATTGGGTGATTATATTACTTTTCGAAATGTCACAAAAATTTAATTTTTAACCATGCAAATAAATTTGGGCCCAAATTTATTATGTTTGGCCCAATTCATTTGGGCCCGATTTGCGACCCGATTCATTTTGGGTTCAAATTTTGGCTCGAAAACTTTGGTGTAATTAAATTAAATTAATCACCATTATTTGTATTTAATTTTAAGTAGTAAAATGATATTTTTGGAGGCATAAATATCAGCCACATGCTTAGATAAGGCAAAAATCTTCAAGCAAGCAAGCAAAACATAAAGTCGTCTTCTTCTTCTTCTTTTCTTCCCCAAGCTATGGCTGCCCAACCCTATTTTCAGCCCTATTGTTACTGTTTTTGGGTGGTTTTTGCAACTTCCAGCTACCACCAGCCATCATTCTCCACCCCAAATACCACTAGCCACTATTCCCAACTCCTACCACCATCAAACACTACCTTCATCCTCTTGTATTCAAGCTCAAAGTGAGGTAAATCCTAACCTAATCATATTTAATTTTGGGTTTTTATGTTGGATTTGATTATGGATCATCTTATCTTGGAATAAACAAGTTTTAATTTGATGTATTGAGTTGTCTAAGTATAGAAGCATGTAAGAATTGGAACTATACTTGATCATACAAGCTTGATGTTGAAAATGATGAACCTTGTGTTCTTTGATTTAGTGTTGTGACCTTTGGTATACAAATGAATTTAAGGGTTGTGAGTGATCTTTTTTAAATTTATTGTGATGCTTAGATGTGAGTTTGAGCTGGACATAATCGAGGGTTTCAAGATCATGCATGATTAAGGTGGATTTTTGAATCAAGTATGTGCACTTGAAAAGATTTAGATGTAATTTAAAGGTTGGATCCGTTATTGATTTAAAAGGATGATGTTATGTGAGTTTTGTCAAAATTAGTGGATTATGGAAAATTCCATTAGTGGCCAAAAGAGCTTGTTTGAATTATTAATGCCAATAAGTGAATTTACGGGATCATTGTGAGTGTTATGTAACGAAAAAGGAGCACTTAGAGCTGTGAACAGATGCAAAAAAGGAGTCCCTTTATGAACAAAATGGTAATGATTGGTCTATTGAAAAATTATGATTTTCGGTAGGTGGCTAGATCTGTGAGTTGTCTTTCAAATGCCTTTTGAATCACTTTATTCTGAGTTATGTAGAAAGAGATATGGCCATTTTGCTAAGACTGCGCAGGATAGACCTAAGCTATACACAGTTGTGTTTCAGCTCCACTTTCGGGGTCGTGTAGTGGTAATAATGTTCTACACTATGAATGAAAGTTTTGAGGGAATTTTTAAACTTTTCATATTGGGGTTTTGTAGATCAATTAGAGGTCGGAGGTGAAAAATATGAATTTTCTAAAGTAGACCTTCAAACGATAATATGAGGGAAGAAAGAAATCATAGCATTTGAAAATAGTATCAAGAGTTTCTACATAATTATGGATATTGCAAATAAATTACAAATTTTAGTGAGTTCAACAACTTTCATTTTGTATAGAAGCTTACTCGGGTTAAAAAACCGAGTTAAATGGCCATGAGAATGAAATTGGAGAAGTAAAGAGGGCAATGGCACAAGCTAAGGTTATATGAGCTTTCCTAGACCTCACAACACCCCTCTTGTCATTAAACTTTCTATTATTCATTTTAGAAACATCAAAAAGCCATATTTTATTTGTATCCGTTAAAATACTTCCATTATCACCCCAATTGTTTCATTTTGGTATACTTTGTTTCAATTTATTTTACTTCGAGTTCAATGACCCTAACTTATTTATTTTTCAAAATCATTTCAGCATAACTTATCTTATTTTGAATTGTTTGAATTGTGGATTCCCTTTTTATTAATCAATTTCTATGAACTTACAAACTATGGGAGTGAAAGTTGATTACTAACTGCATTTACCTACAACTACATATCTTAAGCAGAAATAGGGCCTAGTCTATTGTTTCCCATTATGCGTAAGTAAATTGCATTTAAGGATTTCAGGTATATTCATTGCCTGTATCTTTAGAAGTCAGTACGTATTTATCAAAATGATAATGTTTTGGTAAGTACATCAATGAATCAATTTAATCAGTGATTTGTCATATAATTAGTGACCCCATCAGTTATCAGCTACACGACAGTGCCCTTCAGTTACCCGCGCGGCTTCAGGCCAGGTCCCCCAGCTGACTTGGCAGGTGTACACCTATCCATAGATAGTAACAGTATCAAGGGGTTCACTATCAGATAATAACTAGTAATTGCATTTTACATTCATCTCATTCAGTGTTTTCGTTTTAGCTTAAAATGAATTGCAAAGCGGGCACCCAATCAATTTATGCAGAGATTGTTTAATAATACAGGAATGCATGTACTGAGCTTTGGCTCACATTTTGAAATGTTTTTCATGTTTTGTTTTAGGAAAATCCTCAGTAAATCACCCTCATGCTGGCTAACTAGCTGAAGAGAATAAGTTGAGTAAGAGAATTTGGAGGGATTAATCAATGATATAGTGCATGCATATTTTGGAGTCGTATTTTGAAATCTCCAGTGGATGGGGGAGTAGATTATAGGGTTAATTACTTTACTATGGTGTGTAAACCATATTTGAGATTAACAATTAAGTGTATATGGTTCGATGGTTCGATAATGTGTAAATGTGTATGGTTAAAGCTATATCTAACTATGTTATTTCTAGTACACATACTTCAAGCCTTGTCCTTTTGGACGGCAGTAACACCCCTGTCACCGAGTTTATTAGTCCTAATTTGGGGATTTATTAAGGAGAATGCAAACAACGGAACATGTTTAATTTGTGGGCATTATAGTTTTGCTATCAAAACCTAGTTAATTTTCTTTGTTGGGATATGAAGAATGGAGAGTAGAGATTGGAGGGTGGGAAGGTTGGCTAGTGAAGGTTATTAATATATCATTAGAGATTTATGACATTAGAGATTTATAACAGTAGAAATGCCTATTTATCTCTCCCGTGTTCTTCATTTATGTTCCTCCTTGTTAGATGGATCCATAGGCAGTGAATATGATGTCAGCCACTTCTATTGCCATTAACATCTCTTTACTATATGCTAGTATGGTAGTCCATATGCAGGCCCCATTTTCGAGTTTCATATTGTTATGGTCCATACACGTAGGCTATTATGGACCTTATCTACAGTTGGCCCTTAGATCAAGTTTAGGAGTCGATATCATGACTTTGTGATGACTCGAGTCTTGGGATGGGATGGACCTAGATTTCAGTTTCGCGAGGCTCAGACTAACATTATCACCGAACTGTTATTAACGGAGGAGTTTGAGCTGAGAGGGAATAATATGGACATTCTGTAGTATATATTTTCATTATACTTTATATCTCTCCCACCATCACCACCTGTATTGAGCACTTCTCAGCCACCTAACAACCCAAAGCCATCAGGACCTAGAAAGGGGATCCCTGTACCTGATGGATCCAATGAGGTCCACATTGTTATAGATCTCCCTGATACATCATAGTTTAGCTCTGATGGTGACCTCATGGAAGACTCAGAGAGGGAACCAGAATTGGAGGAGCATCAGCTTGATCATGATGATGAGAATGTAGAGATTGGTGCTTTAGACAACAGTTTTGACTCGAGCGGGGAGTCTGCGGATGAGTCTGACCTAGACTATGATCTAACTAGGGATCATTAAATTGATTTATATTATATGTTGACATCTCAGATAGATTACTTTTTGAGCCCACATGTATATAGTATAGCTCGTTGGATAGATGAATTTTGTGCAGGTTATGACATTGTATAAAGTTAGCCAGGTCTCTCCAATTGTGTTGACTAGTCTCGCCAACTTTTGGGCATATGGTAGACTTAGTCTATTGGGGCTAAGTAGTATTTTAGTTAGGAGGTAGGTGCAAAGGTTGACCTTGGGTGGTCCGTTGGATGTGATATTCTTTATGGAACCATGTATACGTATGTATATGAGCAATTATGGCAATGATATATTAAAGCTTTGTGTTATTTTTAATAATACTTGGGCCATGCTAGTTGTATCTGTTGTGTATGTTTATCTTATATGTTGGTTGTAGTTGGTTGACTGAATTACTCAGCTGAATGGATAGTCGGAATATACGAGGGTATGTAAAGCAATGCAGAAACCTACATAGAAGAAAATTCAGATCATGGCCAGGGGTTAGGTGACCAAGTTTCATGTAATATGCCAATAATCCTTAGTGGAATACCTTCAATTCCCCCTGAGTTAGTTAGCGGTATGAGAACTCTAATTATTAACATACCTTAGTGTCTGAGCTTATGAAACGAATTGCCCCAGCACCTTGCAAAATCCCTCATAAAGTCATAAAGTTAATAAATTAGCAAATATGGCGGGTGATGTAACCCTAAAGTATATAATGGAAAGTATCACCCAGTGGAACTAGAAGCATAGATTAGAGGGATAGAAAATATTTTCACAACAGTGGAGGTTCCAGAGAATAAAGAGAGGATTATTAGAATATTTTACCTGACTGAGGTAGTGGACTGAGTAGTGAGCTCCGAGCAACTGTGTAAACCAACAGAAGCCTACTCCCACTTCTCCTAAGAGTCATCCTACAGGTCTAGCAGAACCTTGTGGGAAATGTGGAAGAACTAACCACACCACTCTTGAATGTTGAGTGGGAACTAATAAATGCATGTGGTGTAGTAGCTCAGAACACCTCATTGCTACCTGTCCTAGAAGACTAAAGGCTGTGGATAAGGGCTCGCGCCTCTAAGGCTCGTAGCTGTAGGAATGGCGGATGTGTTGAGCAAGAAAGAAGCTGCCACCTTTGGTACCATAGTTATTAGAACTCTCTTTTTAATTTCAACGCCATTTTGTTTATTGGTTGACTCAATTGTCACTCATTCATTTATATCCACTCGATATGCCATGCAACTAAGCCTTGAAAATAAGAAGACAGAAACCAATCGTAGAATTAAGTTACCCAATGACTCTAGAGTTTAATATCTTATCTCTTATAAACCCATGCCCCTTGAGTTTTAATTCAATTTGACTCATCAGACTTTGATATCATTCTAGAAATGAGTTGGTTATGTACTCATGGGGTCAAGATAAATTGTGAGGACCTTAAGTCTATTTCAAGGGATGAACACAGGAAAGAAATATGTTTTATGGGCAAAGAAAGGAAATACCTTGTCCTTTATATTCTGTTATGAAAGCAAGTAAGCTCTTATGTCAAGGATATATTGGGTATTGGTGTTATGCTATTGACACTCAACCACAAGAAGAAGGAGCAGAAGATATCCCTGTAGTTTGTGAATTTAGAGATGTGTTCCTAAAGAGTTACTAGGATTGCCCCCCAAAGAGAAATTGATTTTTGAGATTGAATTAATCCTTGATGCCCAATGTATCTCTAACGCCTCATATCATATAACCCCAATAGAGTTTAGAAAACTGAAGATTCAGTTAGATGAGCTATTGCAGAAGGGATTTACCAGAACAAGTGTGTCACCATAGGGCACCCCCGTTCTATTTGTAAAAAAGAAGGGTGGAACCTTAAGGTTATGTGTCGATTACATAGAGCTGAAAAAGATCACCAACAAGAACAAATATCCATTGCCCCGAATAGATGGTTTATTTGATCGACTGTAAAGAGCAGGAGTATTTTTAAAGATTAATTTGAGATTAGGATACCACCAGCTTAGGATTTACCTACAGACAGAAAACTATGAATTCACCATGATGCTTTTTGGCTTGACCAATGCCCCCACGGCCTTTATGGATCTTATGATAAGAGTTTTCAGACCCTGTTTGGGCAAGTTTGAGGTGGTATTCATAGAAAATATTTTAATTTACTCCAAAGACTGAAACGAACACATTACCCATTTGAGAATGGTGTTGCAGACCTTAAGGAAGCATTAATTACATAGTGAATACAAGAAGTGTAAGTTCTGGTTAGAAGAAGTGCTATTTTTAGGACATGTGGTTTCAAACGAAGGGATTAAAGTTGATTTAAGGAAGGTGAAAGCAATTACAGAGTGCCCAAGGCTCACCAATCTTATTGAGATCATAAACATTTCCAATTTAGTAGGGTATTATCGAGTTCGGGAAGGATTTGTGGGAGATCGTCCTCCCTAACCCATTTGTTGAAGAAAGTTACAAGTTAGCAAGAACATAAAGTGGCAACTTATACCTCCCAACAGTTCAAGCCTTATGAGAGAAAAACACCCTACCTATAACCCAGAACTAGCGGTTGTGGCTTTTATACTGAGAATTTGAAAACATTACTTATATGGAGTATCCTGTAAGATCTACACTAATCATCAAAGTTTGAAGTATATATTCACTCAGAAAGAACTCAATTTGAGACAAAGGCATTTGCTAAAGTTACTTAAAGATTATGACCTATGGATCCAATATCACCCAGAGAAAGAAAATGTTGTGACAGGTGCATTGAGTAGAAACTCACAACATAGCTTGAGTGCAGTGTAGTAATTACTTAGCTGAACCTCTTGGGAGGGCTTGAAAACTGGTATTTAATTAATGTCACATGGGCAAGTAAATGACCAATTGACATCACCTCATTTACCCTACAGCCGTCCATAATGGAGGACATTCGAAATACTTGGGGAGTCAAAAGACTGGCCCAACTATTTATTAAGGAGATAGTTTGATTCCATGGAATTCCAATAGATATGGTATAAGATGGGGATTAGAGATTTCAAGCCTGTTTTAGCAAGCACTTCAAGAAGCCTTTGGAGCCAATTTTAGCAGTTGTTATCATCATGAGATAGATGGACACACTGCAAAAGTGAATCAAATTCTAGGAAATATGTTGAGGTTAGTATACTGGAGTTCCAAGGGATAATCGGAAGATGACTTACCATTGATGGAATTTTCTTATAGCAATGGTTACCAAGTCCCCATTAAAATGGTCATTAAGGATTTATATGGAAGAAAACGTAGCACTTTTTGTACTAGGGTGACTTAGATGAGACATTGACCTAGGACCAACATTTTGCATTTGAAGAAGGCATAAAATCTATAACGGCTAATGTTATGGAATTGCTAGCTGAGAAAATCGACATGAAACATCAAGGCAAAATGACAGCAGACATTGTTGACAAAATTATCTTTTGGGTCATGAAGATCATCTTCAGCACTCGATGAGGTAACAGTCATCAGGAGACTCTTGAAAATGGACTGTTGGGGCCGGCAGAAAAGCTATGCTTACAAAAGGAGTCCTCTAGAGTTTCAAGTAGATGATAAGGTGTTTCAAAAAGTTTCACCTAGTAAGAGTATGAAGAGATTCAGAGTACAAGGTAAATTGAGCTAAGATATATTGAATAGATCATGGAAGGATTGAGCTTTGGAACTTATCAGCTAGATCTGCTTTTAGAACTCAAACACGTGCATAGCATGTGTGATACCTCACAACTCAAGAAGTATGCTCCAGATCCTAACCCCGCTGTCGTATCTGAAACCATTGTAGGCAATTGAGGATCCATTGTATGAAGACCACCCAGTCTAGATACTAGATCACAAGATTAAGCAGCTATGCAACAAGCAGATATCCTTAGTCTAAGTGCCTGGGCAAACCATACATATACTTCCTCAGAAGCCACTTGGGAAAACCGTGGATGAGATGCAAGCCAAGTGCACCCATCCATTTGAGATGAACTTGCATGTTTTGTCAAAGCTCATGAGTTTCGAGGACGAAACTCTTTAAGGGGGAAGTTGTAATAGCCCGACCCTAAATTATGTTTGTTTCTTTAATTAAGTCATGCTATTAATTTTTCACATTTATTTATCTCATTTAATCATCCAGATTGGGAGAATTCATTTTGAGCCCCACTTTGCAATTCGAGTTTCATTTACGATAACAATTTTAGGTGAATCGATATTAGGTCTCGGTAAATATGATTAGGTGATTAAATTATTTTTCATAATGTCACAAAAATTTCATTTTTAACCATGCAAAGAAATTTGGGCCCAAATTTATTAAGTTTGGCCCAATTCATTTGGGTTCGATTTGCGACCCGATTCACTTTGGGTTCAAATTTTGGCCCGAAAATTTTGGTGTAATTAAATTAAATTAATCACCATAATTTGTGCTTAATTTTAATTATTAAAATGATATTTTTGGAGGCATAAATATCAGCCACGTGCCTAGATAAGGCAAAAATCTTCAAGCAAGCAAGCAAAACACAAACTCTTTTTCTTCTTCTTTTCTTCCCCAAGCTATGGCTGCCCAGCCCTGTTTTCAGCCCTATTGTTGCTGTTTTTTGGTGGTTTCCTCCACTTCCAGCCACCATTCTTGACCCCCAACACCACTAGCCACCATCCCCAGCTCCTACCACTATCAAACACTACCTCCATCCTCTTGTATTCAAGCTCAAAGTGAAGTAAATCCTAACCTAATCATGTTTAATTTTAGGTTTTTATGTTGGATTTGATTATGGATCATCTTATCTTGGTAGAAACAAGTTTTAGTTTGATGTTTTATTGAATTGTTTAAGTATGGAAGCATGTAAGAATTGGAACTATACTTGATCATGCAAGCTTGATGTTGAAAATGATGAACCTTGTGTTCTTTGATTTAGTGTTATGATCTTTGGTATACAAATGAATTTAAGGGTTGTGAGTGATCGTTTTTAAATTTATTGTGATGGTTGGATGTAAGTTTGAGTTGGACATAGTCTAGGGTTTTAAGATCATGCATGATTAAGGTGGATTTTTGAATCAGGTATGCATACTTGAAAAGGTTTAGATGCAATTTAAAGGTTGGATGTGTTATAGATTTAAAAGGATGATGTTATGTGAGTTTTATCAAAATTAGTGGATTATGAGAAATTCAATTAGTGGCCAAAAGAGCTTGTTTGAATTATTAATGCAAATAAGTGAGTTTGTGGGAGCATTTTGAGTGTTATGTCAAGAAAAAGGGGCACTTAGAGCTGTGAATAGACCCAAAATAGCAATCTCTTTATGAATGAACTGGTAATGATTAGTGGTGAGTAGCTAGATCTGTGAGTTATCATTCAAATGCCTTTTGAATCACTTCATTCCGAGTTACGTGGAAAAAGTTATGGCCGTTTTGCTAAGACTACACAGGATAGACCTGAGCTGTGCATAGTTGTGTTCAACTCCACTTTAGGGGTCATGTTGTGGAAATTATGTTTTACACTATGAGTGGAGGTTTTGAGGGACTCTTTGAGCTTTTCATATTGGGATCTTATAGCTCAATTGGAGGTCGGGGGTGAAAGATATGAATTTTCTAAAGTAGACCTTCAAACGGCAATACGAGGGAAGAAAGAAATCATAGCATTTAGAAATATTATCAAGAGTTTCTATATAATTATGGGTATTGCAAAGAAATTACAAAGTATAGTGAGTTCAACAACTTTCATTTTGTATAGAAGCTTATTCTGGTTGGGAAAGCAAGTTAAATGAGCATGAGAATCAAATTGGAGAAGTAAAAAGGGTAATGACACAAGTTAAGGTTATATGAGCTTTCCTGAACCTCACAACACCCCTCTTATCATTAAACCTTCGATTATTCATTTCAGAAACATCAAAAACGCATATTCCACTTGTATCCCTTAAAATACTTCCATTATCACCTCAATTATTTCATTTTGGTCTATTTTGCTTCAATTTGTTTTACTTCGAGTTTTATGACCCTAACTTACTTATTTTTCAAAATCATTTTAGTATAACTTGTCTTATATTGAATTGTTTGAATTATGGATTCCCTTTTTATGAATCAATTTCCATGAAGTTACAAATTATGGGAGTGAAAGTTGTTCACTAACGGTATTTACCAATTACTACATTTCTTAAGCAGAAACGGGGCCTAGTCTATTGTTTCCTATTGTGCATAAGTATTATCAAGTGAGATTGCATTTTAAAGACTTCAGGTATGTTCATTGCCTGTATCTTTAGAAATCAGCATGTATTTATTAAAATGATAATGTTTTGGTAAGTACATCAATGAATCAGTTTAATCAGTGATTTGTCATATAATTAGTGACCTAATCAGTTATCAGTTACACAACATTGCCCTTTGGTTACCTGCGTAGCTTCTAGCCAGGTCTCTCGGCCGGCTTGGTAGGTGTGCACCTATCCATAGATTGTAACAGTATCAAGGAGTTCACTATCAGATAGTAACTGGCAATTACAGTTTACATTCATCTCATTCACTGTTTTTGTTTTAGCTTAAAATGAATTGCAAAGCAGGCACCCAATCAATTTATGCAGAGATCATTTAATAATACAGGAATGCATGTACTGAGCTTCGGCACACATTTTGAAATGTTTTTCATATTTTGTTTTAAAGAAATGCTCAGTGAATCACTCTCATGCTAGCGAACCAACTGAAGAGAATAAATTGAGCAAGGGAATCTCGAGGGATCAATCAATGATATGGTACATGCATATTTAGGAGTCATATTTTGAAATTTTCAGTGGATGAAGGTGTAGATTATGAGATGAATTACTTTACTATGGTGTATAAACCATATTTGGGATTAATAGTTAATTGTATATGGTTTGATGGTTCGATAATGTGTGAATTTGTATGGTTGAAGCTATGCCTAACTATGTCATTTCTGGTACACATACTTCAAGCCTTGTCCTTTAGACAGTGTTAACGCCCCCATCATCGAGTTTATTAGTCCTAATTTAGGGATTTATTCAAAAGAATGCAAACAGCGGAACATGTTTAATTTGGGGGCGTCACAGTTTTTAGGGTTAGTTTGTCTAAGTACTTTAAATGGGGAATGAAGACTCAAAATATGGTGACTTAGAACTAAAAAAAAAAACCCTTCACACCAAGAGCCTAGTATACTGACTGAATACTGACTCGAACTAGGGCAGATTGAATGTAACAAGACTGCAGGATGTCAGCCAGGTTCTATATTAGGCCCCGTGACTAGCATTATAGCTCTTGACCCTTTTTGTCCAAGTTCAGACCTAACCTATTACAATCAGACTTTAGGAAAGCAGTTGATCTCTTTATTATCCCCTTAAGACTGGCATCCTAGCTTTTAACCCTTTTTATCCTAAGTTCATACCTAATTAAATGCAGGCAGACTCCTTTAGGGTATTGGTCGAGTTTCTAGTTAGCCTGGGAGACTGATTCTGAACCCATTTTCCTAAATCTAGACTAAGACAATCCTAGTCAGACTTCTCTAAAACAATCCTAGACTCCTACTAGGACGCAGACTCTTTTTCTCCCCTTTTGTTTGAACACCCAACTATGCTCATTAAAGCTCAATTGATCCTTTTAGGATCCTTTATTCCATAGGCTAAGATTAAAACCTAGTCATTCCGAGGTCAAGAGCCCCTTAGAGCTCAATTGGCCTTGAAGTCGTACTCGATCATAAGTCTAGCCACTACATTTTGACCTTCCTAACATCATTTCTCCTAAGACCTAAAGCATAGTCCCTAAGTCTAAGAAATTTGAATCATACAAGGGCATAAACAAGCATACACATAAGTTCTAACCTAAGCTAATGTTCTAAATTACAAGGGTTTTGAGTTAAGATTAAATAGTCCTCATACAGCCACATTCTTTGTACATTATCCATGGGGTGCACGCAAGACTGGAACATTTCGGTTGCTTTCCTAAGTTGTGCACACCAAAAAGTGTATCGCAAGTAGGTGGATCAATGCACGCTCATTAGAATCCAATGGACACACCGAGTTAACCAATTGATCTCCTAAGGGGCAATAGCAGGTTCACCTACAAGCGTCGTTGATCCGGTTAAGGCGGCACCTTTCAATGCAAGATGCCTAATGCAAGTATAATTAAAATGATTTCACATATTGAAGTTCAAATCTCTCCTACTTTTAGAAAATTTCCACAATAGAGGCGCCACTATAAAGACAAAGAACCCTAGGGGACCTATTCTGGATCGCTGTCCCCTACGGATGGCTCGAATTTGTTTACTAGGAGTGTATTTTTATTTGAAATTGCTTACCACTAATTTTCCCTTTTTTAGAAGAAAATCTTAATCCTAGTAGATAAATGGAAACCGAAACAGGGAATTAGACCAAGATTTCGATCCAAGAACCTACCTCCTCGGCCAGAATTCAGCCCAGTTGCCTGGTTTGATCTTTGGGAGTAGCTACAGCCTGATCATGGGCCAGTGCAAGGCCGATATCCTGGTCCAGACAGTTATATTATCTTCGCATAACCCTTCTGCCTAAAAATAAAATAAACATAAACATAAAAAGATGAAAGCAATATAATTAATGAGTAGAGTCGCTAGTGAGCTTTAGAAAAAACCTACAAACTACAATAACTTTTTGAAGCAAATCATTACCGATATGAACAACCAAAGGGACAATTGATTTCACTTCAAAAGGTCTTCGAAAGGTATCTCCGAGCAATCCTTAGTGTGCAAACCATCTAGACTCCTTAGTCTCGAACCGTTGATCCAGATTTCACTTCAAAAGGTATGCAGCTACGATGATGTGATGGAATGTATCACGTCACCACCCGTCATCACTGACGGCCTATACTATTCAATACGGAAATCAAAATTTAATCACACTATCACATGGTTATGCAATGTATTAGTATGAATCATATTAAATAATGCAAAAGGTACAATTTTTAGTCTAACAGGAGAAAAAGTAAAGTAAACAAATCGCAGTGGGACCTACCTAAAGATTATGTCTTTGGCAATTTGGAATAAATAATCATAAAAGGAAACAAAGTAGAAGAATAAAGGGAGGATAGAGATTACACCCTCAATATAACCTACCTTATTTTACCTAGGAACCCAGCAAACTAGCACCTTCTTTGATTAACCCTTAATGCACTCAATGGGAAATTCAGGACTTTGCCTGTCTAATTTCTAGTACCTCTCCACCAAGAATCTCTCAAAAATTTTCAAATCTCTCAAATTTTTTCAATTCTCTCACTAATGCCAATTACTGGTGCCTAACTAACGCTAATTCTCTGATACCTAATTGATGCGAATTTTCTAATGCCCTAACCCTAGTGGGGAAGCCCCCTTTTTATAGTGGTTGAGGGGACATTCCGAATTGGTTTAGAGAAGGGAAACCTAATCCTAGTCCCATTGGGGTTAATCTAAACGAGTGGATTTAATCTGGATAGGACTCTAATTAGTTAAACACGATGAATTAATCCGACAAGAATTTGGATTAGTTAATCAACGCCTAGGTAGACACAATCTCAAAGAGCGAGAAAAATAAGGAACCCAGTTGCGTTCCCTATTTAGTGAACCATCCAATTCCCAGCCTGCATCCAATCAGGCATATTGGACCTCTCACCACACTCACTTTTGCTTTTTCTCTTTTTTATTATTTCAAATCCTAAATCTAATATTCACCTTATTGGGCTCCCAAGTATGTAAGTTAGGATATTGTTTTCATCATTGGGGGATTAAAATACAGATACCATTTTTAACCATTTATAGTTGATTCAAACATGCTAACTCGAATCCTGCACATTCGCTTAGACAAGGCACTAATGCTAGAGATCAGCATTCCTGGATGCAATCCAAAGATACCCATAAGGTTGTGAAGAAGAACTAGACAATGATAATGGATAGTATGCATATGCATTGAGTAACATAGAAACTCAAAAAGATCAAACTAAATCTCAAATCTTAGAGCTAGAATACCTTTGGAAACTTATGTACAAGTTAGAAAGGAATAGTGAGAACCTTTTACATAAGGAATCAAAATTGGTGCAGAACCCATGTAATGCCTGCTTGCATTTAGAACTATAGGCTAATCAAGCAAATGACAAAAAAATGTAACTTTATAACCAGATTTGCTATGCAAAATGAGAAGAAAAGAATGGATTGTCAATGGAGATAGGAATTTTTATATTTTCCCCAAATTATAAAAGTAAGGAAGGCTAGAAGCAAATACGAAAGTCAAAGATTCCTTCAGAATTTGGATTGATGGACGTGCTAAGATAGAAAGCATGTTTATTGACAATCTCACAACAAGATTGAAATTAGCTCAAAATGGTGTAGTGAACATAGATATGGAATCATTTAATTTAGCTACTATGGAGGATAATGAAATGTTATTAAAACCCATTCATGATTTGGAAATTAAGGACTCCATATTTTTAAATGGATAAATATGAAGCTCTAAGCCCTAATAGTTTTATAGCAGCTTTCTTTCACAATTACTGGCACGTTATTCATAAAGAAGTCTATGAGGTTGTTTGATCCTTTGTTTTACAAGGGAAGCTACTTAAGCAAATTAATTGTACACTTCCTGCAATAATTCCAAAAGTACACAATTTAGTAATGACTAGCCAATTTCGACCAATTATTCTATGTAACAACTTCTACAAAATTATCTCAAATATTATAGTCAATCAAATGCGATCCACTCTGGAGAAAAAATTTATCCGCTTTAAAGCGCACTTGTGCTTAAACGCTCTATTCATGATAGCATACCCTTTACACACGAAATCATGAATAAATTCACAATTTCGAAAATGATGAAAGCTTGGGCAGTACTTAAGCTTGATATGGAAAAGGAATATGACAAAATAGAAAGCAACTCTCTACATAGCGTACTACTTAGGGGTAGAATAGATCAAAGAACAGATATCGGTAGGTTTTTGCTCAATAATTATCAATGATGACGTATCTAGCATCTTTAAGCCCACAAGAGGCATTTGGCAAAGGGATCCCGTCTCTTCTGATATGTTTATTAGTTGTATGGAGTTTTTAATTTGGATCCTTCACAAGGCACTCAATAAGAAGAATTGTGGGACTGGTACTAAAATCTCCCCAAAAGCTGATAAAATACTATGTTTACTTTTTGCAGATAACAACCTTCTTTTCTATAGAATTAATCTTGAATAATATCAGAAGCTGCATACATTGGTCAAAAAATTCTACCAAAATTCTAGCTAACTCATCAATTTTCATGAACCATCCGTCATATTCTAGTAATGCTACAAAACATGATAACTAAATTGTTTCATCTATCTTAAATATCACACATAAAGATGATCTTGATAAATATCTTAGATGTCCAGTATTCAAAGGTATGCCAAAAAAAAAGAAACTTTTTTGGAACTACCCAATATAGGATAATATAGAAGGAATGTCTGCCCATAGAATGCAATGTTTTTAATTACCTAAAGAAATACATCTCTAAAAAACAAAATCAGTAGAGATTTCTTTTCAAAGAAATCTATCAATAGCAAAGGCCTATCCTTGATTTCTTGGGACAATATTTATCAATGTAAGAAAGCAAAAGAGGCTGAGCTTAAGGAATATGGAGGCAATCAATACTGCTTTTCTAAGCAGGCATACTTGGAAATTGTTCCATAGGCAAAGCCAATGGTTGACACAAATGCAAGCTACATATCCAATTAATGAGAAGGTTTTTTTTTTGGCTACGAAATCAAAGCAAATGGATTTGTGGGCTTGGCAATGTATCCTTAAAAATTTCAACAATTTCGTAAAGGAGTTAAATAGAATGTCAAAAATGAAAATAAAATCAATTTTTAGTTTGATAATCTGTGTGCCAATGATGGTTTAGTGAATCTACTTGGTTCAACTGACCACTCCTTAATAGATACTTCTTTTAAGCTATCATAGTTCATCACACCACATACAGAATGGAATACTGGCAAGCTTAGGTGAATAATGATCACTTGCAAATGACTCTTACAACACCTTTACTTCAAAATCCAATTCAAGACTCTGTATGTTGCGAGCTCTCAAGTCATGGAGATTTTACTATCAATTCTATGACATCGATAGCTCATGGAGTAGATCTATCAAATTCACCCTCATGGGAGCATAATTGAATTTGGAACGTACATATCATGCCTAAGATAAAAATATTACTATGGAAACTTTGCCTTATATTTCTCCCTACTAGAGGAACCCTCTTAAAGAGAGGAACACAGATTGGTCTACTATATCCCCTCTATCATGTAGAAACAGAGGATGATGACCATCTATTCTTACGTTGTAGCACCACCCATAATGCTTAGAGGCTGGCATATAGACATAATTGGATCAGAACCACCTTTTTGTCTTATGCTTATAATGAAATTTTACAACTGCTCTTTAATGCTAGAGCCACCACCGCGCCAGTAATGATGGATAGAGTAATTGCTCTACTTTGGACCATATAGAAAGCTAGGAATAACATGGTGTTTCACAATGAAAGACTTAATCCAGGATCCATATTGATAACTGCGAAAAAAGCTTGTGTTGAATGCTGCATAAGGCATAAACTCACACAAACACTCCAATCACCAAACCCAAACGTCTCAGCCTTCAACCTCAAAAAGACTTATTAGGTAGCATGGAGTAACCGCAAGGAAGATTCATCAAAATCCAGTTTAATGCATCTAAAACATCACATGGAGCGACAAAAGGAGTTATAATTTGCAATTGGGAAAGTAGATTTATTCCAGAAGTAACATTTAATCTTGGAGAAGCTCTAATATTTGTAAGAAAAGTAACAACTATGAGAACTAGACTTAAAGCAACAGTGCAAGTGCGGTTTGTAGATCTTGACATTGAGGGAGATAATAATATCCTCATTGAAGCAGTACAAGGGCACATTGAAGTGCAATATAGGATTCAAATCTTGATATAAGATATTACCACTTATCATCAGAGTTATGACAATTTTATTATTACTCATATTTTTAGGCAACAAAACTGTGCAGGTACCTGGTTGGTAAAATATGGTCTATATCTATATTCCATAGCTATATGGAATAAGGTCCCCATAGGGGCTTACTTCGTTTACTCTATGAGAACAATTTAGGGAGAGCCCTATAATGACGGGCTTTCTAAATTTTGTTACTTATCTTTCTTACCAAAAACAAAGAGCACAATATTGATATTATTAAATTGTAGAATTATTATATAATTGAATATTAATAAAACATAAAATTTACAAATTCTTTTTTTGGGAGTGCTTGATGTTATGGAAATTATTAAAGTTATTACTGACCTTAAAACGTATAATTTGAGGAAATCCCTTGGCACTTGGTTTCCAAAAATATGTAGACGACTTAAATAAGAAATTATAGCTGTTCAAAAATGTAATGATATACACGCTTATTGATAAATTAAGTTAACTAGAATAATTTAGGTTCATTATTGTTGCTTAAAGAGTTGGTTTTATAGGATGTTATATAGTCTATGCCCAAGTCTCCCCTTTAGTATTTAAACAATCACAGCAACTCCTTGTAAGTAACTATTCATCAAATTTCATACCTAAACTTTAATAACATACCTAAGGTCTTCTTATGAACATATCTCCCTGAAGTCCACTATTAGGGCTATAAACACCTTAGAGCTCTCTCACTAGAACTCTGACAACCCATTCATGCTCAAGGTCTTGCTTACACTTCTCCTCAACTGCTTGCGTCTTCTATTTATAAACTTTTTGAAACTTAGAAGACTGTTAGAGAAGCCCATTAATCATTGGATTTTTACCATTGAGGCTTCACATGTAATTTTCAATATGCAACTTTCTTATTTAGGGTCTTTGACCTTCTCTTTGAACGTTATGTATTGTAAACCTCAATTCTCTAGCTAGTTTCTTTGGAAAAACTTGGCTTTCATGTGCTACAATTGGCATTTAATCTCTAAACCATTGCACGCCAAAGTGAAAAATGCTATCTTACTTGTTTCTCAATCTTGACAACAATTCTTCACTAGCTTTCGCCATACAACCTTCGTTGGGTCATAATATGTTCTTTCTTATTTTGGCTAATACTTAAAAATTAGGTGGAAAGCCCTTATTTGGCCTAATTTTTTTCTGTATGGTCCATCCTCATCTCATGTAATCTCACCAAGTTATGTTATAAGTGGTTTGCCAAACATTATATTAAATAATATTAATATAGATATTAAAATGCAATTCTTATAGTAATTGTAATCATTGAAAGTGAACGAAGTAAATATTATGTCATAATGATGACAAGCATATCAAGTGAAAGTGACCCATAATTTCATATTACTCAACAAGATTTACATGTAAAATAGCCCATGTAAAAACTGTATGGATGCTAAACCAAAACTAATTAATTAATGCATAACTTTCTCGTTTTCTCAATTAGCTAGTTCAATTATAATGTAGGTAACATTCAAAGTCCACTGACTTTGTTGTGATGGTATATCCTGACTTTTGTTTTAGTTTCCTTCAGTTTGAGTTATGGCTAACTGTAATGCCCTAGCCCCATCCCAAGCTAGCATAGTTACCATGAATGACTTTAATTAATGATCATTGACTGACCCCATAAATCACCACAAGCATTTCCGGTATACTTCGTCCTCGCTCACACGTTGCTTCAAAAATTTTCCAAAAGGTTAGCCATCATAGGATTTCTCCATATCAAGCACACTTAACTGTGAAGTTCTTAAGAGTTGGCTTTTAAAAAAGGAAGGTGCACCTTTGGTGATATATGTAGTCACATCAAATTCTTTCTAAGCCACAGTCGGGGTGTTACGATTGTCATCATCTAAAAGCTTGCATAGCAGAGATGATCAAGATTGCTTTATGAGCGTAGCTCCCCTTAAGTTTAAGTTTCTCTCCTTCAAGAGTAGTAATGGAGACTAGTTTTCTTTTGCAATCAATGATTACCTGATATTTCACAAACTAGTCCATCCCTAAAGTAACATCAAAGCGTTGCATTTTTATTTTTCACCAAGTCACTTGAAAGATTTTTTTTTCTACTAACACTTTTTAATTATATATAAGAGGATTTACCCAAAACCGCATTCAGAACTTGATGTGGACATTATGAGTTACTAGTGTTACCCTTTGGGTTGATAGGTGCTCCACCTTCTTTCATTGACCTTATGAACAAGGTATTTAAGCTCTATATGGACAAGTTTGTAGTGGTTTTCATTGATAACATCTTGATTTATTTGATATCTAATGAGGAGCATATTGAACATTTCAGAACTATACTGAGGACTTTAGAGGAGCACAAGTCACTCAAGAAGTGTGAATTTTGGTTGGAGAGGGTCCATTTTCTAAGTCACATGGTGACCAGGGATAGGATATCAATAGATCCCGCTAAGATGAAAGCAGTAGTGAATTAGCCTAGACCCACAACTATGACAAAAGTTAGGAGTTTCTTGGGTATGGCAGGCTATTATAGGAGATTTTTAGAATGCTTCCCCAAATTAGCTTTGCTTATTAGTAGGTTGATTCACAAGAGCATGAGTTTGAGTATCTGAAAAGCATGAGCAGAGTTTTCAAGCTGAAGAGGAGGCTAGTATCAGCCCTAGTTTTAGCAATTCCTGAGGGGCCTAATGGATCTGTGATCTATAGTGAGGCCTCCAAAAAGGGTTTAGGATGTGTCCTTCTGTAAAAAGGGAGAGTAACTGCCAATTGAAACCATATGAAGAGAATTATCCTACGCATGACCTAGAGCTAGTGTTGGTAGTGTTCGCTTTGAAAATTTAGAGGCATTATCCATGTGGAGTTAGGTGTGACATTTACACTAACTACAAGAGCCTTAAGTACATTTTTACCTAAAATGACTTGAACATGAGGAAAAGAAAGTGGTTAGAGCTTTTGAAGGACTATGATATCAAAATTAAGTATCATGCGGGGAAGGCAAATACAGTTGCTAATGCTCTTAGCAATAAATCAAGGGGGCTATTTTCCTATCTACTTACTCAAGAAAAGAAGCTTTTGAAAGAGTTTGAAGAATTCTATATTGAAATTGTTTTACCTAGAGATAGAGCATACTTGGCAGCACTCCAAGTAGCCTCAACTCTATTGGATGGGGTTAAGAAGCAATAGGGTGAAGACCCTAAGTTAATGAAAATCAAGAAGGGAGTTGAAGAGGGAAAGATAAAGGACTTCCACCTCAAGGAGGGCATCTTTTTGTTTAAAGGGAGATTATGTGCGCTAAATATTGCAGAACTCAACAAGGAAGTGATGGAACAAGCACACAACTCCACTTTCACTATTCATCCTGGGAGTACTAAAATATCCCATGACATGAAAACTAACTTTTAGAGCATTGGGATGAAAAGAGATATGGCGAATTTTATGAGTAGGTGCTTAACATACTAGAGGGTAAAGAATGAGCACCATAAGCCAGGCAGTGTACTTTAGTCCCTAATAATCCTAGTATGAAAATGGGAGCATATCACCATGGATTTCTTCACCAGCCTACCTAGGACCACCAAGCACCACGATGGCATTTGGATAGTGGTCGACAGACCAACCAAAGCTGCTCATTTTCTAGCCACCATGATCATATTCACTTTAGAGCAACTCGGTAATCTCTATATCCAGGAGATAGTCAGAGTAGATGGTATGCCCCTTTGTATTGTGTGAGACAGAAGTTGACTTCTAAATTCTGGAATGAATTCCGCGCGTCAATGGGTACTGAACTGCATTTAAATACACCTTTTCATCATCAAATAGATGGGCAGTCAGAAAGGATAATCTAAACCCCAGAGACATGCTGAGGGCTTATTCCCTAGACTATGCGAGTAATTAGGAGCATAATTTACGTGTAGTAAAGCTTGCATGTAACAATAGCTATCACGCTAGCATTGGTATGGCCCCATTTGAAGCATTGTCTGGGTGTCGATGTAGGAGGCCAGTTGGTTAGCATGAAATAGAGGAAAGAGAACCACCTAAAGTAGAGTTGATTGACCAAAACCAATAAGGTTGTTAAAACCATTAGGAAAAGACTTCAAGCAGCTCAAAGTAAACAGAACAGTTATGCAGACTCCAGAACAGGGTTGTTGTGATTTGACATAGGAGATCATGTGTTTCTAAAGGTTTCACCTCTTAACGAGAGTCTAAAATTTGGGCAAAAATGTAAGTTGAGCCCTAGGTTCATTGGGCTATTTGAAATCCTACAAAAGTGGGATCAATGGCTCGCCGATTAGCCTTACCACCCTCTCTACAAAGCATACATGAGGTATTTCATATTTTCGACCTCTGCAAGTACCGTAATATCCTGACCCTAACCCATATTTATTTAAATTATCTTTATTTTTATGGTTATTTATTTATTTAACCAAATCATGTTTATCAATTCAAATACGCCCAATTTATTTATTTAACAAATTACAATTTGTTGGGTGCCACTTTGCACGTCGGGTTTCAATTATTGTAAAATTTCAGGTGAATTGATAGTAGGCCTCGATAATTATAATTTAAGAATTCATTATTGGTATTGTTATTATTACTATTATTTTTATAACCTTGTAAAAATTTAATTTCAAGCTACAAAAAATTTCAATCGTAGAAACTGTAATTTTCTTTCGGGCTCAAACTCATTTTAGCTCAATTTCAGCCCAACAAGCTATTACCTCATTTTACTTAGCTAATGACCATTAAATGTGTCTAATTACCATTAGCTTAAGCTTACTTTTGGTAAATAAAAACTCAGTCAAGTAAGAGTGAATCATTTTGAGCCAAGTAAAACCTATAAATATCAATCTTCTTCTTCTTTCTCTCTCTCTACTCCATGCTTGTTGCTGCTGCTGTTCATGGCTGCCATAACCACTAGCCAGCCTTGGCACCACCAGTTCAGCCACCAAGCGACCACCAACAGCCACCCTAGCCACCACCCACATTCCCACAAACATCAATCACCACTTATACCTCTTTTTCAAGCATCAAAGTGAGTAAACCCTAACCTTGTTCTTCTTGATTTTGCCTATATCTTGGTTTTCATTCTTGTTCTTGTTGTTTTTGGTGGTTGATCATGTTGTTTTGATATAAATAAGAGTGACCTTGGATGATTTAATTGTGGGATAAGTTGGAAAGTAAGTAAAGGTTGAAGTTCATCATATTCATGCAAGCTTACATTAAAACCATGTTTATGGATTACTTTGTATTTGATTTGGTGATCTTTAGCATTATTAATGATTATGATGGAGTTGTTGCAGTTTTGGATGGTTTTGGAGTAGTTAAGGAATGATTTCAAGTTAGGATTTATGGCAAAAAAGACGAGAAAGCAAAAACAGTGAGGGCTGGAAATGGCAGAAAATAGGGGTGACTTTGAGATTAAACTGGTAATGATTGGCCCATTAAAAGATCATATTTTTGCTGGGCGGATAGGTCATTGTGTTAGCTTTCAAATTCCTTTTGAATCGCCTTAATCCAATGTTGGAAAAAGTTATGGTCGTTTTACCAGAACTGCACTGGCTGGACCAAAACTGGCATACCTATGTTCTAACTCCATTTTGGGAATTCTATGGTGGGAATCATGCTTGGTGTTCTAAATGAAATTTTTCGGGACTTCTTAAGCTTTCGATATTGGGGTATTGGGTCTCAATCGGAGATCAGAAGACTAAGTTATGAGTCATTCTTTCTAAGCCCCTATTATGCTATTCCTTTTTCTTTACTAAAATATTAGTTATAAAATAAATATTCATGGATTTTATTGGGCTTTTCAGCTCGATTTATGAGTGAAAAGAAGAATTTTATGAGCTTAACTATGAGTTTTGAATCACTTATGGATATTATAAGGAAAGTACCAAGTTTAGGGAGTTTAATAGCTTTCATTGGGATCAATAATCTATTTGGGGTCAAAAACTGTATTTAATGGACTTGTGAATGAAATATGGAAAATTGAGAGAATTTTTGACTCAGAAACCATATTTATCAGACTAAGTTATTGCAGTTTATGCTATTTTGAATCAAGATATATCTCTCTTGGCCTCAAACCTCTATTACTTACTCAATTCAGAATGTATCAAATGTATTTATCAAGCCAATCTAGTGTACTCGTTGTTATCTTGAACCAAGCTATACATCAACGAGCCTTAAACCTGTATCAGCAATCTATCTCAGAAAAGGCCAAAACCACTCTCCCATTTGTCACCATCAAGGCTTTTTCCTTTGTAATCTCATTTATCTCATTGTGGTCTATTTTACTTTCATTTACTTTATATCAGATTTAATTACTTTCAGCAATTCAGCTTTGAAGTTATAATTAAATACCCAAGTTATATATACCATTTAATTATAAATTTCTATTACATATACTTTTACTTACTCAATTATGTGAGTAAGGATCATTTACTGACTACACATACCTACAATGACATTTATGAAATAGAGTCGAGGCCTAGTTATGGTTTCCCGTTATGCATAAGTGTTATCAATTCAGAACATATTTATCAACTGAGATGACATTTATGAAACAGATGATATTTATCAAGTCAGATGACATTTTTGAAGACTCAAGGTACACTCATTACTTGTATCTATAGAAAGCATAACATGTTTATCAAGTTACAACTCTTAATGAGTTTATCAGTGAATCAGTTTATACAGTGATTTGCCATTTAACTTGTGACCCTGTCAGTTCATCTATAGGGCGTCAGCCTATCATTTACCTGCACGGCTTCAGGCCAAGCCTTGATTGGATTGGCAGGCGTGGACCTATGTATAGATCATATCATTGCAAAGGGTTCACATCCAGATAATAATGAGCAGTTTAGTTTTATATTACTTTCATTTTCATCGTTATTGCGAATTAAATGAATTACAAAATGTGGGTAGCCGCCAGCAAGGTTTTAATGTTCATTTACCCATATGGGGGTGCATGTACTAAGCTTTAGCTTATCTCGAAATGTTTTCCTGTTTTCCAATTTAGGTGATAAAGCTGCTCAGATACTTCCATTTAGCAAGCCCCTTTGGGAGTTATCAGTTGTTCACAGTGGATTAAGCATGGCATGAAGGTTGGATATAACCTCAAGGATAAGACGAGTTTATTCCCAATGTACATGTTTAATGTGGAGTGCTGGATGGCTCTTTGTATGAATATGTTGATGGTATTGAAGTTAGACCATTGTGGTTTTTAACTTGGAGCATTCTAAGTTTAATTTTCTTGTGTTTATGATCATGAGTTGGCAGTAATGAGCAGTCTCAGTTAGCCTTGTCTTATTTGGGACGGCGGTAGCATCTTCAATCATTAAGTTTTCCGCTGTAGTTTTCTGTAAATCAAATCATTAGCATTTTGGGGGCATTACAAGTATGTACATAATCTGGATCACATAATCCACTATGAACCCCTTCAAATTAGGGAGAACCTTACCTATGTGGAGGAACCTATATGTATCTTGGAAAAAAGAGAAAGGAAGCTGAAAAATAAAACTATTCCTTATGTTAAGGTCCTGTAGAAGCATCATAGAGTGACTGAAGTAACCGGGAGCCTGAACGCGAGATGCGGGAGAAGTATCCCACCCTATTTACTACATGTATTTAAAATTTTGAGGACAAAATTTTTTAAGCGGGGGAGAGTGTAAGGTCCCTGGAATTTAGTTTCAATTAATTACATGGGTTAGTTTAATTAAGTTGATTTGCTAGTCAAAATTAGTGATTATATGACGTTTCATTTTAGGTCAATAGATGCTTGTAATTTATTTCGGTTTAGTTGATTGCTGTAATTTTGAAATTGAGGTCTTTACATATGTTCTCCAATTTGTGTCAATACTAGCTGAATTGGGTCAAACCCACTATCGATATTTGCAATAGCTCTAATATTGGCTAAGAAGAAAAAAGGGGGGAAAGAATTTGTGTGGTTAGGGATTAACCATATAGTATTCAAGCTTTAAAAAAAAAAAAGGAGAGAGAGAAGGGGGGCCTCCGCAGCAGAAAGTTAGGGGGTTTGCCTCACACACACAAAACACAAAACATATGCACACAACACATCTATGACATAGATACTTCATGGCAACACAGAGTAAAGAGGGAGGAAGAAGAAGAGGAGGAAAATCTTGGGGAGAAGAATCAACACCTTGCTATTGCCATTCAAGTCCGTTCAACCAAATTTTTCATGTGGGTAATTCTCTCCTTAAATTATCTTAATTTAAAATTAAATTGATTTTAGGGTTTGTGTTAAATGTTGGTGATTATAAGTAGAATTTAGGGTCATTTTTAGTTGATTTATGAAATTTTGAAGTGAAAGGGAAGCATAATGTTAATAGTCTGGGTTTGGTGGATTTTGAGAGTTGTTGTATATGTTAGTGTTTGTATGCGAATTTGTGACTATAAGGGTAGATCCGTTTTTTTTTTTAAAGAACAACCATGACATTTATATGGAAATTATTGGATTTGGTGGGGGGAAGGGAAAAGGGCGGGTTGGGACCACAATTTCGGTGGATTATTGATTAAGGCATGTGTTATTATTGAATGAGGTAGTAAAGGATTAATTAAGGAAAAAAAAGACAATGGAAATAAGGAAAGTAGAAATTTAATGGAGATCAATAAAGAAAAAGAGGAGTTTACGTACACCAAGTATACTTGTAAGGCTTGGTGTAACTCCCCCTAATTAAGCATGTGTCACTGCTTGCAATCACTATTCTGATTTCCTTAATTTCAACTGATAAACCTAATGATGGAGGCGTTACCACCATCCAAAAAGGACAAAGCTCAAAGCAAGAGTACTAGAATTAACATGGTTAGGCATAGCTTCAACCACACACATTCATACACGATCAAACCATATATAGTCAACTGTTAATCAATAAAAGGTTTATACATCATAGTAAATCAATTCACCATATAATCTGCACTTCTATCCACTGAAGATTTCCAAACACAGCTTCAAAATATGAATGCACTATGTTACTGTTGATCCATCCAGATTCCCTTGCTCAACTTATTTCCTTCAACTGTTTTGCTAGTGTGAGGGTGATTCACTGAGCATTTGCTTAAAACAAAACATGACAATTTTTTGAAATGTGAGCCGAAGCTTAGTACATACATTCCTGTATTGTTAAAAGATCTCTGCAAAAATTAGTTGGGCATCCGCTTTGCAATTCATTTTAAGTTAAAACAGTGAATGAGATGAATGTACACTGCAATTGCTAGTTATTATTTGATAGTGAACGCCCGTGGTGTTGTTACGATATATAGATAGGTGTACACCTACCAAGCCAAACGGAGGACCTGGCCTGAAGCCGTACAGGTAACTGAAGGGCAATGCCCTATAACTGATAACTGATGGGGTCACTAATTATGTGACAAATCACTGATTAAACTGATTCATTGATGTACTCACCAAAACATTATAATTTTGATAAATGCATGCTGATTTCTAAAGATACAGGCAATGAATGAACCTCATGTCTTTAAAATGCAATCCCACTTGATAATACTTATGTATAATGGGAAACAACAGACTAGGCCCCATTTCTGCTTAAGAAATGTAGTTATCGGTGAATACGGTTTAAAAGCATCTTTCACTCCTATAATTTATAACTTTATTGAAATTGATCAATAAAAAAGGCATCCATGATTCAAACAATTCGATATAGGATAAGTTGCACTAAAATGATTTGAAAACCAAGTAAGTTAGGGTCAATGAATTTGAAGTGAAACAAGTTTGAGCAAAGTAGAACAAACTGAAATAATTAAGGTGATAATGAAAAAAAACTTTAATGGATATAAATGAAATATGGGTTTTTTAATGTTTCTGAAATGAATAACAGAAGGTTTAATACCAAAAGGAGTGTTGTGAGGTTCATGAAAGCTTATATAACCTTAACTTGGCTCAATGGGCCTCAATCTTGAGTCATTACTCTCCCCTTTTCTCAATTTTCATTCTCATGCCCATGTAGTTCGGTTTTCCAAGCCATGTGAGCTTCTATACATAATCAAAGTTGTTGAACTGATTAAACTTTGTAATTTCTTTGCAATAGTCATAATTATATAGAAACTCCTCATAATAGTTCAAAATGCCTCGATTTCTTTCTTGCTTCATATTACCATTTGAAGGTCTACTTTAGAAAATTCATATCTTTCACCCCCTGATCTCCAATTGAGCTATAAACCCCCATTATGAAAATATTAAGAAGTCATGTAAGACTTTCATTCATAGTACAAGACCCAATTACCACAACATAACCCCTAAAATTGAGCTAAAACACAACTGTGCACAGCTCAGGTCTGTCCTGTGCAGCCTTAGCAAAACAGCCAGAACTTTTTCCACACGACTCAGAGTGCAGTGATTCAAAAGGTATTTGAAATATAACTCATAGATCTATCTTCCCACCAAAAATCACAATTTTGTAATAGACCAATCATTACCAGTTTATTCATAAAGGACCCCTGTTTCGGGTCTGTTGACAGCTCTAAATGCCCTCCTTTTTTTACATAACATTCAAAATGCTCTCATAAACTCACTTATTTGCATTAATACTTCAAAAAAGCTCTTTTGGTCACTTATGGAATTTTCCATAATCCACTAATTTTGACAAAACTCACATAACATCATCCTTTTGAGTTAATAACACATCCAACCTTTAAATTGCATCTAAATCTTTTCAAGTACACATACTTGATTCAAAAATCCAACTTAATCATTCATGATCTTGAAACCCTAGAAGATGCCCAACTCAAACTTACATCCAACCATCATAATTAAATTAAAAAAAAGATCACCGGCAACCTTCAAATTCACTTGTATACCAAAGATCATAAACCAACTCAAATTCAAACATTCTTAATTCAAGTTCCATTGATCAATCTCAAGCTTAACTATTCAATTTCTTCAACCACCCAAAACATAACAAAAATTACATGCTAGCACGCATTTTGATCAAAGGGAGTATGCATCATCACTATAACAATCATCAAAATCAAAAATAAGTCAAGATCAAGTTAGAGCTTACCTCATTTAAAGCTTGAAAGAAAGAGGTATAGGTGGTGTTTGGTGGTTGTGGGCGAGGTGAGTGACTGTTGGTGGTGCTGGTAGCCAACGGTAGCCTAATTAGCGGCAGTAGTAGTAGGTGGCGGTGGCAAGGGTGGCTGTGGTTGAGGCGGAAGAGAGAAAGAGGAGAAATTTGTATTTGCTTGTCCAGATATTTTTCTTTGATCTTATCTTGCTAATTTGCTGATTTAAATACATAAACAAAGTAACTTTTTGTTAAGAAAAATTTAGTGCAAATGGATTGGGCCATAACTCAGGCCTAATTGAATTAGGCCAAAGTTAATTAATTTAGGCCCAAATTTTTAAGTGGTTAAAAATTAAATTTTTGTGACATTATGAAAAATAATTTATAACCTAATCATATTTATTGGGGCCTAATATCGATTAACGCGAAATTGTTATGGTAAATGAAACGCAATGTGGGGTCGTAAATGAGATAAGTAAATGTGAAAAATTAACAACATGGGTTAATTAAATAAATTAACATGATTTAGGGTCGGGCTATTATAGCCTTCCCCCCAAAAAAAGTTTCGTCCTCGAAACTTACGAGCTTTGACGAAACATACAAGTTCATCTCAAATAGATGTGCGTACTTAGCTTGCTTCTCATCCTCGATTTTCCCAAGTGGCTTCTGATGAGGTATCATTTGCCATTATACTTTGACTAAAGGTATCTGCTTGATGCGTAGCCGCTTAATCCTGTGATCTAGTATCTAGACCAGGTGCTCTTTAAATAGTAGACCCTCATTGACCGTAATGGGATTAGTTAAGAGAGGGTGGTCAGGATCTAGAATGTATTGCCTGTGTTGTGACGTAAGGAACACGTTATGCACGTGTTTGAGTTATATAAGCAGACCTAGTCGACAAGCTATTGGATTCAATCTTTCAATAAATTTGTATTGTCCAATAGATCTTGGCCCCAATATAGCTCGTAATTTAACCTCCTTATACCATTAGTTGGCGAAACTTTCTGAAAAACCTTATCATCTACCTGAAACTCAAGGAATCTTCTTCTTTTATTAGTGTAGCTTTTCTGTCGGCTCCAATAGTCTGTTTTCAAGAGTCTTCTGATGTATGTCACATCTTGAATATTGAAGAAAATCTTCATAACCCAAAAGATGATTTTATCGTTAACATCTGTGTCATTTTACCCAAATGTTTCATGTAAATTTCTCTGTTAGTGTTTTCACAACATCGACCATTGGGAGTTCCATGCTTTTTTCAAATGCAAATGTTGATCCTAGGTCACGAAGTACTAACTCAAACTTAAAAGAGTTGGATCCATTGATATTTTTAGATGCTTACCCATGTGACAGTAATTTAACACCCAAATTCCCAACCCCTCTTAAGAGGTTCAATTGAGTAATCCCTACAGTGTTAAGGTATGTTGTGCGTTCCTTATCAGGGCCTCTGCCACAACATTTGCCTTTCCTACATGATACTAGACCTATAAGACCTAATCTTTAATCACTTCTTGTCAATGCTTTTGTCTCAAATTGAGCTTCTTTTGAGTGAAAGTGCACTTCAAGCTTTGATGATCAGTATAGATCTCGTAAGATACTCCATACAAACAATGTTTTTAAATTTTCAATGCAAAGACCACAGCTCCTGATTCCAAAGCATGAGTAGGATAAATTTTCTTATAAGGCTTGAGTTGTCGGGAGGCATAAGCTAGTACTTTGTCTTCTTGCATCAGAACACACCCCAAACCTTTCTTCAACGCATCATTATAAATAGTATACTCCTTACCTTCTACTGCCAGCATTATGATTGAGGCAATAGTTAATCGCTGCCTTAGCTCTAAAAAAACTCTCTCATTTTTCTCTATCCACTCAAATTTATTCACTTTCTTCAGCAATTTGGTCAGGGGCAAAGCTATCTTCAAAAAGTCCTTAACGAACCTTCGATAATAGCCTGCTAAACCCAAAAAACTTCTAACCTCAGTAAGATTGCTGAGCATTGGTTCGCTTTGTAACTGCTTTCACCTTCTGAAAATCAACCTTAATCCCTCCCTCTGAAACTATATGCCCTAAAAATACCACTTCTTCTAACTAGGACTCATGTTTCTTATATTTGCTATGTAATTGATGTTCCCTTAAGGTCTGCAACACTATCTTCAAATGAATAGTATGCTCATCTTTGTCCTTGGAATATATCAAGATTCTATAAACACCACCACAAACTTGTCTAAATAGGGTCTGAAACTCTATTCACAAGATCCATAAAGACCACGGGGCATTAGTCAGGCAAAAATGCATCACAATGAATTCACAGTAACCCAAACCTATTCCAAAATGCAATTTGGGATCTTCAGGTAAAATCTTAAGTTAACGGTATCCAGATCTCAAATTCAATCTTGGAAAAGACTCCTGCACCTTACAATCAACCAAATAAACCATCTATTTTGGGAAATGGGTATTTGTTCTTGATGGTAATCTTGTTCAGCTTTCTGTAATCGACACATAATCGCAAGGTTCTATCCTTCATTTTTTACAAGTAGTACTGGGGCACCCCCTTGGTGACACACTTGGTCTGGTAAATCCTTTCTGTAATAGCTCAAATAACTGAATCTTCAAGTTTCTAAGCTCTGTTGGGGCCATATGATATGGGCTTTTAGAGATACGTTGGGCATCAGTGATTAATTTAATCACAAAATCAATTTCTCTTTGCGGGGTAGTCCCAGTAACTCTTTAGGAAAACAACTCTAAATTCACAAACTATAGGGATATCTTTTGCTTCTTCTTCTTGTGGTTGAGTGTCAATAGCATAACACCAATATACAATATATCATTGACATAAGAGCTCACTTGCTTTCATAACAGAATTTCAAAGACAAGGTATTTCCTCTCTTTGCCCATGAAGCATATTTCTCTCCCTGGTTCATCCTTGAAACACCCTTTAGGTTCTAGCAATTTATCTTGACCCCATAAGTACAAACCAGCTCATTTCTAGAATGACATCAAAGTCTAACAAGTCAAATTGAATAAGAACTCCAGGGAATACTATCCTACCAATAATAATTGGAACAAGTTTATGAGAGATAGAACACTAAATTCTAGAGTTACTGGGTAACTTGATTCTATAGTTGGTTTTTATCCCCTTAATTTCAAGGTTCAGTTACATAGTATATCGAGTGGATGCAAATGAATGAGTGGCAACTGAATCAACTAATACACAAAACAACTTTGAAATTAAAAAGAGAGTTCCAGTAACTACCATACTAGAGGTGGTAGCTTCCTTCTTGCTCAGCACATAAGCCCCTCCTACAGTTACGGGCCTTAAAGATGGGACCCCTTGTCTACGGCCTTCAATCTTCGAGGGCATGCCACAATGAGGTGCTCCAGGCTACCGCTCCACATGCATCTATTAGTTCCCACTCAGCACTCAGGTGTGGTATGGTTAGTTCTTCACATTTCCCACAGGACTCTGCCAAGCCGGTTGGATGACTCTTGGGAGGAGTGGGAGCTGACTTTTTTCGGTTTACAATCTCACTCGAACCTCCTTGCTCGATCCACTTCCTCTTCTGATTAATCGGGTTTAAGATCCTCAACTTAGTCTTTACTCGTTCTACTTTAGTTGCTAACTCATACAACCCTTAATAGGTAATGATTGGTTGACCAGCTAGCTGGTCGTGAATGTTGAAAGCTAATCCCTCTTAAAATATCCTCATCTTCAGTCTCTCAAAGGACACAAACTCCTGAACAAACCTAGATAGTTTTGTAAATTGGCTACTATACTGCATCACAGTCATACTACCACTCATCTTTAGTTCCATAAATTCTTTCTCCTTCTGCCGTTGAACCACAACTAGGTAGAATTTAGCTCTCAGTTCTTCTAGAAATCTATTCCAAGAGCCTATCCTTAATAGTGTTCCACCAAAAGTCTACTCCCTCCGTTAGCTAAAATGTTCCAGTGTTGACCTTTTTATGCTCAGGAACCTCCACTGTCATGAAAATCTTTTCTATCCCTCTAATCCAAGCTTCTAGCTCCACTGGGTCATACCTTCCATCATATACTTTAGGGTTGCATCGCTCATACTATCTGCGAATTTATTGACTTTATGAGGGATTTTCGGAAGGTGTTAGGGCTATTGATTTCATAAGCTCAGACACCAAGGCCTGTTAATAGTTAGAGTTCCCACATTACTAACTAACTCAGGGGTAATTGAGGGCATTCCACTAAGGGTTATTAGCATATTACATAAAACTTGGTCACCGGACCCCTGACTATGATCTGAATTTTCTTCCATGTGGGTTTCTGCATTGTTTTTCACATATTTTGACTATCTGTTCAGTTGAGGAATTCAGTTAACCGACCATAACCAACATATAAGATACACATACACAATAGGTACAACTAGCATGATCCAAGTATTATTAAAATATAACACAAAACTTCATTATGTCATTGCCATAATTGCTCTCCTACATACATATGCATGGTTCCACAAAGAATATCACATCTAACTAAACACCCAAGGTCAACGTTTGCACCTACCTTCTAACTAAAACACTACTTAGCACTAATAGACTAAGTCTGCTACATACCCAGAAGTAGGCGTGACTAGTCAATACAATCAGAAAGACCAGTCTAACTATATGCAATATAACGACCTACACAAAGCTCATCTATCCAACTGGTTATACTATATACATGTGGGCTCAAACGTAATCTATCTAAGATGTTAACATATAATACAAATCAATCTAATGATCCCTAGATGGAACATAGTCTAGGTCAGACTCATCCCCAGGCTCCCTGCCCGAGTCAAAACTGTTATCTGGAGTACCAATCTCTGCATTCTTATGATCATGATCAAACTGATGGCCTTTCTATTTCTGAGTCCTTCTCTTAGTCTTCCATGATGTCACCATCAGAGCTAAACTATGGCGTATTAGGGAGATCTATAATAATGTGGACCTCATTTGATCCATCAGATGCAGGGATCCCCTCTCTAGGTTTCGATGGCTGTGAGTTGTCAGGCGGCTGGGGATTGCTCGATGTAGGTGGTGATGATGGGGGAGATATAAAGTGGAATGAAAATATATGGTGCAAAATGTTCATGTTATTCCCTCTTAGCTCAAACTCCTCCCTTAATAATAGCTCAGGGATAATGTAACCTAAGCCTCGTGAAACTAAAGTCTAGGCTCGTCCCATCCTAAGGCTCAAATCATCATAAAGTCATGATATGGGGTCCTAAACTCGACCCAAGAGCCACCTATAGATTAGGTCCACAACAGCCTACGTGTATGGACCATGACACTATGAAATCAAAAAATGGGGTCTGCATGTAAGCCACCATACTAGTGTATAGTAAAGGGATGTGAATGGCCGAAAAAGTACCTGATATCATGTTTACTGCATATGGATCCATCTAACAAGGAAGAACATAAGTGAAGATAAACAGGCATTTGTACTGCTATAAATATCTAATGTCATAAATCTCTAATGATATATTAATAACCTTCACTAACCAACCTTCACCCGCCAGTCTCTACTCTCCATATTGCATATCCCATAAAGGAGAATCAACTTGGCTCTTGTACCAAACCTGTAACGCCTCCTAATTATACATGTGTCACTATTTGCAATCACTATTCTGATTTCCTTAATTTCAACTGATGAACCTAATGATGGGAGCGTTACTGCCATCCATGAAGGACAAGGCTTGAAGCACGAGCACTAGAATTAATATAGTTAGGTATAGCCTCAACCACACACATTCAGACACAATCAAACCATATACAATCAACTGTTAACAACATAAGGTTTATACACCATAGTAAATCAATTCACCATATAATCTACACTTCCATCCACTAAAGATTTCAAAACACAGCTTCAAAATATGAATGCCCTATGTCACTATTGATCCATCCAGATTCCCTTGCTTAACTTATTTTTTTCAACTGGTTTGCTAGCATGAGGGCGATTCACTGAGCATTTGTCTAAAACAAAACATGAAAAACATTTCGAACTGTGAGCCTAAGCTCAGTACTTGCATTCCTGTATTGTTAAAAGATTTCTGTAAAAATTCATTGGGCGTCCGCTTTGCAATTTATTTTAAATTAAAACAGTGAATGAGATGAATATAAACTGTAATTGCTAGTTATTATCTGATAGTGAACCTCCTTGATGTTGTTACGATCTATGGATAGGTGTACACCTGCTAAGCCGATCGAGGGATCTGGCTTGAAGCTGCGTGCTTAACTGAAGGCAATGCCCTGTAACTGATAACTGATGGGGTCACTAATTATGTGACAAATCGCTGATTAAACTGATTCATTGATGTGCTTGCCAAAACAATATAATTTCGATAAATACGTGCTGATTTCTAAAGATATAGGCAATGAACATACCTAACGTCTTTAAAATGCAATCTCACTTGATAATACTTATCCATAATGGAAAACGATAGACTAGGCCCTGTTTTTGCGAAAGAAATGTAGTTATCGGTAAGTGCAATTAGTAAACAACTTTCACTCCCATAATTTGTAACTTTATAGAAATTAATCAATAAAAAGGGCATCCACGATTCGGATAATTCAATATGAGATAAGTTACACTAAAATGATTTGAAAACCAAATAAGTTAGGGTCAATGAACTCGAAGTAAAACAAGTCGGGGCAAAGTAGAACAAAATGAAATAATTGAGGTTATAATGAAAAAAACTTTAATGGATATAAATGAAATATGAGTTTTTGATGTTTCTGAAATGAATAATGGAAGGTTTAATACCAAGAGGAGTGTTGTGAGTTCATGAAAGCTCATATAACCTTAACTTGAATTGGTGCGCCACGATCTTGAGTCATTACTCTCGCTATTTCCCAATTTTCATTCTCATGCCCATGTAGTTCGGTTTTCCAAGCCATGTGAGCTTCTATACATAATTGAAGTTGTTAAACTGATTAAACTTTGTAATTTCTTTGCAATAGCCATAATTATATAGAAATTCCTGATAATAGTTCAAAATACCATGATTTCTTTCTTGCCTGATATTACCTTTCAAGTTCTACTTTTGAAAATGCATATCTTTCAGCCCCGACTTCCAATTGAGCTATAAACCCCTAATATGAAAAGCTTAGGAAGTCCTGCAACACTTTCACTTATAGTATAAAACCCAGTTACCACAACACAACCCCTAAAATTGAGCTGAAACACAACTGTGCGTAGCTCGGATTTGTGCTGTGCAGTCTTAGCAAAATGGCCGTAACTTTTTCCACACAACTTGGAATAAAGTGATTTAAAAGCCATTTGAAATATAACTCATGGATCTATCTACCCGCTAAAAATACAATTTTGTAATGGACCAATCATTATCAGTTCATTTGTAAAAGGACCCATGTTTCGAGTCTGTTCACAGCTCTAAATGCCCCTTTTTCTTTACATAACACTCAAAATGCTCTCATAAACTAACTTGTTTGCATTAATACTTCAAACAAGCTCTTTTGGCCACTTATGGATTTTTCTGTAATCCACTAATTTCTATAAAACTCACATAACATCATCCTTTTGAGCCAATAACACATCCAACCTTTAAATTGCATCTAAATTTTTTCAAGTTCACATACTTGATTCAAAAATCCAACTTAATCATGCATGATCTTGAAACTCTAGATTTTGCCCAACTCAAACTTACATCCAACCATCACAATAGAAAATAAAAAAAAGATCCCTCACAACCTTCAAATTCATTTGTACACCAAAGATCATAAACCAACCCAAATTCAAACTTTCTTAATTCAAGTTCCATTGATCAAATTCAAGCTCAACTATTTAATTTCTCTGACCTCCCAAGACATAATAAGATTTACATGCTAGCACTCATTTTGATCAAAGGGAGCATAAATCGTCACTAAAACAATCATCAAAATCAAAAATAAGTCCAGATCAAGTTAGAGCTTGCCTCACTTAAAGGTTGAAAGAGAGAGGTATAGGTGGGGCTTGGCGGTTGTGGGGAAGGTGAGTGATGGATGGTGGTGCTGGATGGTGGGGCTGGTGGCCGACGGCAGCCTGATCAGTGGTAGTAACAGCAGCAGTTGGCAATAGCTAGGGTGGCCATGGGTGAGGAGGAAGAGAGGAACACGAGAAATTAGTGTTTGCTGGTCTAGATATTTTTCTTTTATCTTATCTTGCTAATTTGTTGGTTTAGATAAATACATAAAGTAGCTTTTTGTTAATCAAAATTTAGTGTAAATGATAGTGATTAGCTTAATTTAATTACCCAAAATTTTCGGGCCAAAATTGAGCCCAAAATAGATTGGGCCATAATTCGGGCCCAATTGAATCGGGCCAAACTTAATAAATTTAGGCCCAAATTTTTGCATGGCTAACCAACTTTTGTGGCATTATGAAAAATAATTTATAACCTAGTCATATTTACTGAGGCCTAATATCGATTCACCTAAAATTGTTACGGTAAATGAAACTCGAATTGCAAAGTGGAGCCGAAACTGAATTCGCCCAAACGGGATGATTAAATAGTAAATGTGAAAAATTAATAGCATGACTTAATAAAATAAATTAACATGATTTAGGTTGGGCTACTACAGTCTTCCCTCCTTAAAGAGTTTCGTCCTCAAAACTTATGAGCTTTGACAAAACATATAAGTTCATCTCAAATAGATGTGTGTACTTAGCTTGCATCTCATCCTCGATTTTCCGAAGTGGCTTCTGAGGAGGTATGATTTGCCATTGTACTTTGACTAAAGGCATCTGCTCAATGCATAGCTGCTTAATCCTACGATCTAGTATCTAGACCAGGTGCTCTTCAAACATTTGACCCTTATTGACTGCAATGGGATTGGTTGAGAGAGCATGGTCAGGATCAGGAATGTACTGCCTGTTTTGTGAGGTGAGGAACACGTTATGCACGTGTTTGAATTATTTAAGCAGATCTCGTCAACAAGTTATGGGATTCAAACTTTCAATAAATTTGTATGGTCCAATAGATCTTGGCCTCAATTTTGCTCGTAATTCAACCTCCTTATACCATTAGTTGGCGAAACTTTTTAAAAAACCTTATCATCTAGCTGGAACTCAAGGAATCTCCGTCTTTTGTTAGTATAGCTTTTCTGTTAGTTCCAATAGTCTGTTTTCAAGAGTCTTATGATGTATGCCACCTCATTGAATGTTGAAAAAGATCTTTATTATGACCCAAAAGATGATTTTGTCGTCAACGCCTGCATCATTTTACCTTGATGTTTCATGTAAATTTCTCTGCTAGAAATTTTACAACATCGGCCATTGGGAGTTCCATGCTTTCTTCAAGTGCTAATATTAGTCCTTAGTCACGAAGTACTATAGGCTCAAACTTAAAAGAGTTGGATCCATTGATATTTTTAGATGCTTGCCTATGTGACAGTAAGTTAACACCCAAATTCTCAAGCCTCCTAAAGAGGTTCAACTGAGTGATCCCTACAGTGTTAAGGTACGTTGTGCCTTCCTGGTCACGGCATCTGCCATAACATTTGCCTTTCGTGGGTGATATTGGATCTACAAGTCATAATGTTTAAGCAATTCTAGTCAACGCCTTTGTCTCAAATTGAGTTTCTTTTGAGTGAAAGTGCACTGCAAGCTTTGATGGTCAGTATAGATTTCGTAATGTACTCCACACAAATAATATTTTTAGTGCAAAGACCGCAGCTGCTAATTCCAAATCATGAATAGGATAATTTTTCTCATAAGGCTTGAGTTGTCGGGAGATATAAGCTACTACTTTGTCTTCCTACATCAGAACACACCCCAAACCGTTCTTTAACGCATCATTATAAATGGTATAATCCTTGCCTTCTACTGGTAGAATTAGGATTGGGGCGATAGCTAGTTGCTGCCTTAGCTCTAAAAAAGCTCTGTTTTTTTCTCCATCTACTCAAATTTATTCTCTTTCTTCAGCAATTTGGCCTGGGGCAAAGCTATTTTCGAAAACTCCATAACGAACCTTCGATAATAGCCTGCTAAATCCCAAAAACTTCTATTCTCAGTAGCGTTGGTGAGCCTTAGTTCGCTTTGTAACTACTTTTACCTTCTGCAAATCAACCGTAATCCCTTCCTTTGAAACTATATGCCTTAAAAATACCACTTCTTCTAACGAGGACTCGCGTTTCTTATATTTGCTATGTAATTAGTGTTCCCTCAAGGACTACAACACTGTCCTCAAATGAACAGTATGCTCATCTCTGTCCTTGAAGTATGTTAAGATATCTTTTATGAACACTACCATAAACTTGTCTAAATAGGGTCTGAAACTATATTCATAAGATCCATAGGGACCGTGGGGGCATTAATCAGGCCAAAATGCATCACAGTGAATTTACAGTGACCCAAACCTAGTCCTAAATGCAATTTTGGATCTTCAGGTAAAATCTTAAGTTAATGGTATCCAAATCTCAAATAATTGTTGGAAAAGACTCCTGTACGTTACAGTCAACCAAATAAACCACCTATTCTGGGGAATGGGTATTTGTTCTTGATGGTCATCTTTTTCAACTTTCTGTAATCAATACATCCCCACAAGGTTCCATCTGTCTTTTTATATAAATAGAACTGGGGTACCCCTTGGTAATACACTTAGTCCGGTAAATCCTTTCTGTAATAGCTCATCTAATTGAATCTTCAGGTTTCTAAGATCTATTAGGGCCATACAATATGCACCTTTTGAGATACGTTGGGCATCAGGGATTAATTCAATCTTAAAATTAATTTCTCTTTGCGGGGCAGCCTAGTAAGTCTTTAGGAAAACATCTCTGAATTCACAAACTATAAGGATGTCTTCTGCTTCTTCTTCCTACAGTTGAGTGTCAATAGCATAACAACAATACCCAATATATCCTTGACATAAGAGCTCACTTGCTTTGACAACAGAATTTCAAGGACAAGGTATTTCCTCTCTTTACCCACAAAAAATATTTCTCTCCCACGTTCATTCTTGAAATAGCCTTAAGGTTCTAACAAATTATCTTAACCCCATAAGTACACAAACAGCTCACTTCCAGAGTGACATCAAAGTTTGACAAGTCAGATTGAATAAGAACTCTAGAGAATACTATCCCCCCAATAGTCATTGGAACAATTTTATAAGAGATAGAACACTATACTCTAGAGTCACTGGTTAACTTGATTCTATAGTTGCTTTTTGTCTCCTTATTTTTAAGGTTCAGTTGCACAACATATCAAGTGGATGTAAATGAATGAGTGGTAACTGAATCAAACAACACACAAAATGGCGTTAAAATTAAAAGGGAAGTTCCAGTAACTACCATACCAAAGGTGGCAGCTTCCTTCTTGCTCAGCCCATAAGTTCTTCCTACAGCTGCGAGCCTTGAAGATGGGAGCCCTTGTCTACAGCCTTCAATCTTTGGGGCCAAGCAACAATGAGGTGTTCCGGGCTACCGTACCACATGCATTTGTTAGTTCCTACTCGGCACTCAGGAGTGGTGTGGTTAGTTCTTCACATTTCCCACAGGACTCTGCTAAGCCTACTGGATAACTCTTGGGAGGAGCGGGAGAAAACTGCTTCTGGTTTACAATCTCTATTAGAGTTCATGGCTCGGTCCACTTCCTCTTATGACTAATCGGGTTCAAGACCCTCAACTTAGTATTCACTCATTCCACTTCAGTTGCTCGCTCGTATAACTCTTGATAGGTAAGGATTGGTTAACCAGCTAGCTGGTTGTGAATATAGAAAGCTAATCCCTCTTAAAATCTCCTCATCTTCAGTCTTTTAAGTGACACAAACTCATGAACAAACTTGGATAGTTCTGTAAATTGGCTAACATACTGCATCACTGTCATGCTACCACTTATCTTTACTTCCATAAACTCTTTCTCCTTCTACCATTGAAACGACTGGGTAGAATTTAGCTCTCAGTTCTTCTAGAAATCTATTCTAAGTGAAGTCGGACCCTAAGAGCCCATCCTTAATAGTATTCCACCAAAAATCTACTCCCTCAGTTAGGTAAAATGTTGTAATATTCACATTTTTATCTTCTGGAACCTCCACTGTTGTGAAAATCATTTCTATCCCTCTAATACTTGGTTCTAGCTCCACTAGGTCATACTTTCCATAATATACATTAGGGTTACATCGCTTATCCTATCTGCTAATTTACTGACTTTTGAGGAATTTCGAAAGGTGTTGGGGCTATTCGTTTCACAAGCTCAGGCACCGAGGCCTATTAATAGTTAGAGTTCCTACCTTACTAACCAACTCAGGGGGAATTGAGGGCATTCCACTAAGAGTTATTGGCATATTGCACAAAATGTGATCACATGGCCCTTGACCATGGTCTGAATTTTCTTTCATGTGAGATTCTGCGTTGTTTTACACATATTCTGACTATCCATTCAGCTAAGTAATTCAGTCAACCAACTACAACCATTATATAAGATACACATACACAACTGATACAACTAGCATGACCCAAGTATTATTAAAACATAACACAAAGCTTCATTATGGCATTGCCATAATTGCTCGCCTACATACATATACATGGTTCCACAAAGAATATCACATCCAACTAACCACCCAAGGTCAACGTTTGCACCTACCTCCTAACTAAAACACTACTTAGCCCTAATAGACTAAGTCCACCACATGCCTAGAAGTAGGCGGGACTAGTTAACACATTCGGAAAGACCGGTCTGACCATGTGCAATACAATGGCCGGCACAAAACTCATCTATCTGACTGGCTATACTATATACATGTGGGCTCAAACATAATCTATCTAAGATGTCAACATATAATATAAATCAATCTAATGATCCCTAGATGGATCATAGTCTAGGTCAGACTCATTCCAAGGCTCCCCGCCTGAGTTAAAACTATTATTTGGAGCACCAATCTCTGCATTCTCATCATCATGGTCAAGCTGATGGCCTTCCTATTTTTGGGTCCTTCTCTAAGTCTTCCATAAGGTCACCATCAAAGTTAAACTATAGTGTATCAGAGAGATCTATAACAATCTGGACCTCATTTGATCCATCAGATACAGGAATCCCCTCTCTAGGTTCTGCTGGCTTTGAGTTGTCAGGCGGCTGAGGATTGCTCAGTGTAGGTGGTGATGATGGGGGAGATACAATGTGAAATGAAAATATATGTTGCAGAACGTCTATATTATTACCTCTTGGCTTAAACTATTCCCTTAATAACAGCTCGGTGATAATGTAACCTAAGCCCCATGAAACTGAAGTTTAGGCTCATCCCATCCCAAGGCTCAAGTCATCATAAAGTCATGACACGGGGTCCTAAACTCGACCCAAGGGCCAACTATGGATTAGGTCCACGACAACCTGCATGCATGGACCATAACACTATGAAATCAGAAATGGGGTTTGCATGTAGGCCACCATACTAGCGTATAGTAAGGAGATGTGAATGGCCACAGAAGTACCTGACATCATATTCACTACGTATGGATCCATCTAATAGGAAGGAACATAATTGAAGTACATGGGAGAGATAAACAGGCATTTGTACTGCCATAAATCTCTAATGTATCTCTAATATCATAAATCTCTAATGACCTATTAATAACCTTCACTAACCAACCTTCTGACCCTCTAATCTCTACTCTCCATACTCCATATCCCATAAAAGAGAATCAACCTGGCTCTAGTACCAAATCTATAACAGCCCCTAACTAAGTATGTGTCACTGTTTGAAATCACTATTCTGATTTCTTTAATTGCAACTGATAAACGCAATGATGGGGGCATTACCGCCATCCAAAAGAAACAAGGCTTGAAGCATGAGTACTAGAATTAACATAGTTAGGCATAGCTTCAACCACACACATTCATACACGATCAAACCATATACAGTCAACTGTTAACCAATATAAGGTTTATACACCATAGTAACTCAATTCACCCTATAATCTACACTTCCATGCACTGAAGATTTCAAAACATGGCTTCGAAATATGAATGCACTATGTCACTATTGATCCATCTGATTCCCTTGCTTAACTTATTTTCTTCAACTAGTTTGCTAGCATGAGAGCAATTCACTGAGTATTTGCCTAAAACAAAATATGAAAAATATTTCGAACTGTGAGACAAAACTCAGTGCATGCATTCCTGTATTGTTAAAAGATCTTTCTAAAAATTAGTTGGACGCCCTTTTTGCAATTCATTTTAAGTTAAAACAGTGAATGAGATGAATGTAAACAACAATTTCTAGTTAGTATCTGATAGTGAACACCTTTGATGTTGTCACGATATATGGGTAGGTGTACACCAGGCAAGCCAATCGGGGGACCTGACCTCATGCCACGTGGGTAATTGAAGGGCAATGCCCTATAACTGATAACTGATGGGGTCACTAATTATGTGACAAACCACTGATTAAATTGATTCATTGATGTACTTACGAAAACATTACAATTTTGATAAATACGTGCAGATTTCTAAAGATACAGTTAACGAATGTACCTAACATCTTTAAAATTTAATCCACTTGATAATACTTATGCACAATGGGAAATGATAGACTACGCCCATTTCTGGTTAAGAAATGTAGTTATAGGTAAATAGACATGGCAATTGGGTCATTTGGTTCGGGTACGGGTTGGGTTAAGTTCGGGTCGGCTCATGTTCAGGTTAAGTGACATTTTGGGTCGTTTCGGTTTGGTTCAGGTATGGTTTGGTTTGGGCCGATTTCGGGTCAACTAATTTTTGGTCAAATATGCTCGTCGTGCCAAAACAAGCAACTTTATAGAAAATTTTAGGTAGAGTATGGTGCGGTTTGGATCAATTCGAGTTTTGGGTCCACTTTTGAGTGAGCATATTTCGGGTGTCAGGTTGGGTATGGGTCCGGATCCTTCGATTCGGATTTCGGGTCTTAGGTCAGTTTTGCCAGGTCTATAGGTAAATGCAGTTGGTAAACACCTTTCACTCCTATAATTTGTAACTTTATGAAAATTGATCAATAAAATGGGCATCCATGATGTAGGCAATTCAACATAAGATAAGTTATACTAAAATGATTTGAAAACCCAATAAGTTAGGGTCAATGAACTTGAAGTGAAACAAGTTGGGGCAAAGTAGAACAAAATGAAATAATTGAGGTGATAATGAAAAAAACTTTAATGAATATAAATGAAATATGGGTTTTTAATGTTTCTGGAATGAGTAATAGAAGGTTTAATACCACGAGGAGTGTTATGAGATTCGTGAAAGCTCATATAACCTTAACTTGGCCCGATGGACCTCGATCTTGGGTCATTACTCTCCCTATTTCTCAATTTTCATTCTCATGCCCATGTTGTTCGATTTTCCAAGCCACGTGAGCTTCTATACATAATCAAAGTTATTGAACTGACTAAATTTTGTAATTTCTTTGCAATAACCATAGTTATATAGAAACTCCTAATAATAGTTCAAAATGCCACGATTTTTTTCTTATCTCATATTACCATTTAAAGGCCTACTTTAGAAAATCCACATCTTTCACCCTCAACCTCCAATTGAGTAATAAACCCTAAGAGGAAAAGCTTAGGAAGTCTCACAGCACTTTCATTCACAGTACAAAACCCAATTAACACAACAAGGCCCCTAAAATTGAGTTGAAACACAACTGTGCACAGCTCGAATCTATCCTGCGCAGTCTTAGGAGAATGGCCATAACGGTACAACTCGGAATGAAGTGATTCAAAAGCAATTTGAAATATAACTCTCGGATCTATCTACCAATCAAAAATCACAATTTTATAACAGACCAATCATTACCAGTTTATTCATAAATGGACCCCTATTTCGGGTCTTTTCATAGCTCTAAATGCCCCTTTTTCTTTACACAACACTTGAAATGCTCCTATAAACTCACTTATTTGCATTAATACTTCAAACAAGCTCTTTTGGTCACTTATGAAATTTTTCACAATCCACTAATTTTGACAAAACTGACATAACATCACCCTTTTGAATCAGTAACACATCCAACCTTTAAATTGTATCAAAATCTTTTCAAGTACACATACTTGATTCAAAAATCCAACTTAATCATGTATGATCTTGAAACCATAAGTTATTCCCAACTTAAGCTTACATCCAACCATCACAATAAAAAAGAAATCACTCACAACCTTTAAATTCATTCGTATACCAAAGATCATAAACCAACTCAAATTCAAACTTTCTTAATTCAAGTTCCGTTGATCAAATTCAAGCTCAACTATTTCATTTCTCCAACCACCACGAACATAATAAAAATTGCATGCTACCACTCATTTTTATGAAAGGGAGCATAAATCATCACTAAAACAATCATCAAAATCAAAAATAAGTCAAGATCAAGTTAGAGCTCACATCACTTAAAGACCGAAAGGGAGAGGTGTAGGTGGTGTCTGGTGGTTGTGGGATAGGTGAGTGATAGCTGGTGGTGCTGGGTGGTGAGGCTGGTGGCTAGCGGCAGTAGCAGCAGCAGTTGGCAGCACCAGGGGTTGTTGTGGGTGAGGAGGAAGAGAGGAAGATGAGAAATTAGTGTTTGCTTGCCTAGATATTTTTCTTTGATCTTGTCTTGCTAATTTGCTGATTTAAATACATACATAAAGTAGCTTTTTGTTAATCAAAGTTTAGTGCAAATGATAGTGATTAGCTTAATTTAATTACCTCAAATTTTCGGGCCAAAATTGGGCCCAAAATGGATTGGGCCATAATTTGGCCCCAATTGAATAGGGCCAAACTTAATAAATTTAGGCCCAAATTTTTGCATGGCTAAGGATTAAGTTTTTGTGACATTATGAACAATAATTTATGACCTAATCATATTTACCAGGGCGTAATATCGATTCACCTGAAATTGTTACGGTAAATGAAACTCGAATTGCAAAGTGGAGTCGAAATTGAATTCGCCCAACTGGGATGATTAAATGAGATAAATAAATGTGAAAAATTATTAACATGGCTTAATTAAATAAACTAACATGATTTAGGGTCTGGCTATTACAGCTTTCCCTTCTTAAAGAGTTTCGTCCTTGAAACTTATGAGCTTTGACAAAAAATACAAGTTCATCCCAAATAGATGTGTGTACTTAGCTTGCATCACCCTCGGTTTTCCCAAGTGGCTTCTGAGGAGGTATGATTTGCCAATGTACTTTGACTAAAGGTATCTGCTTGATGCGTAGCTGCTTAATCCTGCAGTGTAGTATCTGGCACGGGTGCTCTTCAAACAGTAGACGCTCATTGACCGCAATGGGATTGGTTGAGAGAGCGTGGTCAGGATCTAGAATGTACTGCCTGTGTTGTGAGGTAAGGAACACGTTATGCACGTGTTTGAATTATATAAGCAAATCTGGTCAACAAGCTATGGGATTCAATCTTTTAATAAATTTGTATGGTCCAATAGATCTTGGCCTCAACTTAGCTCGTAGTTTAATGCCCTAATACCCTTAGTTGGCGAAACGTTCTGAAAAACTTTATCATCTAACTGAAACTCTAGGAATCTTCTTCTTTTATTAGTATGGCTTTTCTATCGATTCCAATAGTCTATTTTCAAGAGTCTTGTGATGTACATCACCTCATTGAATGTTTAAGAAAATCTTCATGACCCAAAAGATGATTTTATCGTCAATATCTGCGTTACTTTACCCTGATGCTTCATGTAAATTTCTCTATTGGTATTTTCACAACATCGACCATTGGGAGTTCCATGCTTTCGACAAATACAAATGTTAGTCCTAGGTCATGAAGTACTATAGGCTCAAACTTAAAAGAGTTGGATCCATTGATATTTTTAGATGCTTGCCCATGTGACTGTAATTTAACAACCTAATTCTTAAGCCCACTTAAGAGGTTTAACTGAGTAATCCCTACTGTGTTAAGGTATGTTGTGCCTTCCTTGTCAGGGCATCTACCACAACATTTACCTTTCTTGGATGATATTGGATCTGCAAGGCATAATCATAAAGCAATTCTAATCAACCCCATTGTCTCAAATTGAGCTTCTTTTAAGTGAAAGTGTACTTCAAGCTTGGATAATCAGTATAGATCTCGTAAGATACTCCATACAAATAATGTTTTAAAATTTTTAGTGCAAAGACCACAGCTGCTTATTCCAAATTATGAGTAGGATAATTATTCTCATAAGACTTGAGTTGTCGGAAGGCATAAATTACTACTTTGTCTTCCTGCATCAGAACATACCCTAAACCATTCTTCAACGCATCATTATAAATCATACACTCCTTACCTTCTACTGGTAGAATTAGGATTATGGCGATAGCCAATCAATACCTTAGCTTTAACAAAGCTCTGTCATTTTTCTCTATCCCCTCAAATTTATTCGCTTCAGCAATTTGGTCAGGGGCAAAGCTATTTTCAAAAATTCCTTAATGAACCTTCGATAACAGCCCGCTAACGCCAAACAACTTCTAATCTCACTAACATTGGTGAGCCTTAGACACTTTGTAATTGCTTTCACCTTTTACAAATCAACCTTAATCCCTTCCTTTGAAACTACATGCCCCAAAAAATACCACTTCTTCTAACTAGAACTCACGTTTCTTATATTAGCTATGTAATTGATGTTCCCTCAAGGTCTACAACACTGTTCTTAAATGAACAGTATGCTCATCTATGTCCTTGGAGTATATCAAGATATCTTTTATAAACACCACCTCAAACTTGTCTAAATAGGGTCTGAAACTCTATTCATAAGATCTATAAATGCCGCGGGGGCATTAATCAGGCCAAAATGCATCACAGTGAATTCACAGTGACCCAAACCTAGTCCTAAATACGATTTGGGATCTTCAGGTAAAATACTTAGTTAACAGTATCTCGATCTCAATTAAATCTTAGAAAAGACTCCTACACCTTACAGTCATCCAAATAAAGCGTCTGTTCTGAGCAATGGGTATTTGTTCTTGATGGTGATGTTGTTCAGCTTTCTATAATCGACACATAATTGCAAGGTTTCATCCTTCTTTTTTTACAAGTAGAACTTAGGAACCCCTTGGTGATACACTTGGTTTGGTAAATCCTTTCTGTAATAGCTCATCTAACTGAATCTTTAGGTTTCTAAGCTCTATTGGGGTCGTACTATATGGGGATTTAGATATACGTTGGGCATCAGGGATTAATATAATCTCAAAATCAATTTGTCTTTGCGGGGTAATCCCAGTAAATCTTTAGAAAAGCATCTCTAAATTTATAAACTATAGGGATATCTTCTGCTTCTTCTTCTTGTGGTTGAGTGTCAACAGTATAACACTAATACCCAAGCTATCCTTGACATAAGAGCTTACTTGCTTTGATAACAGAATTTGAAGGACAATGTATTTTCTCTATTTGCCCATAAAATATATTTCTCTCCCTCGTTCATCCTTGAAACATCCATAAGGTTCTAACATTTTATCTTGACCCCATAAGTACACCACCATCCCATTTCTAGAATGGCATCAAAGTCTGATAAGTCAAATTAAATAAGAACTCCAGGAATATGATCCCACACATAGTAACTGGAACAAGTTTATAAGAGATAGAGCACTAAACTCTAGAGTCACTGGGTAACTATTCTATGGTTGGTTTTTGTCTCCTTATTTTCAAGGTTCAATAGCATGGCATATCGACTGGATGTAAATGAATGAGTGGCAACTTAATCAACTAATACACAAAATGGCTTTGAAATTAAAAAGGGAGTTCTAGTAACTACCATACCATACACAAAATGGCTTTGATATTAAAAAGGGAGTTCTAGTAACTATTATACCAAAGGTGGCAGCTTCCTTCTTACTCAGCACATAAGCCATTCCTATAGCTGCGGGCCTTGAAGATGGGAGCGCTTGTGTATAGTCTTCAATCTTCGGGGCAGGCAACAATGAGGTGCTCCGGGCTACCGCACCATATGGATTTGTTAGTTCCCACTCGACACTCTGGAGTGATGTGGTTAGTTCTTCAAAATTCCCATAGGACTCTGCTAAGCCTGCTGGATGACTCTTGGGAAGAGCAGGAGCAGACTTCTTCTGGTTTACAATCTCGCTCGAAGCTCCTTGCTCTGTCCACTTCCTCTTCTGATTAATTGGGTTTAAGACATCAACTTAGTCTTTACTCGTTCTACTTCAGTTGCTTACTCATATAACTCTTGATAGCCAAGGATTAGTTGACCAGCTAGTTGGTTGTGAATACAGGAAGCTAATCCCTCTTAAAATCTCCTCATCTTCAGCCTTTCAAATGACATAAACTCCTAAACAAACCTGGATAGTTCTATAAATTGGCTAGCATACTGCATCATAGGCATACTACTACTCATCTTTAGTTCCATAAATTCTTTCTCCTTCTGCTGTTGAACCACAACTGGGTAGAATTTAGGTCTCCATTCTTTTAAAAATCTATTCCAAGTGAAGTCAGTCCTTAAGAGCCTATCCTTAATAGTGTTCCACCAAAAGTCTACTCCCTCCGTTAGCTAAAATGCTCCAATGTTCACCTTTTTATGCTCAAGAACCTCCACTATCATGAAAATCTTTTCTATCCCTCTAATCCAAGCTTCTAGCTCCACTGGGTCATACCTTCCATCATATACTTTAAGGTTGCATCGCTCACCCCATCTGCTAATTTATTGACTTTATAAGGGATTTCGGAGGGTGTTGGGGCTATTGATTTTATAAGCTCAGACACCAAGGCCTATTAATAATTAGAGTTCCCACATTACTAACCAACTCAGGGGGAATTAAGGACATTCCACTAAGGGTTATTGGCATATTACATAAAACTTGGTCACCGGACCCCTGACCATGATTTGAATTTTCTTCCATGTGGGTTTCTGCATTGTTTTACACATATTCTAACTATCCATTCAGTTGAGTAATTCAGTCAACCGACTACAACTAATATATAAGATGCATATACACAATAGATACAACCAGTGTGACCCAAGTATTATTAAAATATAACACAAAGCTTCATTATGTCATTGCCATCATTGCTCACCTACATACATACGCATGGTTCCATAAAGAATATCACATCCAATTAACCACCCAAATTCAACCTTCGCAGCTACCTCCTACCTAAAACACTACTTAGCCCTAATAGACTAGGTCCGCCACATGTGCAGAAGTAGGCAAGACTAGTCAACATAATCAGAAAGACCTGTCTAACTATATGAATGCAATGACCTACACAAAACTCATCTATCCAACTGGCTATACTATATACATGTGGGCTCAAATGTAATCTATCTAAGATGTTAACATATAATATAAATCAATCTAATGATCCCTAAATGGATCATGGTCTAGGTCAATCTCATCCCTAGGCTCCCCGCCCGAGTCAAAACTGTTTTCTGGAGCACCAATGTCTACATTCTCATCATCATGATCAAGCTTATGGCTTTCCCATTTCTGGGTCCTTCTTTGAGTCTTCCATGAGGTGACCATCAAAGCTAAACTATGGTGTATCAGGGAGATCTATAATAATGTGAACCCCATGTGATCCATCAGATACAGGGATCCCCTCTCTAGGTTTTGATGGCTTTTTGTTGTCAGGCGGCTGAGGATTGCTCAATGTAGGTGGTGATGGTGGAGGAGATATAAAGTGAAATGAAAATATATGTTGCGGAATGTCCACGTTATTCCTTTTTGGCTCAAACTCCTCCCTCAATGAAAGTTGGTGATAATGTTAACCCAAGCCTTACAAAACAAAAGTCCAAGCTCATCCCATCCCAAGGCTCGAGTCATCATAAAGTCATAATATGGGGTCCTAAACTTGACCCAAGGGCTAACTGTAGATTAGGTCCGCAACAGCCTACATGTATGGACCATAACACTATGAAACTCAGACATAGGGTATGCATGTAGGCTACCATACTAACGTGTACTAAAGATATGTGAATGGCCATAGAAGTACCTAACATCATATTCACTACGTATAGATCCATCTAACAAGGAGGGACATAAGTGAAGAACATGGGGGAGATAAACATGCATTTGTACTACCATAAATCTCTAATGTCATAAATCTCCAATGATATATTAATGACCTTTACTAACCAACCTTCACACCCTCTAATCTCTGCTCTCCATACTCTATATCCTATAAAAGAGAATTAACCAGGCACTAAATCTGTCATTCCCCGTAATTAAGTATGTGTCACTGTTTGCAGTCATTATTCTGATTTCCTTAATTTTGAATGATAAACCCATTGATGGGGGCGTTACGGTCATCCAAAAAGGACAAGGCTTGAAGTATGAGTACCAGAATTAACATAGTTAGGCATCGCTTTAACCACACACATTCATACATGATCAAACCATATACAGTCAAGTATTAACCAACATAAGGTTTATACACCATAGTAAATCAATTCACCATATAATCTACACTTCCATCCACTAAAGATTTCAAAACACAGCTTCAAAATATGAATGCACTATGCCACTGTTGATCAATCCAGATTTCCTTGCTTAACTTTTTTCTTCAACTGGTTTGCTAGCATGAGGAAGATTCACTCCTAAGGCAAAACATGAAAAATATTTCGAACTGTGAGCTAAAGCTTAGCATATGCATTCCTGTATTGATAAAAGATCTCTATTAAAATTAGTTGGGCGCCCGCTTTGTAATTCATTTTAAGTTAAAACAGTGAAGGAGATGAATGTAAGCTACAATTGCTAGTTATTATCTGATAGTGAACACCCTTGATGTTGTTACGATCTATGGATAGGTGTGTACCTGCCAAGTTGATCGAGGGACTTGGCCTGAAGCCGTGCGGTTAACTGAATGGCAATGCCCTATATCTGATAGCTGATAGGGTCACTAATTATGTGACAAATCACTGATTAAACTGTTTCATTGATATACTTATCAAAACATTGTGATTTTAATAAATACGTGCTGATTTGGAAAGATACAAGTAAAGAATGTACTTGACGTCTTTAAAATGCAATCTCACTTGATAACACTTATGCATAATGGGAAACGATAGACTAGGCTCCGTTTCTACTTAAGAAATGTAGTTATCGGTAGATGCAGTTAGTAAACAGCTTTCACTCTTATAATTTATAACTTTATGGAAATTGATCAATAAGAAGGGCATCCATGATTTAGACAATTCAATGTAAGATCAGTTACACTAAAATGATTTGAAAACCAAATAAGTTAGGGTCAATGAACTCGAAGTGAGACAAGTTGGAGAAAATTAGAACAAAATGAAATAATTGAGGTGATAATGAAAAAAACTTTAACGGATATAAATGAAATATGGGTTTTGATGTTTTTGAAATGAATAATAGAAGGTTTAATACTAAGAGGAGTGTTGTGAGGTTCATGAAAGCTCATATAACCTTAACTTGGCCTGACGGGCCTCGATCTTGAGTCATTACTTGCCCCATATCTCAATTTTCATTCTCATGCCCTTATAGTTCGGGTTTCCAAGCAATGTGAGCTTCTATACATAATCAAAGTTGTTGAACTAATTAAACTTTGTAATTTCTTTGCAATAGCCATAATTATATAGAAACTCCTAATAATAGTTCAAAATGCCCCGATTTCTTTCTTGCTTGATAATACCGTTTGAAGGTCTACTTTAGAAAATGCATATCTTTCACCCCCGACCTCCAATTGTGCTATAAACCCCTAATATGAAAAGCTTAGAAAGTCTTGTAGCACTTTCATTCACAGTACAAAACCCAATTACCACAACACGGCCGCTAAAATTGAGCTGAGACGTAATTGTGCGCAGCTCAGATCTGTCCTGTTCAGTCTTAGCAAAACAGTCATAATGTTTTCCACATAACTCGGAATGAAGTGATTCAAAAGGAATTTGAAATATAACTCATAGATCTATCTACCACCAAAAATCATAATTTTGTAATGGACCAGTCATTACCAGTTTATTCGTAAAAGGACCCCTGTTTCGGGTCTGTTCACAGCTCTAAATACCCCTTTTTCTTTACATAACACTTAAAATGCTCCCATAAACTCACTTATTTTCATTAATACTTCACACAAGCTCTTTTGGCCACTTATGGAATTTTTCATAATCCACTAATTTTGACAAAACTCACATAACATCATCCTTTTGAGTCAATGACACATCCAACCTTTAAATTGCACCTAAATCTTTTCAAGTACACATACTTGATTCAAAAATCCAACTTAATCATGCATGATCTTAAAACCGTAGATTATTCCCAACTCAAACTTACATCCAACCGTCACAATAAAAAGAAAATCACTCACAACCTTTAAATTCATTCGTATACCAAAGATCATAAACCAACTCAAATTCAAACTTTCTTAATTCAAGTTCCATTGATCAAATTCAAGGTCAACTATTCAATTTCTCCAACCTCCCCGAACATAATAAAAATTGCACGCTGGCACTCATTTTGATTAAAGGGAGCAAAAATCATCACTAAAACAATCATCAAAATCAAAAATAAGTCATGATCAAGTTAGAGCTTGCATCACTTCAAGCTTGAAAGAGAGAGGTTTAGGTGGTGTTTGGTGGTTTTAGGAGAGGGGAGTGATGGCTGCTGGTGTTGCGTGGTGGGGTTAGTTACCGACGACAGCCTGATCAGCAGCGGCAGCAGGGGTGAGGAAGACGAGAAATTGGTGTTTGCTTGTCTAGATATTTTTCTTTTATCTTATCTTGCTAATTTACTAATTTAAATATGTACATAAAGTAGCTTTTGTTAAGCAAAATTTAATATAAATGACAGTGATTAGTTTAATTTAATTATCCAAAATTTTCGGGCCAAAATTGAGCCTAAAATGGATTGGGCCGTAATTCGGGCCCAATTGAATTAGGCCAAACTTAATAAATGTGGGCCCAAATTTGTGCATGGTTAAAAATTAAATTTTTGTGACATTATAAAAAATAATTTATCACCTAATGATATTTACCGAGGCCTATTATCGATTTACCCGAGACTATTACGGTAAAAGAAACTAGAATTGTAAAGTGGGGCCCAAAATGAATTCACCCAACAGGGATGATTAAATGAGATAAATAAATATGAAAAATTAATAACATAGCTTAATTAAATAAATTCACATGATTTAGGGTCGGGCTATTACACTTGGGTTGTATGTTATTTATTGAAAATATTATGTTAATAATAGGCACTGGAAAGTCTTGGATATGGGTCCCAAGTCAAGTGCCTTTAATTAAAGTGATGTTTTAGTTTAGTGTGACTAGTGGTAATGTGGTAAGCAAGTAACATTCGAGATCGTGAATTATGCTTGACGACTTTTGGAAGTTCTCCTAATTATGCTAATCGATTGTTTACCTTGTTATTGTTGTTATGATTATTCTGGCATCCTTGTTATTTAATATGTTTTGTCAAGTAATGAATTGTTATTTTGATGATGACTTATGAAATTATTAAATGGTTGATCAAGATGATGGTAAGCTCAAAGTGCGTGAACTTGTTTTATAGAGTGAACTATGCTAAAATGTGTGTTTGGTGCTTATGATTGGTGATCGTGTTCCCATGGATTAAGTGTTATTGGAATGCTTATCATGTTTTGAAAGTTACTTCATTTTCTAAATAAAGTGGGTTCACCACGGATCGTGGGATCCACCACGGACCATCCATGGTGAGCTCTGTTTCTGAGGTTTCGTATTTTTCTTGGCAATAGGTCCACGGACCGAATTGAGCACCAGTAGGGGTCCGTGGTGGCTGCTAGTAGAGCTGCTAAAAGTCTCTTATCATTTTTTTGATGATTGTTTTCCTCTTCTTTCTGCTTCTTTTGCTTCTGTTTCTCTCTTTTATTTCTTCTTTTTTTCTTTTTTCTATCTTTCATTAGGAAAACCAAAAAAAAAAAACAATGCACTATATACAATTAAAGAAAAGAAGAACTAGTAAACAAAAAAAACTTGGGTTGTCTCCCAAGAAGCGCTCTTTTAAGGTTGGGAGCCCAACTGTCTCTTCTAGGAGGGCTCGGGATCAGAAAGATGGTGGACAACAGGCTTGTCAATGAGCTCCCCCACATCTCCCACTTTTCCTTTATCACGGACCTCGAAGCCAAACTCTTGCAGTAGAAGGTACCATCTTAAGAGCTCGGGATGGAGGTCCTTTACAATCAAATGGCTCCAGTTAGCTTGATCCATGTACATAATGAATTTATATTTATGGTCCATCAGACGGGCCACTACCATGTTCGACTCCTAAGTCAAAGTCGCACTCTATGTCATAACAGGAAGTACGAAGTGCACTACTTGAGCAAACCTGCAATAATCGCTCATGAAAACTTCATTAGTAGCATAAGGCTCGTCCTTGATTATGCTAGGTGGCACAGGCGCATTGAAGTCCACCATAGCATAATCTAGGCCGAGGCCTTCAAACGTAACACATTTAAACATAAAAAGCTCAACATGCCACCAATCATTAAATGAGCTAATCTCATGAAAATTCATATCTTCTTCTAAAGCAAATGAAGGAGAGGGGATATTCGGGTTTTTAAACAACGCAAATTCAACATGACATTCTCTTGCATCAAATGTTAATCGTCCTCCTTTCACATCAACCTTGCAACTAGAAGTGGCCAAGAAGAGTCTCCTTAGAATAATCTAGGCATACCGATCTACGGCCATATCTAAGATGATAAAGTCATCAAGCACATAAAAATCACCAATTTTTACGGGAACATTCTCCAAAATATTCAAAGGGAACTTTCTGGAACCATCAGCGAATTGAAGTGAAATTGGTGTTAGTTGCAACTCACCTAATCTAAGCTTCTGAAAAATGGAATAGGACGTAAGACTAACACTTGCACGAAGATCACATAAGGCCCTATCAATCCTTGCCTGATTGACCATACAAGGAACAAAGAAGCCACCTGGGTCTTTAAGTTTAGGGGGAAACTCTTCAGGTACCACCACATTACACATACCTCCAAAGGGTGGGGTCTTAAACTCAGCATTTTGCACCTCACTCTCGACTCTAGGCACCTCTCCACCTTCCGCAAGCTCTAAACCTTTACAATCCTCAAACCCTCCTTTCAAGGTATCATAGTTATACTATTCATAGGGATTTGGCTTGGGCTTATAAGAAGTCTACCTGGGGCTGCAGATGAAGAGGCAGCTTGTTCAGCGATTTAAGCTTCTAACATCTTATTACGAGTAGTAAGCACATCAACCTTAGAGGCTAATTACCTAATATACTAATCTTGTTTTTGCTGTACCAAAAGCATACTCTCTATTATGGTCTCTAAGTTAGATTTTTGAGGTGCTGGTTGAGGAGAAGGTGGTCTTTGAAATCCAGGAGGTGGTCTAAAATTCAACTGAGGTGTTAGAGAATGGGTCATTGGTCAGTCTAGGATTGAAATTGTTGACATAGTTAACTGCGTCACTAGCATCTTGAGCAAATAGACTCCCAACTTGACAATTAATAATCAAATGATCAATAGACCCATAGATTTCACATAATGGGGAAGGGGTAGTTGAAGTAATAGAATTAACATCAATTGCTCTAACCTTTGACACATGGCATCTATCTTAGCATAACGCATAGAGATAGCATCAAGTTCTAACTTACCTCCAACCCTCTTGGGTTGACTTCTCTCATTGGACCATTGGTTGTTATTTAGCGTCATCTCTTCAATAAGTTGTAAGCCTCATCTTCAGTCTTGTTCATAAGTGTACCACCTATCACCGCGTCTATAGTAGACCTCACTGATTGAGTGACTCCATTGTAAAAGGCTTGCACTAATATCCACCGTTGTAGACCATGATGTGGACATAGCCTCAATAGGTCCTTAAAATGCTCCTAGGCTTCATATAGCTACTCATCCTCCCTTTGAGTGAACATGATGATTTGGTTTCTCAAACTTACCGTCTTGCTAAGCAGAAAGAATTTTGCAAGAAAGACTTTAGTGAGCTCATCCCATGTTGTGATACATCCAAAATGCAAAGAATGTAACCATGCTCTCGCCTTGTCCCTAAGTGAAAAGGTAAATAATCGTAATCATATGGCATTGGTAGAAATACCGTTCAGCTTTAATGTGTCGCACACCTCTAAACATACCAAGAGGTGTAAGTTCGAATCTTCTAGCAGGGTGCCTCCAAATTGGGATTGTTGCACCATGAAAATAAGAGACGGCTTATGCTCAAAGTTGTGGGATTTCACATTGGGTCGAGCAATACTAGAGGCAATGCCTTCTTTGGTCATCTCCTTCTCCCACCGTCGTTAAAGAGGCTTCTTGAGCTTTGGTTCTTTGCTCTTCTAACTTCAACTTCTTCCTCCTATAGTGAAATGTCCTTTCTATTTTCGGATTGAATTCAAATGGAAAGGGACTTCGCATATAAATAGAGAAATCCTATGAAGATCACCATAAAATACTACCGATGTAAAACAAGAAAATACAATGAAAAAGAAAAATACAAAAAATACTTAGTTAATCTATATAGGTGAACTCAATGTCCACAAACTGGTCCTCGGCAACGGCGCCAAAAACTTAACACTACCACAAGCACACGGGTGTTATAGTATAGTTTTAATATCGTTCCCACAGAGACCAAACATAATCCACTGAGTTTTAACCTATTACAAAAGGCTAAGCAACCAAATTCCAATGGGTTGTCTCAGCTATTGCTATTTAACTATCGAGAAATTCAAAGAAATTAAAAGCATCTAGAGAATTATTTCATCTAGTAAAGAGTTGGATTGTTAGATTTAAGTATGTACTTTACCTAGAATTGGATAATTCAAAGGCGTGCAATCAAACTAAGAATTCAATCTTTTCTTTCGAAACAAACTGAATTGCCTAAACTAATCCCATTAACATTCTTCCAAATGTCCTTGATTTTAGTCTTGGTTATGGATTTTTTATTGCTAGAATTTCCTTTCAATAAATAACTCTCTTTCAAGAATCGTTAAATTACGTTTTAACTTGTTGCTCTAATAGTGAATTTCTCCTTTCAGTACTTCACTCAACTATCTAGTATAAGCAAGCAAATCTAGCCAAAAATTTACTCATAATAGTTCAACCACACGATAGAATTCAATCAAACCAATTTTGATAAAGCATAAATATTGAAAATAAGAGATCTAATATCAATACTTTGGCTAACGAGCCCCTAAATTAAGTAAAACTACTCACACATAATTGAAGTAATCAACATCTAAATAAAAGTTTAAGAAGAGATTAGAAGGAAAGAAAACTTAGCAACAATAGCGGTCTTCAATAGCTTCCCAATCTCCAAACCTCCAAGTGCCAATCTTCCACTTCAATTCCTTCTTACTCTAAAGAAAACTTAAAAATCCTAAAACGAATGATAGAAGTGTGATAGAAGTGAGTGATAGATGTCTTGGCTCTCCCTTTATTGTAGCTGGAAAACCCTATTTAGCCATGAACTCGGCCGTCCTCAGCCACAAGATGAAGGAAGACGAAGAAGCAAGCAGTTTCAAGCTCACTATGGACTGTGGTCTTTACCATAGAGGGTCCGTGGTTGGCTCTGTCTCAAAATTCTCTGGCTCTTCTTTCTTCTTCATGGGCATGGTGACCTTGAGGCATCTATGGGGAGCTAAAACATACTCACTTGGGATCAAAGGAAGGGCAAAAAGGCCCAAAGATCTGCAAAACATAGAAAAGAACAATACCCGAGCGTAGCAAGGGAAAAGAAGTGCAGATTATAACATGAAGTTCATAATTCTCCCTAAAAATGCAGCAAAATGACCTCAAAATAAAGCGTACTCTAAGCATTTATTAGTGTACTAGGGTTCTCACTTCTGTGCCTACTCCCTAGGAATTAGGGCTTCCACATACCGAGTCTACTCCCTTATGTCTGAACAATTGTCAATATCCTTCTAGCAAACATTTCATATGCATCTCACTTTCAAGACATTTTGCATCAAAATTTTTATTATATCACAACAATGGCATTTCCATTTTCAAGAAGGCTAAAACACCTTAATAACATCAAGTTGACTTATGAAAAGCATACAACTACTCATTTTGGCAATGCACGCTTGTAAACGAGTTAACGGGCCAAGTAACCATTCACTTTTAAAAGGAAGGGATACTAAAACTTGTTTTAGAAGCTACTAGTTTGCAAGCCACTCACAAATAGTTTCACTTAAAAGCACTCGCGAGTTTGGATCTGTGAATCAGTCACTTACCTTTTCAATGTTTTGGTCGATGGTTCAACCCACTGAACAATTCAGCTAAACCGTTTAGCTGAAATGTTCAGCAAACCTAAACATTATTCCTAGTTTAGGGTACAACAATAACCTAAGGTTTGAAACGTGATCAAACAAGAAAGTATGGTTTAGCTAGGGTAAGTGGGACATGGTAAGCGGGACAGGGTAAGTCGTTGCTCGGTTCACGAATTCAATTCACTACTAAACCAATTCGCTGAACTGTTCAGCTAATCCCTGCTCCCCCGCTTCAGTCTAATGTAAACAAGGCATTCATGAACCAACAGTGAACAACAATAACAATTCTAATGGCCTGCAGGTAGGATTAAGGGCCTAGATGCGGCATTAATACGAGGGAATTGAGTGATAAATTGATTTTGTTGAAGGAGAGATTGAGATTCACTATATTTAATATAGGCGACATGATTTCGGATTTGTTTGATGAAATATTTGGATAGGTCTAGCGAAGATGTTTGAGTAGAGGTGGAGGGGTGTCTAGTTGAGGCTTGAGCATTGGTTAATGGAGGAAAATCTTGAGAAGGTAGAGCTTGAACAGCTATAGTAACTATAGAGAATCTCAATCTCTCCCTGAACAAAATCAATTTGTCACTCTACTCCTCGCATTAATCCCACATCTAGGCCCTTAATCCTACCTGCCTAGGTCAATCCTACCCCCCATTGGAATCAAAGCCAAGTTTACATATTTAGGTAGTGTCATACCCTTGCTAGCATTGGTCAGCTTTTGGTCAGCCTCGGTTAGTTCGTTGGTCAGCCATGTGTTAGGTGGTCCCGGTGAGGTAGTCCTAGTGGTCCCAGTAGAATGTGTGTAACTTCTAGCTAAGTGTTCAAACATAACTCAGATGGCCTCTTGGTTTAGAGATTGTTTTAGTTTAGGTAGCAGTAAGAATTCTAATGTGGTTAATAGCAAGGAAGTTAGTTGTGAAATTGATTTTTCAAATTGAAAAATTCCTAAACAAAAGATATAAATAATATTATTAAAAGCTGAATCAGATAGTATTACTACTTTTATTCCTAAATTGTTAAAATTGAATGAAACTACTATTTCTTAAAAATTTATTATTCAAAATACTAGACCACCAAGAAATATTGTTCAAAAGAATATTCAACAAATAATTGAAGAACCCGATAGTAGAATATTAATGAAATTTAATTCAACTCGTGAGAAAGGCTCATTTATAAGATTTTCTAAGAATATTGAACTTCCTAGATCTTCATATTCCATGTCTTACAGGTCTTCTAATTACAATTATTTAAAAGATAACCAAGCAGAAGATTCTTAAAAAATTTATTATAAAGCTCCAATTGTTGAGCCAATAGATGACGCTTCTTCATCAATTGGTTCACCAATATACTCAACTCTAGAACCTCCAACATTTTCCTCAATTAATGTCATTGCAAAGCCCTTCGAAATCAATAAAGATTATTTAAGACAAAATTTGAATTCAATAGAGAATAAGGCAAAAAAAGGTTGGTTTCTTGTACATTTTGATTTAAATGCTCACTCAATCATTCATAAGACAAGAGTGGTACTCATTTATGGAAAGACATAAAGTTGATATTCCTTTCTTCAATTGGTGGACAATATTCGCCTCCGATCATAATCTTTCAGATCCATTTAACATTAAAGAGATAAATACTAATATTAATTTTGCTAAAACATGGATGCTAAAAAATGGTCAAACAGTTACTTCTTTCACTCCTTCATTAGAAAAAATTATATTAACTAATCCTGAAGGTAATATTCATGCAATCCCATTCAAAATAGGAAGAAATGATCCAAAAAATAGTCAAGTACCTTTACATGATATTAAAAAGGTGGATCATCAAAATAATTATACAAATCAAGTATTATATACAGTGTCCCAACAAGTTAATATGGTATCCACTCTAATTGAAGCAATCGTGAAAAAACATGAAATTGATTCATTAATTGAAAAATTAGAAAATTTAGGCATCAATAATGACAATAAAAAGAATAAGTCAAACTTTTCAGATGATATTGCAAAGCCTCTATTTAATGTAAGACTCCCAAATAAATTAGAACTACTTGACAATAATACTCCTTTAATTTCAAGACTACATGAAAAATTAAAAGAAGCAAAAAGTTCAAATAATAATACAGTTAATATTTTAGGAAAAGAATTGTCTCATTCCAATGATGATATAAGTTTCCAAAATATTAACAAAATATACAAAAAGGAACTTCCATATTATTCCAAACAAACTCCCCCAGATCTTCAACTTGAAAGTGCTAAGACAATAACTACTAAAAGCTTTGCTGGTCATTCAATTTATGAATGGAACATTGATGGCCGCAGTGACCATGAAATATTTGTTACACTCCAAAGGATTTTTAATTGCTTATACAACTTATATTACTAAACGTGCAACAGATTTACAGCTGTTTGATTTGTTAACCTCTGGATTCACTGGCGTACTCAAAAATTGGTGGGAGAAGAGGATGAATGTAATAAAATAAGAAATCATACAAATTCTCAAATGATAATACAGTTAACATTTTAGGAAAAGAATTATCTCATTCCAATGATGATATAAGTTTGCAAAATATTAATAAAATATACGAAAAGGAACTTCCATATTATTCCAAACAAACCCCTCTAGATCTTCAACTTGAAAGTGCTAGGATAATAACTACTAAAAGCTTTGCTGGTCATTCAATTTATGAGTGGAATATTAATGGCCGCAGTGACCATGAAATATTTGTTACACTCCAAAGAATTTTTAATTGCTTATACAACTTATATCACTAAACATGCAACCGATTTACAGCTGTTTGATTTATTAACCTCCGGATTCACTGGTGTACTCAAAAATTGGTGGGAAAACTATATTCAACAGGATGAATGTAATAAAATAAGAAATCATACAAATTCTCAAGGACAACCTGACAATATAGAAACATTAATTTATACAATTGTTACTAATTTTCTTGAAAGTCCAAAAGATATTAATGTTGCAACAGACATGCTTTTAACAAATTTAAGATGCCTAACCTTTGAAGATTACAATTGGTATAAAGATACTTTTTTAGCATATCAACTAAAAAGGGAAGACTGTCGTCAACCCTATTGGAAAGAAAAATTTGTTTCAGGGTTGCCATCTTTATTTTCTCAACGAATATTTAATAAATTAAGTGAAGTTATTGGCAAAGGTCCAATTCAATTTGAACAAATTACATTTAGTCAATTATTATGTTTTATCAAAAAAGAAGGAATTTCATTATGCAATAAGCTAAAATTATAAGCAAGACATTCCACGGACAAAGCCGCTAAACCGAAAGAATTAGCTTCTTTTTGTGAAGTGTTTTGCCTTCCAAACTTAGAAATACCATCTGTCAAAAAATGAAAAAAAACTCAAATTAATAAGAAGAGACAATATAAGACACGAAGTCCTAAAAACAAAAAATTAAGTCCTAAAAAGACTACCATAAAAAAGAAAATCGATAATACAAATACTTGTTATAAATGTGGCAAACTAGGACATTATGCAAAAAATTCAAAAGTTAAAAAAGAAGCTAAATGAAATATATGTAAATGATCCAGAAATTCAAGAAAAACTAATTTCATTATTTGAACTCAAAGATACTCCTATTTAATCAAAAAATTTATTGTTTTCATCTGATTATGAAGATTATAATATCAATGAATTAGAAAGCGACTCAACCGAATATTCATCAGGTAATAAGTCGTTAAGAATATGTTATTAACATCTTAACTGCTAATAAAAACAAAAAAGAATTTTTATTAGATTTAATTGAACAAATTCAAGAGGTAGAATCAAGAAAAGAGTATTTACAAAAACTCAAAGGTATATTAATAAAAGAAGATTCTTTAGAGCCTCCTCCTAAGGTAAGTATAAATAAAATATTTGAAACATATGAAATTCCAAATATTTTAAAAGCAGCTAAAAACTTAAAAATGGAAATTAATACTTTAAAAGAACAAATTAAAAATTTACAAAAAGATTTGTGTTCATTACAAACAAAAGATCTTGAATTAAAAACAAGATTAGCATTGATAAAATGTAAACCCTCTCCTTCAAACATTCAACTTGAAAATACTCCAAGTTCCTCCAACAGTACTATAGATCAACAACTTGTTTCAATTATTAACCAAATAAATTTTCAAAAATGGTATATTTATATCACTCTTAAAATAAAAAATAGCTTTGAATTAAATACTATTCCACTATTAGATTGTGGTGCGGATCAAAATTGTATAAGGGAATGACTAATTCCCTCTATATATTATGAAAAAACAAAAGAATGCTTTCATAGCGCCAATGGAATCGCGTTACAAATTAAATATAAATTATCAAATGCTTACATATGTAATCAAGGATATTATTTCAAAAATTCATTCATCCTAGTAAGAGACATAGACCAAGAAGTTATTCTTAGAACTCCTTTTATTACTCAAATTTATCCATTTAAAGTAAATAAATTTGGTGTTCATATAGAAATAATGGGAAAAACAATATCATTCAATTTATTACTCCTGTTTATCAATAAGACTTATCTTTACTACAAAATTCCTCAATATCAAAACAAATCAATGTAATTGAATGTAATAATCCAAGATATTGTATAAATTAGGAAGGATTGAAGTCATTAAATGGCTCAATCATAATCAAAGGGAAAAGCAAGAAATGAATCAACAATTAGAAAAAAAAAAACCGTTATTTTCAAAAATCATATTACATCAACTTCACATAGGGAGTCCGATGAATTTTATAGAAGTTCGTTTAATGAGCATTATCGTTTAATATGCCAACGCGACGATTTAGAAATGAGTATAGAATACTGGGAAACTAGTCTTAGAATACTCAATGCATATATAGCCAACTACCAAATCATATAGTGAGAATCTTGCATCCAAACCTATTAAATGCGGAGTAAAATATTTTCAAAGATTATTTTAGCAAGCGATTTAATAAATTATTTTACAACTTTAAAATTTTTTAAATGATTTTACATTTTGTGACAATAACTAAATTTTTTTTCAGCTATCAACACGAAGCAAGATAATAGGAAATTAAAAAAAGATTAAACTCTACAAAAATATGCCATGAAAATCAATACTCAAACCCATCCTCAATATCAATCTCTATAGCTAACCAATTTCAAGCACTACCTTCTCAAGATTTTCCTCCATTAACCTATGCTGAAGCCTCAACCAAACACCCTTCAACCTCTACTCAAACATCTTCACTAGACCTATCCAAATATTTCACCAAACAAATCTGAAATCATGTCGCCTATACTAAATATAGAGAATCTCAATCTCTCCTTAAACTCAATAAATTTATCAAAGCCACTTTTCTTTGAGATTACTGCTATATTCCGGATTCCCCATTAAAAACTTGACAATTTTATGAACTTATCTTTGCTGATTCCAAATTGGTAGAAATAGAACATACTCCAGACAAAAATAATCCAAATCTTATAGCCTATTCCAAATGCAAAATCCTCAAAGTTCTTACAGGAAAAGACTGGCCTACTACATATACAATCAAGTCCTTTTCTGCTCCACTCAATCCTTCAAGCTATCATTACATTGATTATCAAAATGCTTGGTATGAAACATTTTTCTGTCGCCCATTCAATCATTTCTAGTTCATTAATTTAGATACAAGAATTGAAATTACATTTCCATTATGGTTCTATGAATAGTGGACCATCTATGGCAGCCTTAAGACATATGGCCAGATGAAGCCCAAAAATCATTCCAATTTTATTCAAAATTTGCCACAAATTCTCCATATCTCATAGAAATCCTATTCCATAAGAAATTTGGTATTACATGGATTTTCTAATGGTCTTTCAATATCATGCAATATTATCCACCACCGGCATCATTATCTCTCATAAGAGAATACAAAATCAAATAGTGGGAAAAATTTGCAATTGACAAATTCTGATCCTTAGAAATAATACAAGCAAAAATGTTACATATGTCAAAGTAGATTACTCTAGCAATGCCAGTGACTCCACAAAAGAAAGAGGAAGGCAATTCCAAAAATAAAGGCAAAGATACCTCATCAACTGAGCTTGATGAAACTCAATCACTCAAAAAGAAGATTAAATTACTCAAAAAATAAAAACAATTGTTGTCAATCTCCAAAGCTAGTTCAACAAATTCATCATCTTCCTCAGTTCATTCACGTTATGACCCATTTGGTGGTCCATTTGCTCAAGATCCATATGAATTATGAGTAGATTTCCTGCACATTTTTTTTATTCAAAAAAAAAGTTTATTTCTAATGTGTTTTGTAAGTATCCATCATTTCAAACATATCCCAATTCAGAAGCCCCTGAAAGGGATGACTCATTAAGGCAAGCAATCAAAACAATTGCAATTATGATTCATTATGACCTATCTTATCTAACACTATGACTCATCAAACACAATTATGCAAGATCACTATTTAAGATTATTCATCAAGACAAATTATTCAACATGTTAGCATCAACATGACTCATCAGAACAGTAATTCAATATCAGTCCAAAGTCTGTTATTGCTCAACACTGTTATACTTTTGACGTGATTCCAGTTCAAGTTGAACAAGAAGTCGAAATAATTCAAAATTATCAACCGAAGTTATTAAGATCAAGATTCCATCTTTATCATTCAATCTTAAACAATTGTTTCCATATTGTATTCTATAAATAGGTACTTCTTAGCATTGTATCAAATAGCCACTTACACGGCAAATTCATACATCTTAATTCACACACACTCTCTCTCTTATAATCCTCCGTCCTCTCAAAGCTATCCCCAAGCTTTCTCTATTCCCTTATACTCCATTACCAAGAGCTGTCAATTCAATCCTTTTATTAAGTTTTATTCATTCAAATAAAGTAAGTTTTTATTCATTTGTTTTGTTCATTTCCATTTTATTATTTTCAATTTCATTTTAATTATCATTTCAAATCATATTATTTACAAAATGAGTTTGATCCTCCGCTCCCTCATGTTAATCCCGCATCTATGCCCTTCATCCTACCAGCCTAGATTGATCCTGCCCTCAATAGGATTAAGGGCCTAGATGCGGGATTAATGTGAGGGAACGGAGCGTCAAACTGATTTGGTAAATAACATGATTTGAAATGATAATTAAAATGAAATTGGAAATAATAAAATTGAAATGAACAAAACAAATGAATAAAAACTTACTTTATTTGAATGAATATTCTTTTGAGCAATATTTTTTGGTGGCCAAGTATTTTGAATAATAAATTCTTGATGGATAATAATTTTATTCTATTCTAATAATTTAGGAGTAAAAGTAGTATTATCTGATTCAACTTTTAAGAATATTGTTTCATCTAAAGTAGATTTTAATATACATTTAGATTGAATTGGGATGATAATAATTTGAAATATACTCTATAAGTAATATCAAAGTTTCTTGAAAGCTCACGAAATTAAACTTTTAAATCATTTTGAATATTAGGAAGATGAATATCTAAAACTAAAGTATCTAAAATCCAAGGGTCATTTAAATTTAATAAATAATTTGGACAACAATTAAAATATATGGGATCATTGCAAATATTAGTTTGAATCATGCCTAATAATGAATATTTGTAACGTATTAATCTATTGTCTCTAAGGGCCATGAATATAGAACAATCTCATCCTTCTTGTTAAAGGTTTGAGAGCAACTTGGACCAGAATCTTAATCTTGATAACTTCTAAGGAGTATCTATTTATAGAATACAATATAAAAATAATTGTTGACTTGTGAATAGTAAAGATTGAATAATGAAAATGGAATCTAGATCTTGATAACTTATGCCGACAATTTTGAATTATTACTGCTTCTACTTGAACTTGGACAGAACCACGTCAAAAGTATAACAGTATTGAGCAATAATGGACTTTGGACTAATCTTGAATTATTTTTCTAATGAGTCATACTAATGTTGACATGTTGAATAATTTGTCTTGATGAATTCTCTTGAATAGTGACCTTGCATAATTGCCTTTGATGAGTCATAGTTTTTGATAAGATAGGTCATAATGAATCATAATTGCAATTGCTTTGATTGTTTGCTTTAATGAGTCATCCCCTTCTGGGGCGTTTGAATTGGAATATGTTTGAAATGATGGATACCTGCAAAACACTTTAGAAATAGACTTTTTTTTGGAATAAACAGAATGAATAGGAAATCTACTCAAAATTTATATGGATCTTCAGCACATGGACTGCCAAATGGGTCATAACTTGAATGAACTGAGAAAGGTGATGAATCTGATGAACTAGCTTTGGAGATTAACAATAATTGTTTTTGTTTTTTGAGTAATTTAATTTCCTTTTCAAGTAATTGAATTTCATCAAGCTCAGTTGATGAGATATCTTTGCCTTTATTTTTGGAATTGCCTTCCTCTTTCTTTTGTGGAGTCGCTGGCGTTGCTGGAGTAACATGCTTTGACGTATGTAACATTTTTGCTTGTACTTTTTCTAGGGAGCAAAATTTGTCAATTATAAATTTTTCCCACCATTTGATTTTGTATTCTCTTATGAGAGATAATGATGCCAGTGGTGGATGATATTGCATGATACTGAAAGATAAATAGAAAATCCATGGAATACCAAACTTCCTGTGGAATAGGATTTCTATGAGATCTGAAGAATTTGTGGCAAATTTTGAATAAAATTGGAATGATTTTTTGACTTCGTCTGGCCATATATCTTGAAGACTGGCATAGACGGTCCACCATTGATAGAACCATAATGGAAATGTGATTTCAGTTCTTGTATCAAAATTAATGAACTAGGAATGATTGAATAGGTGATAGAGAAATGCTTCGTGCCAAGCATTTTGATAATCAATGTAGTGATAGATAGAAGGATTGAGTGGAACATAAAAGGACTTGATTGCATATGTAGTAGGTCAGTCTTTTCCTATAAGAAGTTTGAGGATTCTGCATTTGGAATAGGGTTTGGCTCACATCTACCTTTAATTTCTCTATGCATCGTGCCAGACAAGGTCTGGTGGTCTCCCTCGTCGTTTGCTACAGGTGGTTGGTTGCCGCTACCACTCCTCCTCTCTCTCGCCCTGCGTCACTTTCCTTCTCCCTTTTCCTATCTCTTTTGGGTTGGGGGTTGAAGGCAAGCGAAGAACATACGCCCCCTAACTCTTCTGAAGGAAAAGGCTCCAGCCTCTCTTTTTCTTTTTCTTTTTATTTTTGGCTAGATAAAGCGGGGTTGGCCGAATTATGGTAAGCCCAACTAATTCGAGATCACTAGCGCAATCCAACTCTGCTAATCTCACATAATCACGCCTTAGTATAATCTTAACTAAATCCACTAATTCGACAACATCACGCAATAAGTTGAGAAAGTACCAAAACTAATCAACATAAATTAGTACACTTAATTAACGTGAAAAATTTAGTCTAATCTATCTACTTTAATAAGCATAGCTATTGAAATTATTAATCTAAACAATTAGCTTGACATTAAAAATCCTCACCTATAATATTAACTTTAAGGCCCTATTCTTTTCATCGATAAATCAACCCACCCCACTCCTTCTCACTCATTCCCACTCCGTTCAACTCCTTCCCACTTCTTCCAATTCCTACCAACTCCTTCTCACTCCTTAAAATAAATATCACTCCTTTCCACTTCTTCCCACATCCACTTATTTTTATTATGATTTTTATTATTAATATCAATAATTACGATCACAGGAATTATTAATAATTATTATTACTATTAATTATTATTATTGTGACCGATTGTTGTCTTTATCATTAATTAATAATTATTATGAATTAATTGTTATCATTAATCATTATTATTGTTATGATTAATTATTTTAATATTAATTAACTATTAGATAACAGGTATTAATATCAACGATTGTTTTTATTAAATATTTTATTGATACTATTAGCAATTATTATTATTCTTAAAATTATTAATTATCATTTATTAACATTTATAATTACTAATCAGTAATTTTTGATTATATTCATATTAACATAAATAATTAATACTATTTGTAGTAATAAAAATAATTATTATGAGCATAAATAGTATTTTATTATCGTAAGTATTAATAATTTTTATTAATAATAATAATTATAATGATAATTATTATTATTGATTGCTAATATCAATATTAATATTAAAATTTTCATTTATATTAGCAATTACTATGATCATTACTATTTATATTAATAAGAATTATTGTCATAATTATTATTATTATTAATGATTATTAGTATTAATAATTTTTTATCATTGATTATTATTTGTATTATTAACTGATAATTACCATTATTATAAAAATTATTATTAATTATCAATAATTATTATTGTTAATTAATCAACAATAATAATAGTTATTATTAATTTTAACATTAACAAGTACCGTTATTATTAACAGCAATAATAATAAGCATTAATAATATTAATATTAATTGTTATTGTAATTATAACTACTATTCATTAATAATAGTTATGATTACTATTAATTTTACTTTTATTTTAATGTTACAAAGTTATTATGATTATTATTGTTAATTAGAATAACTATAGTAGTATTATCATTAATTATTGTTATTAGTGACTATTATTAAATTTATTAATTAATTAATAATTATTATTACAATAGTAGTTACTATTAATTATTCATTATTTTTGCTAATAATTCCTATAATTAGTAATGACATTAATACTAATTATTTTCAAAATTAATAATAATAATAATTAGTTATTATTAAATTAATTATTATTAAATTAATTATTAATATTAATAATTATTAATATTAAAATTATTATTATTAATAATATTCATCAATATTTTTACTATTCTTTTTAATATTGGTAATTATTATTTTTATTATTCTAATTATTAATAATATTACTATTTACTAGGTTTTATTATTTGTATTATTCATTAATATAAATACTTGGTAATAAATATTAATATTAATATTGAAACTAACATTAAATATCAATAATATTAATAATTATTATGATTATTATTAATAATATTACTAATTATTATTGTGTCTATTACTAATATTCACTAATAATAGTAATTATTAGAATAATTATAGTAATAATAGTTATTATAATTACTATTAATATCAATTTTAGTATTAATGATTATTATTAGTAATATTGGCAATCATTAGGACTATTATTATTACTTTTAGTTATTATTGTAATTATTATTATTATTTATTATTAATGGCTAATTATTATTTTGTTACTAATTTGTAATTGATATTATTATAATAATTATTAATAATGCATAATATGATTAATAGTATTTATTATTAATATTTACAATAATAATTATCATTAATATTAATTAATTAATTTTCAAATAATAATTGTTAACGTTAATTATTATTATTATTATTATTATTATTATTATTATTATTATTATTATTATTATTAATGTTAACAAGAATTTTTATTATTCTTCCTATTATAATCAATTATTAATTTTATTGATAATTATTAATATTTCCATTAATAATGTTAGTAACTACTAATTTTTATTATTGATAATATTAATATTAATTATTGTTGGCGTTATTAAAATGAATGATAATAATTGATATTAATTATAATTATTAATATACTTATTGGAATATTAATATTATTAATTAATAAAAATTATTACTATTTCCATTAATATTAATATTATTAAGTATTATTGTTATCTATATTTATAATGATTATCATCGTTATTAAAATTAATAAGAATTATTATTATAATTACTATTGTTAATTATTATTAATACTGATAATTGTTATTGTTAATGATTCATTATTATTTTTATTATTAATTAATATTTTTTATTGTTGTAATAGTAAGAATACATATTATTATGATTATTTAATTAATTAATTATTAATTATTAATTATTAATTTTTATTTTTAGTGTTAATAATAGATATAATAATTACTATTCTTGATATTATTAATTATTAATTTTATTATAAATAATTATTGTTAATGTTAGCAATTAGTTATTTTTATTAATATCAGTATTAATATTAATTATTATTAATGTCAATAGTAATTATTATTGTAATTATTACCAAGTATTCATTGTTATTGTTATTATTATTGTTATTATTATTATTATTATTGTTGTTGTTATTATTATTATTATTATTAATATCAATAGTAATTATTATTGTAATTATTACTAATATTCATTAATAATAATAATAATAATTATTATTATTATCATCATCATCATCATCATCATCAACACTCACTCCTACCCACTCCTTCCCACTCTCACCCATTCTGCACCTCGAATATACCCACAAGAAGAACATGGTCTAAGTCTTCTATTCGAGTAGTTGACTTTAGCTAAAGGATAGGTCATTACGGCAACTTAGTAGGTTGGCTTGGTTCACTTGATGCAATTTGTAACTTTACTCTAATTTAGATTTAACATGTTTTGACTCCAAAGTTCATATGGCTAACATGAGTATGAATAGAGGATATATTTCACGACCTACATAATCCCTATGTAACGTACATAATGGATTTTGGCATTCCCTTAAAACACACCTAGCAGGCATAGAGTTCAAGCGTAACAACTTGACTCTGACATTAAGTTCAAAGTGAGAGATTCCATCACACTCTTTAGAAGAGAACATATGAATGACCTCACAATAGCATTGCCTTAAATTTGTCTATATTGTTGAAAAACGTTGATTATGTTAAAAGGAAAACTACAGGATGATGGAAGAAGCCAATAAAGGGTTGGTCATATTAATCTCAACAGTGCAATTTGTAGAAACAAGGAGCATGTGGCTATGATTGGGTAGATAGACATGCTAAAATGGTGACTTTAGCAACAATGAAAGTGAAATGAGGGCCATAATGGTGCACACCAAACTAAAAGAACGTAATCGCGGAATCAATATATCTACACTATGTTTGACAAATGTCTCTCTTTATACTTCTAAAGAACTTAATCCACTGGATGAGGTCTTCGATGCTTAAATTAGTCAACATGAATGGAGGAAGAAGAATAATATCACCCTTTATCTCTTATAGTGTGTAGTTATGTATTTTCTCTCGCTAAACCTACTTATAAAGGCATCGAAGGCTACCAATCCATTTAGGCCAGCCATTGTTAACCCGTCTTGATTAAACATTTGAATACTGTCCTTTAGGATACTTGATCCATCTGTATTACTTTCATCAAGTCAAAATTAACCTAAAAAGTTTAATTAGTAAAAGAGGTTGATTTAGGAAAATAATTTTTCTTGAAACAGTTTCCTTTTGAATCTAAATTTCTATTAATCGTTACGATTGAATGCAAAAGAGAGTTATATGATAATGATGTCATGCTGAGGTCATGAAGATGAGATGATGAGGATGTCATGATAACAATGAGCTGACTAGTCTCAGGATAATTAATTAAACTAAAGAAATTAATCAATAAGAAATAACACATAAATAACACTTATCTCAGACAGAAAACCCCTAGGTACCCAACAATACACTATGGGACCACACCAGGACCATCTTTGCTCCAACCCCTTTACTGCTAGGACCACCAATTACCCAACTGACCAACGAACTTACTAGGAGTGCCCTAAGGACTCACAGGAGGTTGACCAATGCTACTGACCAAGACAACTTCCATGCCCAATAACTAACTTATCTCTGTCTTTAATAGGGATATTTATATGCCATTAAGGTTATTATATGTCATTAAGGTTAATTGACCTTCTTTAGGCTAATTGATTAGTCCTTCGACTAATCACAGGGATTTAGCCTAGATGCATATGGTAAGGTTAAATAAAAGTTAATTAAGGTGTTACTATATACTTAATAAACACTTGGCTACTTGGCTACACTTGGTTAACTTGACTAGATGCTTGGGTAGACACTTGGCTAACACTTGGCTTTGATACCAATTAGGGACAGAACCGAGTGCAATTTTGAATTTAAAATAAATTGCAAAATGTGATTAATTAATAGTAAAACTTAATTAATTAAGAGTAAAACTTGATTTATAATTAATTAAATAAATAAGCATGAACCACGTAACGATATGAATAGTGAAATGAATAGTGCAAAACTTGAAAAATTAATTTAATATGAATGGTCCTAATTAGTATATAGATAGCGTAGGAAAATGATGGAAGAAGGAATTCATGCTTAAAACATGGAAATTGAATGACAACTTACTGATATTATTGAACTCTGCAGAATGAATTGTACAAGGAAGCAGAAGGTAAGGACAGAAAGGAAAGTGGGGAAGGGATAACGTATAAGGAAGTGAGGCAGATAAATTATGTCATTGCTTATAACTTTGAAGCCTTTATATAAGCCAAAAAAGTAAAATACACAGTAGAGGATATTTATTGCTACAATAACACAATAAGATTTCTGATATTTAAATAGTAAAAGGATAACATTATCAAAGCATCTTGAATAGTGGACTGAACTTGAATAGTTGTACACGGACAGTTTTGAATGGTTGACGTCTAACAGACTTATTTAAACTTGACAGGTGCATCTTGATTTTTATTACTGGGTGCTTGCTTATCAAAATTCCAAGGGGCAATAATAAAAATCAAGATGCAGTCAAGTTTTAATAAGCCTGTTTAACGTCAACCATTCAAAAATGTTCGTGTACAACTATTTAATATCAGTCCACTATTGAAGATGATTATCCCTTTACTATTGAAATGTCATAAATATTATTGTGTTACTGCAGCAATAAAAATCTTGTTGTCTATATTTACTTTTTGGGCCTATAGAAAGGCGTCAAAGTTGTAAGTGTAAGACAGAACTTACCTGCCTCTTTCGTGTACATTTTTCTTTCCCCACTTTCCTTCCTATCTTTATCTTCTGCCTTGTTGAAATCAATCTGCAATATTCAATCAATATTAATAAGTTCATTCAACAACCTTCACTGTGCAAATTTTATTCATATGTTTTGCATGAATTCCTTCATCCATCACTATTCATGTACATTTTAGGACCATTCATATTAAATTAATTTTTCAAGTATTGCACCATTGATTTCACCATTCAGAATCATCACTTTGTTCATGCTTATTGATTTAATCAATTACTAATTAAGGTTTACTATTTATTAACTAAGTTCTAGTTTTAGTTAACCATGTATTGTAATTTATTTTAATTTTAAAAAATTGCACTCGGTTCTATCCCTAACTGGTATCGGAGCCAAGTGTTAGCCAAGTAGCATCTAGTCAAGTTAACCAAGTGTTAGCAAAGTATATAGTCAAATTAGTTAAGTGTCTTGTAATACCTTAATTAACTTTTGTTCAACCTTACCATCATACATCTAGGCTAAATCCACTGTGATTAGTCGAACGACTAATCAATTAGCCTAATGAAAGTCAATAAACCCTTAATGTCATATGAATATCCTTATTAAAGATAGAGATAAGCCAGTTATCTGGCATGGAAGCTGTGTTAGTCAACAGTATTAGTCAGCCTCCTATGAGTCCTTAGGGCGCTCTTAGTAAGTCTGTTGGTCAACCTGGTGACTGGTGGTCCCAGCAGTAAAGAGGTCGGAGTGGAAGTAGTCCCGATGTGATCCCGTAGTATATTGCTGGGTACCTAGCGGTTTTCTGTATAAGATAAGTGTTATTTATGTGTTATTTCATGTTAATTAATTTTTTTACTTTAATTGATTATCCTGAGACTAATCATTCTAGTATCATGACATCCTTGTCATCCTCATCACATCATCATGACATCATCATCATTTAACTCTCTTTTACATTCATCGTAACTATTAATGAAAGTTTAGATTCAAAAGGAAACTGTTTCACGCAAAATGGTTTTCCTAAATCAACCTGGTTCACTAATCAAACTTTTCACGTTAATAGAGTTTATCATAATAAAGAATTCTATCAAGATTATAATTTGTTTTACCGAGACTGGTTCTTTTCTTATTTTTCTAAAGATATGCAACAAATATTCAAAACTACTTATTATACTCAATCAGCTAAGCTAAAATCAAAGAAAATATACTTTTGTTTGACTGGCTAAATGATTTTCTTCCAAAACCTCAAATTTCTATTCCAAATTAAAAGAAATACTTATGTGCCACTAGGCAAAACTTATGGCATAATTATCTCATAAAAGAAACAACTGTTTCCATGCATCCCTTGCCTTCTTTTCCAAAGCAAGAAGATCAAAATACTTCGAAATTTCTGCTTTGAAAGAAATACTCTACACGGATAAACTATTCTACGTTAATCAACCTGAATTTAGATTCTAAATCTAGCTTATAATCTTACTAAAACAATTGAAGATAATTTCAATGAAACCCAAATTAATAAATTAGGTACTCAAAATAATAGATGGAAGATTAGAAATCCTAGTTAGCCATAGAATTCTAGACCTACTCTTCCGAATCTTCAACTTGAGACCAATAGATCATTAATTCAGCCAAGTTATGATGTAAATACTGTTTATCAATGGAATATAGATTGAAAGTCAAAGTTTGAAATTGCTAATACTCTTTAAGAAATGGGTATTTGTGCAACTTCATATGCTATAAAAGGAGTCTCTACGGAAGATGCTGCTAAACTCCTAGCGTTTGGCTTTACAGGTTAATTAAAAAATTGATGGGAAAATATTCTTACCGAACAAGATTCAATAAACATCTAACACCATCAACTACAAAACGCAATAGAAACCATTCAAGATCCACAAACTTCTGAAGTCAAGCTAGTAATTATCTATAAATCTGATACAGTTGAGTATCTTATTTATATCATAGCCATGTATTTCATAGGAAACATTGAAGAATTAACCTCTTTCCATTTAGAAATAATTTAAAATCTAAGATGCCCAAGTCTAAGTGATTATAAATGGTGTAAAGATACATTCCTTATCTATGTTCTAAAAAGAAAACATGCTAACGAAAATTATTGGGAAGAAAAATTCATTTCCAGTTTACCTATTTATTTTCTCAAAGAATAAGACAAAAATTAAGAGATCATTGTGGAACAACAGAAATTCTATGGCACAATTTAGCCTATACTTGCTTATTCAGCTTTATTGAAAAAGAAAGATTAGCTCTTTGTACTGAATTAAGAATTTAAAATAAATGTCATTTTGAAAAGAAGTTATCCCAAAACAAACTTGGTTCATTTTGTTAGCATTTTGGTTATCCGAAACTAATAGCTTCTTCATCCAAAAAGAAAAACTCATTAAAAAGTCTTCAAAAGTTTACCCTAAAAAATATTAAACAAAAAACCCTTACTACCAAAACCCTCAGAAAACCTCTACAGGTAACTTTTTCAATAAAAAGAAAGTCACTCCTGATCCCTCTCAAACTCAAGTTATTACATGTTATAAATGTCATCAAATAGGCAATAAAGCCAACAATTGCTCATTACAAGAAAAAAATTATGAAACTTGAAGATAAAAAACTTCAAGAAAAAGTGCTTTTCCTTTTAATTCAAGATGATTCTAAAGAAACCCTTTATGAAATTCAAATATCTGATTCCAACCATTCAAACTCCTCAGATGAAGAAGTTACACTTTGTCCTAATAATTGTAATGTTATTACAAAAGATCAATCTCAAGAAGAACTCCTCTTCGATATCATCAAGAGGATTGAGGAACCTAAAATGAAAACTCAATGCCTTCACAAGCTTAAGAAGTTATAGCTCAAAGATAAAGTTAACGAATCAAGAATATCGAGCCTAAAACAAGTACCAGAAACCTATGAAGAACAAGGATCAAGTCTCTCAAAACCAGTAGTAGTCAAAGAATTAAAAAAAGAAGTCAATCAACTCAAACTCGAAGTTAAAGAATTAAAAAATCATATTAAAACTCAAAATCTCATTAAGGAATCGAATTCAATCCTTATTTGTCAACTTGAAGACCTTGAAAACCGAGTTTCGTCTCTTGAATCTTCAAAACCTCCTAATCAAATTCCTCATTCCTCTCCTAAATTAAATCCAAATGACCAAAATCAAGAAGCAGTCCTTTCAGTTATTGATCGAATTGATTTTCAAAAATGGTATGTTTATGTTACTATTATAGTCAAAAATGACTAGACCGGATCTAAGCTCCAAATCAATTACAAGCTTTCAAATGCTTATATTTGCAACAATGAATAGTGTTTCAAAAATATTTTTATACTTGTCAAAAATCTCAAACAACAAGTTATTCTTGGAACTCTCTTCCTTACTCAAATATATCCTTTCACTGTCAATTCCAAATGCATTTATTTGAATATTCTTGGAAAAGAAATTAGATTCGAATTTGTTTCTCCCATGAAAAATAAGGATATTGTAGCTCTTCAAGAAGCTTCAATCTCAAAAATTATTTCTGCTAAAGAAAAACTAATAGCTTGAGTAATAATTGATTAAAAAAGAGTAAAGCTTGATTAATAATTGATTAAATCAATAAGCATGAATGAAGTAACGATTATGAATGATGAAATCAATAGTGTAAAACTTTAAAAATTTATTAAATATGAATTGTCCTAAAACGTACATGAATAGTAATGGATGAATGAATTCAAGCAAAACATATGAATAATATTTGCACAGTGAAGGTTGTTGAATGAACTTAGTGACATTGATTGAATATTATGGATTGATTATGACAAGGCATAAGATAAGGATAGGAAGGAAAGTAAGGAAAGGAAAATGTACAAGGAAGGGGCAAGTAAGTTCTGTCATTGCTTACAACTCTGAAACCTTTATATAGGTCCAAAAGGTAAAATATACAGTATAAGATATTTATTGCCACAGTAATATGATAAGATTTCTAACATTTGAATAGTAAAAGGATAAGATTATTGAAGGACCTTGAATAGTGGACTGATCTTGGATAGTTGTACGCGTACATTTTTGAATGGTAGACGTTTGATAGGCTTATTAAAACTTGACAGTTGTATCTTGATTTTTACTATTGTGTACTTGCTTGTTGAAATTCCAAGGGGCTTTGCCGTATAGTGTCCCTTAGTGCTCATAAAGTCTTGAATATTTGCATAATATGCTGCACCGGTGGTCTTGAATACAAGTAGGTGGCAATTGAGTGTATTTCATAAAACTGTAGGAGGAGATTGTTGAGTGTAAAAGAACCAGTGCTCCTCGGCTGGACAAAGGTGTGCATCTATAAAAACTCATTGAATAAATTAGATAACTTGCTAATCAAGTGGTACCCAATAATATGAGATAAAGTATTTATTAAACCGAAGCTTTAGAATGTAGCCAGTTGGTATCACTACAAGTGGTGGACGTCCATAGAAGTCTTGTAAAAGACTTCAGTGGAATTTGAGTGTCTTTAAATGTAAGTAAAAGGAAATCCATGAACTTGATTGTCATTGATCATAGCTAATAAAAATGGCATATTTATTGTATCGAGGTCGTTCGATTGGAGTAATAAAGAGTTCACTGTATTGATCTCTGAGGTAAAAGACAAGAGGTTCTTGAATATCTTTCATGAGGTTTGAATGTTGAATGTGGGTTGTGGATGACATTTGGAATAGAGATTGAAGCAAAGTCATTTTACTTGAAGAAATTCCCTAGTGAGGAAGTCAGGAAGAGAATTCTTCTCGCCATTAATGAATTCAATATCAAAATCAAATACTAAAAGTATTACTTGCCAGCGGGTAAAAATTTATTTTGAAACAAGATTTTAAACATCCTTTTGTAAGACTTCTTTTGCACTTTTGCAATCAATTCTTAATAAGAATTTTTTAATATGGATCATCTTGAAATTTTATAATGTATAAAACAACAGCTAAAACTTCTTTTTTAATAGTGGAATAATTGACTTGAGGTCCAATCCATGTTCCACTATGGAACCTCACTAATAATTCAGGATTTGGGTTAAGGCATTGCTTAAAAATTGCCTCAAAAACTTTATCTGATGCATCAGTTTGAACTATCATGAATGCATGTAGGTGTGGTGCACCAAGACATAGGAGTGATTTGACCTACCTCTTGATATATTTGAGTATTTGAGCATGCTCATAAAACCATATAGGAGGATTTTTCTCAAGTCTTTGAAATAATGGTTTCCAAATTTCCCTAAGTTTGGGGAAAAAATCTGCAACATAATCAAGACAACCAAAGAACCTTTGCAATTGATTTTTATCTTTGACTTCATCTGAAAATTTATCTGCAAATTCAATAGATCGTTGGATGGGTTTAATAGTACCATTAAAATGTCATGGCCTAAAAATCAAATTTTTGTTTGAAATAATTTCATTTCTGGAGTAAAAATAGCCAACCACTTCTATTAATGACATTGAAAAATGTGTTCAGATGTTTGAAATGTTGATCCAAATTTTTGGAATAAATAAGAACATCATCGATGTAGACGATTGAAAATTTAGAATAATCATTGAGTACATCATTCATGATATGTTAAAATTTCGAAAGAGCATTTTTGAGTCCAAATGACCTCATATTCCATTTGTACTACCTAAATGAAACTGTAAATGCAGTTTTGTATCTGTCTTTCTCAGCAATTTGAATCTACCAAAAGCCAGATTTCATATCGAATTTTGAAAATATTTTTGCTTCATATAATCTTCCTGATAAATGTTTTTTTATTGAGAATTGGATATCTTATCCATTGAAGAACTTTGTTGAGTGGTTTATAATTTATGACTAGTCTGGGAACACCACATTCCTTTTCTGCTTGATTATAGACATATAAGGCTGCACATCTCTAAGGAGATTTAGAGGGTGTAAAGAGCCCTTTGTCTAATAAAGATTAAATTTCTTTTTGCAAAATTCTAAAAGCTCTTTATTCATTTGAATAGGACGTGCTTTTATTGGCATACTTCTTTCATCAAAATGCTTTTCATATGATAATTCCACCATATGTTGCTTTCTATCCCAAAAAGCATTTGGGATATCAGCACTAACATAATCTTCAAGTAATTTCTTGATTGTTTGATTTTTTCGTTCAATCATCGGTAAAACAAGTTGTTCTACAATCCTGGCTTGAATAATTTTTGTTTGAAGAAAAGTTGTTTGTTTTTCTTTAGCAGAAATAATTTTTGAAATTGAAGCTTCTTGAAGAGCTGCAATATCTTTATTTTTCATAGGAGAAGAAAATTCGAATTTAATTTGTTTCCCAAGAATATTTGAATAAATTCCTTTAGAATTCACAGTAAAAGGATACACTTGAGTAAGAAAGAGAGTTCCAAGGATAACTTCTTATTTGATATTTTTGACACATATAGAACCAATTTTGAGACAATATTCATTGTTGCAAATATAAGCATTTGAAAGCTTGTAATTAATTTGAAGCTTGGATCTGGTAGCATAGGTCATTTTTTCTTTAGTTTTTGAAAAATATTTTTAATGAATTAAACCTTCTTGAATGCAATTCATATCGGCTCCGCTATCTAGCAGAGCGATAGAAATAAGTTTGAAATCTTTGACTGTAATAGTAATAGAAACGAACCACTTGTGAAAATCAATATGGTTAATGACTAAAAGGAATACTTCAGGATCCTGCTCATCTAAGTTTAATTTAGGAGAAGAAGGAGGAGTTTGATTAGAAGGTTTTGAAGATTCAAGAGAAGAAACTCAATTTCAAGTAGAGCTGGGTAATAGGTCGTGTCGGGTAGGGTTCGTGTTCATGTCGAACTTAAACGGGTTGAGAATTCCTCGATCTGAACCTAACCCATTTATTAAACAGGTTGAAAAATCTTGACCTGTATCTATTTAATTTTTAAATGGGTTGACCGGCTAAGATAAACATGTCAAGTTCAGTCACTTAATTAACTATTTACCATTTAACATTTTCAACTAATATGTAATTACAGTATTAAAAATTAAGTTTACATATCGTATTTAATAATTACTCTTTCAAATCCCCCCAAGTCGTCATAATTCACGATTTAAAAACGTTTTTATATTCTTAATTGTCTAATAAATAGTAAACGGATAAATAACAAATGAAAAAATGAGTTGACTTATTTAACTCATTTAATTAAACGGGTTAAATAGGTACTTTTTCGTGTTGAGAATCTCGACCTTAACCTAACCCATTTAATTAAACGGGTTAAATGTGTCAACCCGTTTAATTAAACGGGTTGAAAACTTATACCCAAACTCACTTAAATTTGTGTTGGTTTTGGATCGATAACCATGTCGAGTCAACTTTTTCCAGCTCTATTTTCAAGTTCTTGAAATTGAGAAATAAGGATTGAATTCGATTCCTGAAAGAGATTATGTGTTTTAATCTAATTTTTTTAATTCTTTAAATTCGACTTTGAGTTGATTGAGTTCTTGCTTTAATTCTTTGACTGTTACTGGTTTTGTGAGACTTGATCCTTGTCCTTCCTAGGTTTCTAGTACTCATTTTAAGCTAAAAGGTTGCATTCTTGATTCGATAACTTTATCTTTAAGTAATAAATTGTTTAGCTTATGAAGGCATTGAGGTTTGATTTCTGGTGCCTTAATCCTCTCGATAATATCGAAGAGGAGTTCTTCTTGGGATTGATCTTCTGTAATAACATTGCAATTGTTATGACAAAAAGTAACTTCTTCATGTGAGGAGTTAGAAAGGCTGAAATAAGATGTTTAAATTTCACAAAGGGCTTCTTCAGAATCGCCATGAATTAAAAAGAAAAGCATTATTTCTTGAAGTTTTTTAATCTTCGAGTTCCATAATTTTTTCTTTTAATGGGCAATTATTGGCTTTATGACCTATTTGATGACATTTATGAGACGTAATAACTTGAGTTTGAGAGGGATTAGAAGTAGGTTTTTTTTTTTTTATTTGAATGGTTGCCTTTAGAAGTTTTCTTATGGATTTGGTAGTAAGGATTTTTTATTTCATATTTTTTAAGATAAGCTTTTGAAGATTTTTTTAATGAGTTTTTTCCTTTTTGGATGAGGGAGCTTCTAGTTTCAGATAACAAAATGCTTACAAAATGATCTGAGTTTATTTTGGAATAATTTGTTTTTAGAATGATATTTATTTTGAATTCTTAATTCAGCACAAAGAGCTAATCCTTCCTTTTTATTAAAACTGAATAAGTGACCATAAGTTAATTATGCCATGGAATTTTTATTGTTCCACAATGATCTCTTATTTTTTGTCTTATTCTTTGAGAAAATAAAGTAGATAAGCCGGAAATGAATTTTTCTTTCCAATGATTTTCATTAGCATCTTTTCTTTGAAGGACATAGGAATGTATGTTTATAATATTTATAATCACTTAAACTTGAATAAGATATCCAACTGCGGCAGATTCATAGATAATTACTGGCTTGACTTCAAAAGTTTGCAGATCTTCAATGGTTCCTATTGAGTTTTGTAGTTGATGGTGTAAGATGTTTATTTTATCTTGTTTGGTAAGAATATTTTTCCACCAATTTTTTGATTGACTTATAAAGCCACACGCGAGGAGTTTAGTAGCATCTTTCGCAAAGACTCCTTTTGCAATATATGAAGTAGCACAAATACCCATTTCTTGAAGAGTATTGGCAATTTCATGCTCTGACTTTCCATCTAAATTCCATTGATAAACAGTATTTCCATCATAACTTGGTTAAACTAATGATCTATTGGTTTCATGTTGAAGATCTAGAGGAGTAGGTCTAGAATAATATGGTTGACGAGAATTTCTAATCTGCCTTCTATTATTCTAAGTGCATAATTTATTAATTTGAGTTTCATTTGAAGTTTTCTTCAATTATTTGAATAAGATTTGGATTATCAAATAAGCTAGATTTAGAATCTAAGCTTTTAGGCTGATTACTGCAGGATGGTTTATCCATGCAGAGTATTTCTTTTGAAGTAGAAGTTTCGCAAGTATTTTGAATTTCTTGCTTTGTAAGGGAAGACGACGGATAAATGGGAATAGCTGTTTCTTTGAGTAGAAATTTATGCCATAATTTTCGTTTAGTGGTACACAAGTATTTATTATAATTAGGAATAGAAACTTAATGTTTTGGAAGAAAGTCATTTGACCAGTCAAAGAAAGGTACATTTTCTTTGATTTTGGCTAATTTAGTATGAGAAATAGTTTTGAATAATTGTTGTATATATTTAGAAAAATAGGAAAAAAAACCAGCCCAGATATGACCAATTATAATCTTGATAGAATTCTTTATTAAGGTAAATTATATTAACTTAAAAAGTTTTATTAGTAAAAGAGGTTGATTTAACAAATTTAGGAAAATCATTTTGCTTGAAACAATTTCCTTTTGAATGCAAACTTTCATTAAGAATTATACGTGAATGTAAAGGAGAGCTAGATGATAATGATGACATGACAATGTCATGATGATGAGATGATGATCATGAGGATGTCATGATACTAGGATGATTAGTCTTAGGACAATCAATTTAAACTAAAGAAATTAATCAATATAAAATAACACACAAATAATCACTTATCTCTGACAGAAAACTGCTAGGTACCCAATGATACACTACGGGACCACACTGGGATAACCTCTGCTCCAATCCTTTTACTGCAAAGACCACCAATCACCATGCCAACCAACGGACTTACTAGAGGCGCCCTAAGGACTCACAGGAGGCTGACAAATGCTGTAGACTAACATAGCTTCCGTGCCAGATAACCAATTTATCTCCGTCTTTAATAAGGATATTTATATGTCATTAAGGGCTAATTGACCTTTTTTAGGCTAATTGATTAGTCCTTCGGCTAATCACAGGAATTTAGCCTAGGTACATGATGGTAAAGTTAAACAAAAAGTTAATTAAGGGAGTATTAGACACTTAATTAATTTGACTAGACACTTAGCTAATCAATGCTAGACACTTCGTTAACACTTACCTCTAATACCAGTTGGGGATAGGACCGATTATAATTTTTTAAATTTGAAATAAATTACAAAACATGATTAATTAGCACTAAAACTTGGTTAATAAAGAGTAAAGCTTGACTAATAATTGATTAAATCAATAAGCATGAACAAACTCTAGTAATACCTTAATTAACATTTGTTTAAACTTACCATCATACATCAGGCCTAAATCCCTGTGATTAGTCGAACGACTAATCAATTAGCCTATAGAACGTAAATTAACTCTTAATGACATATAAATGTCCTTGTTAAAGATAAAGATAAGCCGATTATCTGGCATAAAAGCTGTGTTGTTTAGCTTCCTATGAGCCCTTAAGGCGGCCCTAGTAAGTCTGTTGGTCAGCCTGGTGATTGGTAGTCCCCACAGTAAAGGGGTTGGAGTGGGGGTGGTTCTGGTGTGGTCCTGTAGTATATTATTTGGTACCTAACAGTTTTCTATCAGAGGTGAGTGATTATTTGTGTGTTGTTTCATGTTGATTAATTTCTTTAGTTTAATCGATTATCCTAAGACTAATCATCTTAACATCATGGCAGCCTCATTAAGAAGGCTTTTGTTTAGATAATCATCAACACCTTTTTCATCATCCACATGTCCTTTTGAGTCAAACATAGTACATAGTAAAGAAATTCATGCATCCTGGGACTATTCCAAATGGAATATCCCTTCTCAACCTATTGAGCTAATTTATTCAATTGGTCCTCTAAGCTTTAAAACTGCTTTTTTTGTCAGAATTCATGAAGAAACCATTTCTTTAAATGATCATTAGGAAACCTTTCATGTTTTGTCAAGAGTTTCAATCAATAAATGCCTTCAAAAAGGCTTTAGATATATTCATTTCGATCTAGTTCAAGTCGTTGCTAAACCTTTAACTAAATTAGGAATTGACACCCCCGTCTTCTTTGCCTTAAGAGACAACCGATTAAAAACATACAAGGATTCGCTCCTTGTAAGGGTTCATTCAAATGCTTGCAATGATCCCATCTATTTCAATTGCTATCCAAACTATCGGTAGATCTTACCGATCCTTTGATTATACAAACTCTAGTCCTTGATGTTCATTTAGTGGTTGATAAATCAAAGAGCTTTCCAAAAACCTTACGGTCAACTATCAAGTCTACTTTAGATTACTCTCTTCCCAATCCAAAACTTAGCTTTATTCCTCCAAAAAAGAAGAAACAATTCTTATTCAAGTTTGTGCTGATGAATCAACCACTTATGTCTCTAAAAGGCTAAAGTGGGATGAAATTACCATACCGGAAGAACTCATTGTTCCATAACCTAGACCCCCTAAGAATATTACAATTTGAGATATTTCTTTTATCTCAGCAACCTTTTATGGAAGGCCTTTAGTTCAATTTAGTTTGTTCCGTAGCCCTTATCATCCCACTATTATTTCAGATTTCTAGTGAGTTAGATCCTCAGTCTCATCTGTGCCATCCACTAATAGAAACCCTCATATTAGTGGAATAATTGACCGAACTCCTTTACCTGAAGTCATATACGATGACACTCAATCTGAAGAACACCTTATGTCACCTACCTTTTCTCAAAAGAGAACTCCTTCTAAATTAAATAAAATTAGAAAAGTTTTTTTTCAAGTCAATAGATGTTATCTCAATAAAGAATTTTACCAAGATTATAACCAGCCTTATAGAAAATGGTTCTTTTCCCATTTTTGTACGGACATGCAACAATTACTCAAGACTATTTATTACAATCAATTAGACAAAATCAAAGAAAATATACCCTTCTTTGACTGGCTAAATACATAATTCCTAAAATATCGGATTGTTATTCTAAACTATCATCCTTCAATCAATAGAACCCCAAGCAAAGTTATGGCACAATCTTGCTAAAATACAATCAACAGTCTCTATTCATCCTCCATTGAACGCCATATCTATTCCTGTATCCAAAAATGACTCTGTTATTGCCACTCCTTTCAAAAAACCCTGGTAGGGAGATAGGGAAAAAGACAAAGAAACTCAAAAAAATTTTGATGAAACATGTAAGATCGTTGAATAAAATAATTATTCCAACCAAATACTACATACTATGGCTGCCCAACTAGATCCAATAACCACCCAATTAGGAGAAAATTTTAGCAATTATTCAGTAGAATTTTCCTAAGTAAAGAAAAGTCCTAAGAACAATTCTTCACAATTATTCAATCCTTTTAGCATACCCACTAAAGAAATTCCTTCTATTCCCACAACAAAATTAGACAAGAGTGACAAAAAGGAAATCAAATTATTTTAGAAAATTTTCCATGCTCTTGAAAAACTAGAAAAACCCACTTTACAAAAACAAACACTTTGCATTCATAAACCATCCTTTACAAATCCACCAAAAATTTATGATTCAAAGTTAGACTCTTTAGATAAATCAAAACTTATTTGAATTATCAAAACAAATTCCAAGAAATTCCGAAACTTAAAGACTCTGTTTACCATAAAAAGAAATTTAAAATATCTGATTTAAATCCCAAAAAGTCATATTCAAAATGGAAAATATCCAGGAAAATGATGTGCCTTGAATATGGCAAAACAGGGCATATGCCAATCAAAAGAAAAAATTACAAATAAACAATGCTAAAACTGGAAAGAAAATATTCAAAGTTACCCCTGCTCAATCGAAACGCTTATCTTTTCCTCAAGGCCTAAATCAAAGAACATCAAATTCTAAATTCTAGTCTACCATCAATGAAGTTAATTTCAAAAAATGCTATATTTACATTACTCTAAAAATTCAAAATAATTTTGAACTAAAACCAATAGCACTCCTTGACAGTGGTGCAGACCAAAACTGCATCAAAGAAAAATCAATTCTATCCCAATATTATGAGAAAACATCTTAACAACTCCTTAGCGCTAATGGAAATCAATTACAAATTTAATACAAATCATCCAATATTTATATTTGTGATGAAAACTATTATTTCAAGAATTCATTCATTCTAATAAAAAATATAAGACAAAAGTTTATTCTTGACACTCCTTTTATTATGCAAATCTATCATTTCAAGGTATATCAAAGCGGTATTCATACCTCTATCATGGGAGATAATATTTCTTTCAAATTTATCCTTCCAAAAGATTCAATTCTTCCTAAGCATGTAAATATGATCAGAGTCCATGAAAAATGTATCCTAAAACATGAAAAGATTCAAATAATAAGAAGACTTGATTTAATACAAAAGGATAAAGACGTCATATTTAAATTATTAAAAGACATTGATGGAAGACTTCCGAGCCTAACTTGGGAAGCCAAAAAGTCCTACACCCTAAAATTAATAACTCTTTTTGAAATGATGCAAACTCCTTCTCTTCAAGAAAGAACTCAAGAAATTTGTTCCTTATTAAATAGAGCCCAAACATTAATACAATCAGAAAATTATTGAAATCAAAACCTTAGAATAGCTAAAAAGGCATTAGCCTAATATGAAATAACTTAGAAGTATTTCATAAATTATTATCCAATTTTATTCCTTTCTATTTTTGCAAAAACACATTCCAAAAGTCACTCTGTCGAAAGCAATAATTATCATATTTCCTTATTCAAGCCCTTCTTGCATAAAGAAATTTGCATTCAAGTGTCAGGGTCCGCATTCATTCATAGCATATGCATCTGGAAGGAAGTGTCCTATTCAATCAAGTTAAAACCTGCATTTTTAGGACATCGATTCAACTACTATTAGGAGAATTTCACAACTTTAAACCTAGTTTTAAATAGTATTCAAAAATTTTTTATTTTCAAATTTGAATTTTATTGTTCAAAAATTTTCAAAGGAATTTTCCCACCTCATTTTCTCACTAGCAGATTTCTTTGAAGCAACTCACTTCAATGTCTCTATTTCAGATGGAACCAAACCTAGACAAAGGTAAGCAAACCTAATCTTATGTTCCCACTATTCAAGACTTTGCTATCAAACCTAAGAGCCAAATTCAAATACAGACTCATCCAACTTATCCTGAAATCAAGATTCAAAATCAATATGAAAGACTTAGTGAATTTCAACTCTAATATACAGCCAAGTTGTAAAATCCACCCCTCATACTACTCAAAAGCCTTCAACATCTCAACTACAAGTTTTACCAAAATCCCAATTTGCATCCTCCTACTTTCCAAAATCAAAATTTGAATTCATACCCTTTACTCGTTTTCCTGAACCATAGCTTGTTCAAACTCTAAAACCTCAAACCTTAACTCTGTTTTTCACCCAAGAAACTCTCTTTCTTGAAACCAATGCACTCAAAAATCACAAATTCTATGAACTTATACTCCTTGACATGAAATCGACTTGAATCAAGCATATTAAAGATGACAAAGGAATAGTTATTTATTCTAAATTTTGGATTCTCAAGATTTTATCATCCAAAGAATGGGGTTTGTCCCCTTTTGAATATAAAAAATTCTCAGTCCATTTTCAACCTCAACATTTCAATTTGCTAGCCTACAAAATGGCATGGTTTAGGCATTCTACTATAGGAGCTTTAACCATTCCTGGTTCGTCTCCTTTGATAATGGAGACTCTGATCAACATATTCAAAGCTGGTTCTTCGACTAGTGGACATATTTCGGATTCAACTCAAATTCATTACCTTCACCAGTGGTTCTAGGATTTCAAGTTCTTATGAGCCAATCCAAATCATTCAAAGCATTAAGGGAAATTATATTTTCAATTGAATTTGAAGTTCCTTGGATTCTTTGTTGGAATTTCATATATCACAAAGTTCATCATAATGATCCTTATGTCTCTATCATCAGCGAATTTAAATTCAAGTTCTGGAAAAGATTCAATTTTGATAAGCAATGTAATCTTGATCGAGTTCAACGATATTTGAAGAATCAGACAAACCAAGTCATGGACAATCCCTCAACACCAGTCAAAGAAGATGACAAACGTCCTTCATCAAGTTCATCCAAAGGTTCTAAGAAGAAAGCTACATTTAAGAAATTAATGACATGGTTAGAGCATCAAAGCAATGCCGCTAGCATTTCATCCACTGAATCCTACTAGCCAATGGCCGGTCCATATGCTCAGGATCCATACAAAATTTGAAAGCACAATTATCCAAAACTAGAGGACCCTATACAGCGTAAACCCTTAGAATTTGACACGCAAGCACGCAATAATAAAAATCAAGAAGCAGCTCTCAACTTTTAAGCAGCTTGTCAGATGTCAATCATTCAAAAATGATCGCGTATAACTATTCAAGATGCCTCAATGATCTTATCCTTTTACTATTCAAATGTCAAGAAATATTATCATGTCACTATAGCAATAAATATCTTGTACTGTACATTCTACTTTTTGGACCTATACAAAGGCTTTAAAGTTGTAAGCGAAAGGCAAAACTTACCTGCCTCTTTCTTGTACGTTTTCTTTTCCCCACTTTCCTTTCTATCTTTATCTTCTGCCTCGTTGTAATCAATCCGCAATATCATTCAATATCAGTAAGTTCATTCAACAACCTTCAGTGTTCAAATTTAATTCATATGTTTTGTGCGAATTTTTTCATCCATTACTATTCATGACGTTTTAGGACCATTCATATTGAATTAATTTTTTAAGTTTTGCACTATTGTTTTCACCATTCATAATCGTTACATTGTTCATGCTTATTGATTTAATCAATTATTCGTCAAACTTCACTCTTTATTAATCAAATTTAGTGTTAATTAATCACATTTTGTAATTTATTTCAAATTTAAAAAATTGCACTTGGTCCTGTCCCCAACTGGTATTAGAGCCAAGTGTTAGCCAAGTATCCACCCAAGTGTCTAGTCAAGTTAACCAAATTTAGCCAAGTGTGTAGCCAAATTAGTTAAGTGTCTAATAATCCTTTAATTAATTTTTGTTTAACCTTACCATCATGCATCTAGGCTACGTCCCTGTGATAAGTTGAAGGACTAATCAATTACCTTAAAGAAGATCAATTAGCTGTCAATGACATATAAATATTCTTATTAATGACGGAGATAAGCCAGTTATTTGGCATGGATGTTATGTTAGTCAGCAGCGTTGGTTAGCCTTCTATGAGCCCTTAGCGCGCCCCTAGTAAGTCCATTGGTCAGCCTAGTGATTAGTGTTCCCAGCGGTGAAAGGGTTGGAGCAGAGGTGGTCCCTGTGTGGTCCTGCAGTGCATTGTTGGGCACCCAGTGGTTTTCTGTCAGAGATAAGTGATTATTTGTGTGTTATTTCGCGTTGATTAATTTCTTTAGTTTAATTGATTATCTTGTGGGTAATCATCTTAGCATGATGGCAGCATTATTAAGAAGGCTTTTGTCCTGATCATCATCATCAAAATCTTCTTCATCATCTACATCTCCTTTAGAGCTAAGCATAGTACATAGTAAAGAAATTCATGCATCTAGAGATTATTCCAAATGGAATATCCCTTCACAACCTATTGAACTAATTTATTCAATTGGTCCTTTAAGCTTTAAAATTGCTTTTTCTGTCACAATTCATGAAAATACCATTACTTTCAATGATCATTATGAAACCTTTCTGCTTTTTTCAAAGTTTCAATCAATAAATACCTTCAAAAAGGCTTTAAATATCTTCATTTTGGTCTAGTTCAAGTCACTGTTAAACCTTTAACTAAATTAGGAATTGATACCGCTGTATTCTTAGCCTTAAGAGATGACAAATCAAAAACATACAAAGATTCACTCCTTGCGATGGTTCAATCAAATGCTTACAATGGTCCCATCTATTTCAATTGCTGTCCAAACTATTCAGTAGATCTTGTTAATCCTTTGATTCTTCAAACTCTAGTCCTTCATGTTCATTTAATGACTGATAAATTCAAAGAGCTTTCCAAAAACCTTGCGGTCGCCTATCTAGTCTAGTCTATATTACTTTCTTTCCAATTAAATCCAAAACTTAGCATTATTCCTCCTAAGAAAGAAGAAACCATTCTTATTCAAGTTTGCGCCGATGAATCAACCACTTATGTCGCTAAAATGCTAAAGTGGGATGAAAATATTATACCTGAAGAACTCATTATTCCATAACCTAGAACCCCTAGGAATATTACAATAAGAGAAATTTCTTTTAGCTGAGAAACCTCTAATGGAAGGCCTTTACTTTGATTTAGTTCATTCCGTGAGCCTTCTCGTCCAACTATTCTTCTAAATTTTCGGTCAGTTAGATCCTCAATCTTATCTGTGCCATCCACTAATAGAAACCCTCATATTAGTGGAATAGTGGATCGAAGTCCCTTACCTGAAGTCATATACAATGATACTCAATCTGATGAACGCCCCACGTCACCTACCTTTTCTCAAATGAGAACTCCTTCTGAATTAAATGAAATTACAAGAATTGCTTTTTAAGTTAATAAATGTTATCTCAATAAAGAACTTTACCAAGATTATAACCAGCCCTATAGAAAATGGTTCATTTCCTTATTTTCTAAGGACATGCAATAATTACTCAAGACTATTTATTACAATTAATCAACCAAAGTCAAAGAAAAGATATCCTTCTTTGACTAGCTAAATACATAATTGTGAAAACATTGGATTGTTATTCCAAGCTATCATCCTTCAATTTGTACAATAGAATGCCAATTAAAGTTGTGGCACAATCCTGTTACAAAACAACCAATAGCCACTGTTCATCCTCCACTAAACACCATATCTATTCCTATATCTAAAGATGACTCTATTATTGCCACTCCATTCAAAAAACCCTGGCAGGGAGATAGGGAAAAAGACAAGGAACTCAAAATTTCTGGATGAAACATGCAAGATCATTGAAAAAAATAATTATTCCAACCAAATGTTGCATACTATGGCTACCCAATTAGATCCAATAACCTCCAAATTAGGAGAAAATTCTGGCAATTATTCAGTAGAATTCTCCAAAGTAAAGAAAAGTCCTAAGAACAATTCTCCACCATCATTCAGTCCTTTTAGCATACCCATTAAAGAAATTCCTTCTATTCACACAACAAAATTAGGCAACAATGGCAAAAAGGAAATTGAATTATTTCAGAAAATTTTCCATGCTCTTGAAAAACTAGAAAAACCCACTTTACCAAAACAAACACTTTACATTCATAAACTATCCCTTACAAATCCACCAAAAATTTATGATTCAAAGTTAGATTCTTTAGATGAATCAAAACTTATCCGAATTATCAAAACAAATTCCAAGAAATTGCCAAACTTAAGGACTCCGTATACCACAAAAAGAAATTTAAAAATATCTGATTTAAATCTCGAAAAGTCATATTCAAAATGGAAAATATCCAATAAAATGATGGTCCTTAAATATGAAAAAAAGCGCATATTGGCCAATAAAAAAAAATTAGAAATAAACAATCCTAAAATTCGAAAGAAAATATTTAATGTTGCCTCTGCTCAATCAAAATGCTTATATATTCCTCAAAGCCTAAATCAAAGAGAGTCAAAGTCTGAATTCTTGTCTACCTCAATCAAGTTAATTTCAAAAATGGTATATTTACGTTACTCAAAAAATTCAAGATAATTTTCAGTTAAAACAAATAGCACTCCTTGACAGTGGTGCAGACCAAAAGTGCATCAGAGAAGAATTAATTCCATCCTAATATTATGAGAAAACATCTGAACAACTCGTTAGTGCTAATGGAAATCCATTATAAATTCAATACAAATCATCTAATATTTATATTTGTCATGAAAATTATTATTTCAAGAATTCATTCATTCTAATAAAAAATATAAGACAAAACATTATTCTTGGCACTCCTTTTATTACCCAAATCTATCCTTTCAAGGTAGATCAAAGCGGTATTCATACCTCTATTATAGGAGGTAATATTTCTTTCAAATTTATTGTTCTAAAAGATTCAATTCTTCCTAAGCACGTAAATATGATAAGAGCCCATGAAAAATATATCCTAAAACAAGAAAATATTCAAATAATTAGAAGACTTGATTTAATACAAAAGCATAAAGGCGCCATATTCAAATTATTAAAAGACGTTGATGAAAGACTTCCACCTAGCTTGGGAAGCTAAAAAGTCCTACACTCCAAAATTAATAACTCTTTTTGAAATGATGCAAACTCCTTATCTTCAAGAAAGAACTCAAGAAATTTGTTCCTTATTAAACAGAGACCAAATATTAATGCAATCAGAAAATTATTAGGATCAAAACCTTAGAATAACAAAAGGGTATTAGCCCAATATGAAATAACATAGAAATATTTCATAAATTATTATTCAATTTTATTCCTTTCCATTTTTCCAAAAACACATTCCAAAGGTTATTCTTTCAAAAGCAATAACTATCATATTCCTTTAATCATGCTCTTCTTGCATAAAAAAATTTGCACTCAAAGGTTAGGGTCCGCATTCATTCATAGCATATGCATCCGGAAGGAAGTGTCTGATACAATCAAGTTAAAACCTACATTTTTAGGACATCAATTCAATTATTATTACGAAGAATCTCACAACTAGTTTTAAATAGTATTCAAAAAAATTATTTTAAAATTTGAATTTTGTTATTCAAAAATTTTCAAAGGAATTTTCCCAACTCATTTTCTCATTGGCAAATTTCTTTGATGCAACTCACTTCAATGTCTCTATTTCGGATGGAACAAAACCCAGACAAAGGTAAGCAAACTCAATCCTATATTCCCACTATTCAAGACTTTGTGATCAAACCTAAGAGCCAAATTCAAACACAGACTCATCCAACTTATCCTGAAATCAAGATTCAAAATCAATATGAAAGCCTTACTGAATTTCCACCTATAGCATACAGCCAAGTAGTAAAATCCACCCCTCATACTACTCAAAAGCCTTCAACATCTCAACTATAAGTTTTATCAAAACCCCAATCTCCATCCTCCTACTTTTCAAAATCAAAATTTGAATTCATAACCTTTATTCCTTTTCCTAAACCACAGCCTATTCAAACTCTAAAACTTCAAACTTCAACTCCGTTTCTCACCCAAGAAAGTCCCTTTCTTAAAGCCGATACACTCAAAAATCACAGATTCTATGAACTTATACTCCTTGATACCAAATCAACTCGAATGGAGCATACTAAAGATGACAAAGGAAAAGTACTTTATTCTAAATTTCAGATTCTCAAGACTTTATCATCCAAAGAATGGGGTTCGTTCGCTTTTGAATATAAAAAATTCTCAGTCCATTTCCAACCTAAACATTTCATTTTCCTAGACCACAAAATGGCATGGTTTAGAGCATTTTACTATAGGAGCTTTGACCATTCCTAGTTCACCTCCTCTGACAAAGGAGTCTCTGATCAATATATTTAAAGTTGGTTCTTTGATTGGTGGACATTATTTCGAATTCAACTCAAATTCATTACCTTCACCAATGGTTCTAGGATTTTAAGTTCTGATGAAGCAACCCAAATCATTCAAAGCATTAAATGAAATTATATTTTCAATTGAATTTGAAGTTCCTTTGATTCTCTGGTGGAATTTTAAATATCATAAGATTCATTGTGATGATCCTTATGTCTTGCTTGTCCACGAATTTAAATTCAAGTTATAGAAAAAATTTAATTTCGATCAGCGATGTAATCTTGATCAAATTCGACGATATTTAAAGATTCAGACAAAGCAAGTCATGGAAATTCCCTAAACACCAGTAAAAAAAGATGACAAATGTCCATTATCACGTTCATACGAAGGTTCCAAGCAGAAACCTACATTCAAGAAATTCATGAAATGATTAGAGCATCAAAGCGATATAGATAGCATTTCATCCACTGAGTCCTACTCTGATCCAATGGGTGGTCCATGTGCTCAGGATCGTTACGAAATTTGAAAACGCAATTATCCAAAACCAGGGGGCACTATATAGCAAAACCCCTTGGAATTTGAGACGCAAGCATGCAATAATAAAAATTAAGAAACAGCTGTTAACTTTTAACAAGCTTATCAGACATCAATCATTAAAAAATGACTGTGTACAACTATTCAAGATGCTTCAATAATCTTATCCTTTTACTATTCTGCTTCAATAATCTTATCCTTTTACTATTCTAATGTCAAAAATATTTCGTGTTACTGTAGAAATAAATATCTTGTACTTTATATTCTACTTTTTGGGCCTATATAAAGGCTTCAAAGTTATAAGTGAAAGGCAGAACTTACCTGCCTCTTTCTTGTACATTTGTCTTTCCCCACTTTCTGTTAGACGAGATGATAGGCTTGATATTAGCCAAATGATTTGTGCAAGTTATTAGGCGAGATTTGTATTGATTCCCTATAATATTTCTCATATTGTTTCCATACCTTGCTACTTTCCTTTTAGGAAGTTTAGGTCATTGTTTATGTACTCATCATGTATATATATACCTCTGTAGACTAAATGAAGGGCAGACAGGGATTCCCTTCCCTCTCTCTTAAACTTAGCATGGTATCAGAGCCATGACGAATGACAAGGACAACAAAGTCTCATCAAAAACTGAAACCACCAAAACAACGACATTCAAATATGATCTGAACTCCAATGACAATCCTGGAAACATTATCCCATAGGTTCAACTGCAAGGTGATAATTATGAAGAATGGGCACAAGCTGTGCGAATATCTCTAAGAGCGCGATGCAAATGGAGTTTCATCGAAGGGAAAGTTGCCATGCCTAACACAACCAGTCTATAAATTGAAGATTGGTGGACTGTGCAGCCCCTGCTGATCTCTTGGATAATGAACACAATAGAGCCAAGTCTGCGAACTACTGTGACATATACCGATACTGCAAAAGACTTATGGGATGACTTAAAAGAACGATTCTCAGTCATTAACGCACCAAGGATTCAACAATTGAAGGCAGATCTCACTGATTGCAAATAGCAAGGCATGACGATTGTGGCCTATTACAATAAGTTGAAAACTCTCTGGAATGAACTTGTAATGTATGAACCACTATTAGTGTGTACTTATACTGGCTGTGAGTGTAAAATAAGTGAGAAGCTTCAGAAAAGATAGGAAGAGGATAGAGTCCATCGATTTCTCATGGGCCTCGATGACGCGATCTATAGGACTGTGAGATCAAATCTTCTTGCTACTGACATGCTACCCTCCTTGAACAGAGCTTACTCGATTGTAATATAGGAAGAGCGTGTGCGGACCATGGCTAGGGCTGTGGATGAAAATGGGATGTGATTGCTTTGGTGGCACAGGCACCGTATAGAGGAAAGGGTCGCAACGAAAGACGGGACATACATGAGGTTTGTTCCCACTGTAACCAAACTAGGCATGATTCGAACAATTGCTTCAAAATCATTAGGTATCCAGAATGGTGGCGTGACAGACCGTGCGGAGACAAATTGACTGGGTAAGGTGGAGAACAGCAACAATTGACCATGACAGGGGCAGGTCATGGATGGGGACGTGGAACACTTGTGCGAGCAAATGTTGCCCAGGCAAGAAGAGAAGGCACCGATGCAAGCACAAAACTGTGTATCAATGCCGAAAATCCTGGATTTCTAAGACTGAACAGTGAGTAATAGGAGACCCTTATGACCATGTTGAGCAAACAAAAATCCGATATAAAAGAAAGATTGACGGGTAAGTGCAATACAAACTTGTATTGGATCATTGACTTAGGTGCCACAAACCGCATGGTTGGAGATTTACATAAATTGCAGGACGTGCGGGACATTCCAAATTGTCCAGTTAGACTCCCTAATAGGGGCCAATCCTTTACCACGAAAGAAGGGATGATCAAGATTGACGAGTATCTTACACTTTTCAACGTTCTCTATGTTCCGAGATTAACTTGCCACTTAATTTTAGTGTCGCAATTACATGATACTTCCAAGTATATTGTACAGTTTTCTAATGATACATGGATTGTGCAGGACCCTATTACGAGGATGCTGATTAGTGTGGGTGAGAGACGGGATGGACTTTATTACTACTACAGTCTACCGAAATTCCAAGCAATGAAGGTAGAAGGAATGACTGCACTAGAGCTCTGGCATAGGAGACTGGGACACCCATCTGAGAAGGTCACCAAGTTACTTCCAAATGTTAATTTTGGGAATTATTCTATAGACAAAAATTGCGATGTGTGCTACCAAGCAAAGCGAACTCGGGATAAATTTTCATTGAGTTTTAATAAAGCATCTGATCCATTTGAGTTGATTCATTGTGATCTATGGGGGCCTTACAGGACCCTTTCATCTTGTGGTGCATCATATTTTTTGACTATGGTGGATGACTTTTCTCGTGCTATGTGGGTGTTTCTGTTGATTGATAAGAAAGAGGTTGACGGTTTTGTCAAAGATTACTTTGCCATGGTTGAACGACAATTTCAAAAGAAAATTAAAATTATAAGGAGTGATAATAGTACTGAATTTGTTGGTTTAAAATCATTTTTTCATAAACATGGGATCATATTTCAAACATCATGTGTTGGGACACCACAACAGAATGGAAGGGTCGAGAGGAAACATCGCCACATTTTAAACGTAGCTAGAGCCTTGAGGTTTCAGGGACATTTGCCTATTTCTTTTTGGGGTGAGTGTATATTAGCTGCTGGATATTTGATTAATCGCACTCACTAAATGGAAAAACTGCTTACGAAGTGTTATATGGGGCTTTGTCTAAATATGATCATCTTAGAGTTATTGGATCCCTTTGCTATGCACATACCAAAGGGGGTGATAAATTTGCAAGTCGAAGTAGAAGGTGTGTTTTTGTCGGTTACTTACATGGGAAGAAAGGATGGAAACTATATGATTTGAACTCTAAGGAGTATTTTGTGTCTCGAGATGTTGTGTTTCACGAAGATGTGTTTCCTTTGGCTGACAAAATGGAAAACCTAACCCCTGTTTCCATACCTCCTGTGGACAACATGGTGGATAGCACAGATGATAAGGTTGCAGCGAAGGGGGGTGAAGATGATACCATTACAGCCTAAGGGGGTGTTCAGGATGAAGTATCAGATGGCGTTGAGGAACGCCAATCCCCTCTTGCCAAGACAGTGGATGAATCTCTGGGACGAGGGCATCGCACTAAGAAACCTTTTGTTAGACTGCGTGACTATATTATTTATACTATGAAAAAATTAAGTCCATCTACCTTAATCTCCACACCATGGCATCATCTAGGTACCGTCTATCCTTTAAGACATTTTGTAAACTGCGCTCGTTTTTCTGTGCAACATAGACATTTTCTTGCAGCTATTACTGTCGGACAAGATCCGAGTACTTTTTCTGCAGCCATCAAGGAAGATCATTGGCGAAAGGCTATGCAGGTAGAACTACATGCTTAAGAGAAGAATGGAACTTGGACGATTACTGACTTACCTCCTGGAAAAAAGGCTCTTGGATGTAAGTGGGTTTATAAGACCAAGTATAATTCTGATGGGACTATCGAGCGTCACAAGGCACGACTAGTGATACTTGGGAATCATCAGACTGAAGGCATTGATTTTACAGATACGTTTGCACCAGTAGCCAAGATGGTGACAGTGCGCGTATTTTTAACTGTGGATGCTGCTCAGAATTGGGAATTGCATCAGATGGATGTGCACAATGCATTCTTGCATGATGATTTAAAAGAGGAAGTTTATATGAGATTGCCACCAGGTTTCCAAAGTTTCAGACCAGGGCAAGTTTGTAAGCTTCGAAAATCCCTTTACGGCCTTAAACAAGCTCCTTGGTGTTGGTTCGCAAAATTGAGTACAACCTTATTAACATATGGTTTCAAGCAATCTCATGCTGACTACTCGTTGTTCTCCCTTCATCATGATGATGTACACCTTAATTTCTAGTCTATGTTGATGATTTATCATCTCAGGAAATACCCATGTTGCAATTCAAAAATTTAAGACTTATCTCAGCCAATGTTTTCATATGAAAGATTTGGGGAAGCTAAAATATTTTTTGGGTGTTGAGGTTCCACAGGGACCTAAAGGGATTTTCCTATGTCAACAGAGATATACGTTAGACATTATTTTTGAAACTGGTTTACTTAGTGCCAAACCAGCTAATATCCCAATGGAACAAAATCATCGGTTGGCACTTGCTTCTAGTCCTTTTTTTAATGATCCTGAACAATATAAAAGGTTAGCAGGCTGCCTTATATATCTCTGTTTCACTCGACCTGAGCTATCTTATTGCGTTCATATTCTTTCTCAGTTCATGCATAGGCCTCGAGTTGAGCATTGGGATGCAGCTTTACGAGTGGTCTGCTACTTGAAGGGGACACCTGGACAAGGAATTTTCTTTCCCTGCATTAATCACTTGACTTTACGTGGTTGGTCTGATTCAGACTGGGCAGGGTGTCCATTGACTTGTTGATCCCTTACAGGCTGGTTTATGCAATTGGGACATTCTCCCGTTTCATGGAAGACTAAGAAACAACATATTGTGTCCCATTCATCGGCTGAAGCGGAATATCGTTTGATGGCAGCAACTACATGTGAACTTAAATGGGTCAAAGTAGTTTTGACTGGTCTCGGTGTTTCGCATGATGAATCCATGAAGCTTCACTGTGATAGCCAGGCAGCCTTATTTGTTCGTGATGAGCATATTCAAGTTGATTGCCACTTTGTTCGTGATGAGATAATGACTGGAAACATTCAAGCTTTATTTGTTCCTACTCAACATCAATTGGCAGATATCTTCACCAAGGCTTTGGGCAGAACCCAATATGAAACGGTTCTTTTCAAGTTGGGCATTCGAGACCTTCATGTTCCAATTTGAGGGGGGTGTTAGACGAGATGATAGGCTTGATATTAGCCCAAATGATTTGTGTACGTTACTAGGTGAGATTTGTATTGATTCCCTGTAATATTTCTCATATTGTTTCCATACCAAGCATTCTTTCCTTTTAGGAAGTTTAGGTCATTGTTTATGTACTCATCATGTATATATACCTCTGTAGAATGAATGAAGGCTAGACAAGGATTTCCTTGCCACTCTCTTAAACTTAGCACTTTCCTTCCTGTCCTTATCTTCTGCCTCATTATAATCAATCTGCAGTATTCAATTAGTATCAATAAGATTATTGAACAATCTTCACTGTGCAAATTTTACTCATATGTTTTGCGTGAATTCCTTCTTCCATCACTATTCATGTATGTTTTAGGACCATCCATATTCAATTCATTTTTCAAGTTTTGCACTATTGATTTAACCATTCGTAATCGTTACTTTGTTCACGCTGATTTATTTAATCAATTATTAGTTAAGCTTTAGTCTTTATTAATCAAGTTTTAGTGTCACGCTTTGCAATTTATTTCAAATTTAAAAAATTGCACTCAGTCCTGTCCACTAAAACTTGATTAATAAACAGCAAAGCTTAACGAATAATTGATTAAATCAATAAGCATGAAAAAGGTAATGATTATGAATGGTGAAATCAATAATGCAAAACTTGAAAAATTAATTCAATATGAATGCTCCTAAAACATACATGAATAGTGATGGATGAAGGAATTCATGCAAAACATATGAATAAAATTTGCACAGTGAAGGTTGTTCAATGAACTTACTAATATTGATTGAATACTGCAGATTGATTACAACGAGGCAAAAGATAAGGATAGGAAGGAAAGCAGGGAAAGGAAAATGTACAAGAAAGAGGCGGGTAAGTTCTGCCATTGCTTACAACTTTGAAGCTTTTATATAGGCCCAAAAAGTGAAATATACAGTACAAGATATTTGTTGCTACAGTAACATGATAAGATTTCTAGCATTTGAATAGTAAAAGGATAATATTGTTAAAGCATCTTGAATAGTGGATTGATCTTGAATAGTTGTGCGCGGATATTTTTGAATGGTTAACGTCTGATAGGCTTATTAAAACAAGACGGCTACATCTTGATTTTTATTGTTATGCACTTGCTTGTCGAGATTCCAAGGGTCTTTGTTGTATAGTGTCCCCTGTGGTCATAGAGCCTTGAATATTCGCATAATATGCTGCACAGGTGGTCTTGAATACAAGTAGGTGGCAATTGAGTGTGATATTCCATAAAACGGTGGGAGGGGGATTGTTGAGTGCAAAAGAACCAGTGCTCCTCGGCTGGACAGATATGTGCATCTGGAACAACTCGTTCAATAAATTGGAGAACTTTCTGATCAAGTGGTACCCAATAATCCGAGGTAAAGTATTTATTAAACTGGGGCTTTTGAATGTGGTCGTCGTTGGTATCACGACAAGTACCAGATGACTATAAAATTCTTGTAAAACAGTTCGGTAAATTTTCAGTATCTTTAGATATGAATAAAAGGAAGTCCATGAAGTTGGCAGCCATTGATCATAGTGGATAAAAGTGGCATATTTATTGTATCAAAGTCCTTTGATAGGAGTAACAAAGAATTCATTGTCTTGATCTCTGAGCTAAAAGATAACAGGATCTTGAATATCTTTCATGAGGTTTGAATGTTGAATGTGAGTTGAATCGATTGTGAATGACATATTGAATAAGGAGATTGAAGCAAAATTACTTTGCTTGAAGGAATTCCCTAGTGAGGAAGTCAAGAAGTGTTATTCTCGCAATTAATGAAATCAATATCAAAATTAAATACTACATGTATTGCTTCCTAGCTGGTAAAAATTTGTTTTGAAACAAGATTTTAAACATCTTTTTGTAAGAGTTCTTTTGCACTTTTGCAATCAATTCTTAGTAAGAATTTTTTGAAATATAGATCATCTTGAAATTTTAAAATGCATAAAACAAGAGCTAAAACTCCCTTTTTAATAGTGGAATAATTAACTTGAGGTCCACTCTAGGTTCCACTATGGAACCTCACCAATTTTCAGGACTTTGCTCAAGACGTTACCTGAAAATTTCCTCCAAAACATTTGTTTGATGCATCAGTTTGAACTATCATGAACACATGTGGGTTTGGCATGCCAAGACATGGGAGTGATTTGACCTTGCTGTTGATATATTTGATGATTTGAGTATGCTAATGAGACCATATAGAAGGATTTTTCTTGAGCCTTTGAAATAATGGTTTGCAAATTTCCCAAAGTTTAGGGAAAAAATCTGCAACATAATTGACACAACCAAGGAAGCTTTGCAAATTGAATTTTATCTTTGATTTCATTTGAAAATTTATCTGCAAATTCTATAGATCATTGAATGGCTTTAATAGTACTAGTAAAAATATCATGGCCTAAAAATCAAATTTTAGTTTGAAATAATTTCATTTTTGGAGCAGATACAACTAAACCATTTCTTGTAATGACATTGAAAAATGTTTTTAGATGTTTACAATGTTGATCCAAATTTTTTGAATAAATGAGAGCATCATTGATGTAAACCATTAAAAATTCAAAATGATCACTGAGTATATCATTTATAATATGTTGAAATTCAGAAAGAGCATTTTCGAATCTAAATGGCATCACATTCTATTCTACAGTCCAAATAGAACTTTAAATGCCGTTTTACATCTATCTTTTTTGCTAATTTGAATTTGCCAAAAATCCAGATTTCGTATCAAATTTTGAAAATATTTTTGCATCATATAATCTTCGCTAATAAATCTTTTTTGTTAGGAATTGGATATCTTATCCATTGTTGATTGGTTTGTAGTTTATAACTAATTTAGGAACACCACGTTCCTTTTATGCTTGATTGTAAACATAGAAAGTTGCACAACTCCAAGGAGATTCGGAGGATCTGATGAGCCTTTTGTCTAATAAAGATTAAATTTCTTTTTTGCAGAATTCTAAAAGCTATTTATTCATTTGAATAGGGCGTGCTTTTGTTGGAATATTTCTTTCATCACAATCTTTTTCATATGCTAATTCTACCATGTGTTCCCTTCTATTGCAAAAGGCATTTGGAATATCATCACAAACATAATCTTCGAATAATTTCTTGATTGTTTGAATTTTTTGGTGGTAAAACAGGCTGTTCTTCAATACTTGCTTGAATACTTTTTGTTTGAAGAAAAACTATTTGTGTAGCAAAAATAATTTTTGAAATTGAAGCTTCTTGAAGGGCTGCAATATCATTATTTTCCATAGGAAAAGAAAATCTAAATTTAATTTCTTTTCTAAGAATATTTGAATAAATTCATTAGGAGCCGACAGTAAAAAGATATATTTGAGTAAGGAAGGGAGTTCCAAGGATGACTTGTTGATTGAGATTTTTGATAAGTATAAAAACATTTTTGAAACAATATTCATTGTTGCAAATATAAGCATTTGAAAGCTTGTAACTAATTTCAAGGTTCGATCCAGCAGCACTAGTCATTTTTTCTTTAGTTTTTTCAAAATAATTTAAAGGAATTAGACCTTCCTGAATGCAATTCCTATTAGCACCGCTATCTAACAGAGCAATAAAATGAAGTTTGAAATCTTTGACTATAATAGTAACAGAAACATACCATTTTTGAAAATCAATATGGTTAATGACTAAAAGAAAGGCTTCAAGATCTTGGTCATCTATGTTTAATTTAGGAGAAGAAAGAGGAGTTTGATAGAAGGTTTTGAAGATTCAAGAGAAGAAACTCGATTTTCAAGTTCTTAAAGTTGAGAAATAAGGATTGAATCCGATTTCTCAAGGAGATTTTGTGTTTAGTATGATTTTTTAATTCTTTAACTTTGACTTTGAGTTGATTGAATTTTTGTTTTAATTCTTTGACTGTTACTAGTTTTGAGCGACTTGATCCTTGTCCTTCATAGGTTTCTAGTACTTATTTTAAGCTAAAAGGTTGTATTCTTGATTCGGTAACTTTATCTTTAAGTAACAAATTTTTTAACTGATGAAGGCATTGAGTTCTAGTTTCTTCTTCTTCAATCCTCTCGATATTGTCGAAGTGGAATTGTTCTTGGGATTGATCTTTTGTAATAACATTACAATTATTAGGACAAAGAGTAACTTCTTCATCTGAGGGATTAGAACGATTGGAATTAGATGTTTGAGTTTGATAAAGGGCGTTTTCATAATCATCATGAATTACAGGGAAAGCATTATTTTTTGCCGTTTTTTATCTTCAAGTTTTATAATTTTTCTTTTAATGGGCAATTATTGGCTTTATGACCTATTTGATGACATTTACAGCACGTAGTAACTTGAGTTTGAGAGGGATTAGGAGTGATTTTCTTTTTATTGAAAAAGTTACCTTTAGAGGTTTTCTTGGGATTTTGGTAGTACGGATTTTTGTTTCATATTTTTTGGGATAAACTTCTGAAGACTTTTTAAGGAGTTTTTTCTTTTTGGATAAAGGAGCTTCTAGTTTCGGATAACCAAAATGCTCACAAAATAAATGAAGTTCATTTTGGAATAGCTTCTTTTCAAAATGATAGTTATTTTGAATTCTTAATTTAGTCCAAAGAGCTAATCATTCCATTTTAATAAAGTTGAATAGATGACGATAGGTTAAATTATGACATGGAATTTCTGTTGTTCCACAATGATTTCTTAATTTTTATCTTATTCTTTGAGAAAATAAAGTAGCTAAACTAGAAATGAATTTTTCTTTCAAATAATTTTCATTAGCATCTTTTCTTTGAAGGACATAGGTAAGGAATGTATCTCTATACCAATTATAGTCACTTAGACTTGGGCATCTTAGATTTTGAATTCTTTCTAAATGGGAAGAGGTGAGTATCTTATTTATACCATAGTCATGTATTTCATAGGAAGCACTAAAGAATTAACTTCTTCCCATTTAGAAATAATTCAAAACATAAGCTGCCTAAGTCTAAGTGATTATAAATGATATAAATATACATTCCTCACCTATGTCCTTCAAAGAAAAGAAAATTATTGAAAAAAAAAATTCATTTCCAGTTTACCTACTTTATTTTCTCAAAGAAGAAGACAAAAATTTAGAGATCATTGTGGAGCAATAGAAATTCCATGGCATAATTTAACATATGGTCACTTACTCAGTTTTATTAAAAAGGAAGGATTAGCTCTTTGTACTGAATTAAAAATTCAAAATAAATATCATTTTGAAAAGAAGCTATTTCAAAACAAACTTGGTTCATTTTATGAGAATTTTGGTTATCCGAAACTAGAAGCCCCTTCATCCAAAAAGAAAAACTCATTAAAAAGGCTTCAAAACTTTATCCTAAAAAATATGAAACAAAAAATCCTTACTACCAAAACCCCAAGAAAACCTCTAAAGGTAACTTTTTCATTAAAAAGAAAATCATGCCTAATCCCTTTCAAACTCAAGTTATTACGTACTATAAATGTCGTCAAATAGGTCATAAAACCAATAATTACTGATTAAAAGAAAAAATTATGAAACTTAAAGATAAAAAACTTCAAGAAATAATGCTTTGCCTTTTAATTCATGACGATTCTGAAGAAGGCTTTTTTGAAATTCAAACATCTAAGTCTAGCCACTCAAACTCCTCAGATGAAGAAGTTACAATCTGTACTAATAATTGCATTGTTATTATAAAAGATCAATCTCAGGAAGAACTCCTCTTCAATATCATCGAGAAGATTAAGGAACCTGAAATCAAAACTCAATGCTTTCACAAGCTTACAGATTTATTGCTCAAAAATAATATTATCGAATGAAGAATACAACATTTTAGCCTAAAACGAGTATTAGAAACCTATGAAAGATAAAGACCAAATCCTTCAAAACTAGCAACAATCAAAGAATTAAAACAATAAGTCAATCAACTCAAATCCAAAGTTAAAGAATTAAAAATTCATATTGGAAAGCAAAACCTTGTTGAAGAAACAAATTCAATCCTTATTTCTCAAGTTCAAGAACTTGAAAATTGAGTTTCTTCTCTTGAATCTTCAAAACCTCTTAATCAATCTCCTCCACCTTCTCCTAAACTAAGCCCAAATGAACAAAATCCTGAAGCATTCCTTTTAGTCATTGACCATATTGATTTTCAAAAATGGTATGTTTCTGTTATTATTATAGTCAAATATTTCAAACTTCATTCTATCGCTCTGCTGCATAGCGATGCTGATATGAATTACAGTCAAGAAGGCTTAATTCCTTCAAAATATTTTAAAAAAACAAAAGAGAAAATGACTAGTGCTACCATATCTAAACTCCAAATTAATTACAAGCTTTCAAATGCTTATATTTGCAATAATGAATATTGTTTCAAAAATGTTTTTATGCTTGTCAAGAATGTCAAACAATAAGTTCTCGTAGGAACTCCCTTCCTTACTCAAATATATCCTTTTCTATCGATTCCAAAGAAATTTATTCAAATATTCTTGGAATAGAAATTAAATTCGAATTTTCTTCTCTTATGAAAAACAAATATATTGCAGCTCTTTAAGAAGCCTCAATTTCAAAAATTATTTCCGCTAAACAAAAACAAATAGCTTTTCTCAAAATAGAAATTATTCAAGCCAGTATTGAAGAATAACTTGTTTTACCAAAAATTCCAAAAAATAAAGAAATTATTTGAAGAATATATTTGTGCTGATATCCCAAATGCTTTTTGGGATAGAAAGCAACATATGGTAGAATTAGCTACCATATGAAAAGGATTTTGATGAAAGAAGTATTCCAATAAAAGCACGTCCTATTCAAATGAATAATGAGCGTTTAGAATTTGCAAAAAGAAAATTCAATCTTTATTAGACAAAAGGCTCATTAGACCCTCCAAATCTCCTTGGAGTTGTGCAGCCTTCTATATCTACAATCAAGCTGAAAACGAACGTGATGTTCCTAGACTAGTCATAAATTACAAACCACTCAACAAAGTTTTTCAATGGATAAGATATCCAATTTCCAACAAAAAAATATATTAGGAAGATTATGTGATGCAAAAATATTTTCGAAATTCAATATGAGATATGACTTTCGGCATGTTTAAATTACTAAGAAAGACAGATACAAAACTGCATTCATAGTTCCATTTGGACAGTACAAATGGAATGTGATGCCATTCGGACTCAAAAATACTCCTTTTGAATTTCAACATATCATGAATGATATCCTCAATGATTATTCTAATTTTTCAATCGTCTACATCGATGATGTTCTTATTTATTCAAAAAATTTGGATCAACATTTCAAACATCTAAAAATATTTTTCAATGTCATTAAAAGTAATGGTTTAGCTGTTTTTACTCCAAAAATGAAATTATTTCAAACAAAAATTCGGTTCTTAGGCCATGATATTTTAATGGCACTATTAAACCCATTCGACGATCTATTGAATTTTCAGATAAATTTTTAGATGAAATCAAAAATAAAAATCAATTGCAAAGGTTCCTTGGTTGTCTCAATTATGTTGTATATTTTTTCTCCAAACAAAGGAAAATTTGCAAACCATTATTTGAAATATTCAAGAAAAATCCTCCTACATGGTTTCATGAGCGTACTCAAATAGTCAAATATATTAAAAGTAAGGTCAAATCACTCCCATATCTTGGCATACCAAACCCACATGCATTCATGATAGTTCAAACCTGTGTGTTAGATGAAAGTTTTGGGGGAATTCTCAAGCAACACTGTGACCCAAATGTTGAACAATTAGTGAGGTTCCATAGTGGAATAGGGGATGGGCCTCAAGTCAATTATTCCACTATTAAAAAAGAAGTTTTAGCTACTGTTTTATGCATTTCAAAATTTCAAGATGATCTATATTTAAAAAAATTGTTATTAAGAATTGATTGCTAAGGTACAAAAGAAGTCTTGCAAAAGGATGCTCAAAATCTTATTTTAAAACAAATTTTTGCCCGCTAGCAAGCAATAGTTTCAATATTTGATTTTGATATTGAATTAATTAATAGCAGGAAGAATTCGCTTCCTAACTTCCTCACTGGGGAACTTCTTTAAGCAAAATAAATTTGCTTCAATCTCCATTCCAGATGTCATCTATAACCAAATCAGCTCACATTAAAAATACAAACAAAGATATTTAACAACCCCTTCTATTTTATCTCAGAGATCATACTGATGAACTTCATTTTACTACATTCAAAGGACCTTGACACAATGCATATGCCATCTTTATCCACTACCATCAATGGCTCTCTAATTTGTGGACATCCTTTTATGCATATTTAGAAATACTCAAGCTCTTCAGATCACTTTTACAATAACTCTACGGTCATCCCGTGCTTATCATGGTATCAACTGGTTATATTCAAACCCTCCAGTTTTATGCATAATACATCGATGAAGCATATTGAACCTTCTTGAATGCAATTCATATTGGTACTACTATCTAGCAGAGCAATAGAATGAAGTTTGAAATCTTTGACTATAATAGTAACAGAAACACACCATTTTTGAAAAACAATACAATTGATGACTAAAAGGAATGCTTCAAGATCTTGGTCATATTGACTTGATTTAGGAGATGATGGAGGAGATTGATTGGGAGGTGTTGAAGATTCATGAGTAGAAACTCGATTTTCAAGCTCTTGAACTTGAGGAATAAGGATTGAATTTATTTCTTTAAGGAGATTTTGTTTTTCAATTTGAACTATCATGATTGCTTGTGTCGTTTGAATGCCAAGATATGGGGGTGATTTGGCCTTAGTCTTGATATATTTAACTATTTAAGTATGCTCATGAGACCATACCGGAGGATTTTTCTTGAGTCTTTGAAATAATGGTTTGCAGATTTGCCGAAGTTTAGGGAAAAAATTTGCAACTTAATTGAGACAAACAAGGAACCTTTACAAGTAATTTTAACTTTGATTTCATCTGAAAATTTATTTGCAAATTCAATAGATTGTTGAATGGTTTTAATAGCACCATTAAAAATATCATGGCCTTAAAATCAAATTTTTGTTTGAAATAATTTCATTTTTGGAGCAGAAACAGCTAAACCATTTCTTTCGATGACATTGAAAAATGTTTTCAAATGCTTGAAATGTTGGTCCAAATTTTTTGAATAAATGAGAACATTATTGATGTAAACTATTGAAAATTCAAAATAATCATTGAGTGTATTGTTCATAATATATTGAAATTCAGAAGGACTATTTTTGAGTCCAAATGGGGTCTCATTTCATTCGTAGTATCCAAATGGAACAGTGAATGTAGTTTTATACCTATCTTTTTTAGCAATTTGAATATGCTAGAAATCGGATTTCATATTTTTTGTCGGGAACCCGATATCTTATCCATTGAAGAACTTTGTTGAGTGGTTTGTAGTTTATGACAAGTCTAGGAACACCACGTTCTCTTTCTGCTTGATTATAGACATAGAAGGCTGTACAACTCCAAGCAGATTTGGAGGGTCTAATGAGCCTTTTGTCTGACAAAGGTTGATCTTCCTTTTTACAAAATTCCAAAAGCTCTTTATTCATTTGAATAGGATGTGCTTTTGTTAGAATATTTCTTTCATCAAAATCTTTTCGATATTGTAATACTAACATATGTTACTTTCTATCCCAAAAAGAATTTGGGATACCAGCACAGACATAATCTTCACATAATTTCTTAATTGTTTGAATTTTTTTTTTCGAATTTTTGGTACAACAAGTTGTTCTTCAGTGTGGCTTCAATAATTTCTCTTTGGAGAAAAAGTATTTGTTTTTCTTTATCAGAAATAATTTTTGAAATTGAAGCTTCTTGAAGAGCAGCAACATCGTTATTTTTCATAAAAGAAGCAAATTCGAATCTAATTTATTTTCCAAGAATATTCAAATAAATTCCTTTGGAATTGACAGTAAAAGGATATATTGTGGTAAGGAAGGGAGTTTCAAGAAGAACTTGTTGTTTGAGATTTTTGACAAGAGTAAAAATATTTTTGAAATAATATTCATTGTTGCAAATATAAGCATTTGAAAGCCCGTAATGAGTTTGGAGTTTAGATCTGGTAGCATTAGTGAAGGAATTAAACCTTCTTGAATGCAATTCATATCGATACCGCTATCTAGCAAAGCGATAGAATGAAACTTGAAATCTTTGACTATAATAGTAACAGAGACATATCATTTTTGAAAATCGATATGGTTAATGACTGAAAGGAATGCTTTAGGATCTTGGTCATCTGGGTTTAGTTTAGGAGAAGAAGGAGGAGTTTGATTAGAAGCTTTTGAAGATTCAAGAGAAGAAACTTGATTTTCAAGCTCTTGAAGTTGGGAAATAAGGATTGAATTTAATTCCTCAAGGAGATTTTGCGTTTCAATGTGAATTTTCAATTATTTAACGTCGCTTTTGAGTTGATTTACTTACTGTTTAATTCTTTGACTGTTATTGGTTTTAAAGGATTTGATCCTTGTCCTTCATAGGTTTCTCATACTTATTTTAGGCTAAAAGGTTGTATGCTTGATTCATTAATATTATTTTTAAGTAATACATTTTTAAGCTTATGAAGGCATTGAGTTTTAATTTTTGGTTCGTCAATCCTCTCGATGATATCAAAGAGGAGTTCTTCCTCGGATTGATCTTTCGTAATAACATTACAATTGTTAGGAACAAGTTCTTTTGTGGATTAAAAGAGTAATCATTATTTCAAATGGTGAGAAGGGAGTTCCAAGGATGACTTGTTTGAGATTTTTGACAAGTATAAAAACATTTTCGAGGCAATATTCATTGTTGCAAATACAAGCATTTGAAAGCTTATAATTAATTTGAACCTTGGATCCGGTAGCATTAGTCATTTTTTCCTTAGATTCTTCAAAACATTTTGAAGGAATTAAACCTTCTTGAATGCAATTCATATCGGCCCCGCTAGGTAGCAGACGGTAGAATGAAGTTTGAAATATTGGACTATAATAGTAACAGAAACATACCATTTTTGAAAATCAATACGGATAATGACTGAAAGGAATGCTTCAGGATCTTGGTCATATGGGTTTATTCTAGGAGAAGAAGGAGGAGTTTGATTAGAAGGTTTTGAAGATTCAAGAGAAGAAACTCGATTTTCAAGTTCTTGAAGTTGAGAAATAAGGATTGAATTCAATTCCTCAAGGAGATTTTATGTTTTAATCTGATTGTTTAATTCTTTAACTTCAATTTTGAGTTGGGTGACTTCTTGTTTTAGTTCTTTTACTGTTACAGGTTTTAACAGACTTGATCCTTGTCCTTCACAGGTTTCTAGTACTCATTTTAGGCTGAAAGGTTGTATTCTTTATTCGGTGGCTTTATCTTTAAGTAATAAATTTTTTAGCTTATGAAGGCATTGAGTTTTTATTTCTTATGCCTCAATCCTCCAGCTAATATCGAAGAGCAGTTCTTCTTGGGATTGATCTTTTGTAATAAGATTACAATTGTTATGACAAAGAGTAACTTCTTTGTCTGAGGAGTTAGAATGACCGGAATCAAATGTTTGAATTTCATAAAAGGCTTCTTCATTATCGCCATGAATTAAAAGGGAAGGCATTATTTTTTGAAGTTTTTTATCTTCACATTTCATAAATTTTTCTTTTAATGGGAAATTATTGGCCTGATGACCTATTTGATGACATTTATAAGACGTAATGACTGAGTTTGGGAGGCATTAGCAGTAGTTTTCTTTTGGTTTGAAAGGTTACCTTTAGAGGTTTTCTTGGGGTTTTGATTGTAAGGACCTTTTATTTCATATTTTTTAGGATAAGCTTTTGAAGATTTTTTAATGAGTTTTTTCTTTTTGGATGAGGGAGCTTTTAGTTTCGGATAATCAAAATGCTCACAAAATGATCTGAATTTATTTTGGAATAATTTCTTTTCATGATGATATTTATTTTGAATTCTTAATTCAGTATAAAGAGCTAATCCTTCCTTTTAATTAAAACTGAATAAGTGACCATCAGTAGAATTATGCCATGGAATTTCTGTTGTTCCACAATAATCTCTTAATTTTTGTCTTATTCTTTGAGAAAATAAGGTAGGTAAACTAGAATTGAATTTTTTTTTTTTTTCCAATGATTTTCATTAGCATCCTTTCTTTGAAGGATATAAGCAAGGAATGTATCTTTATACCGTTTATAATCACTTAAATTTGGGCATCTTAATTTTGAATGATTTCTAACTGGAAAGAGGTTAATTTTTTAGTGTTTCCTATGAAATACATGGCTATGGTATAAATAAGATACTCAGCTATGTCAGATTTATAGATAATTACTGGCTTGACTTTAGAAGTTTGTGGTTCTTGAATGTTTTCTATTGAATTTTGTAGTTGATTGTGTAAGATGTTTATTCTATCCTGTTCGGTAAGAATATTTCCCCACCAATTTTTTAATTGACCTGTAAAGCCCCACGCGAGGAGTTTAGCGGCATCTTCTATAGAGACTCCTTTTACAATATATGAAGTAGCACAAACACCCATTTCTTGAAGAGCATTGGCAATTTCATACTCTGACTTTCCATCCATATTCTATTGATAAAAAATATTTCCATCATAACTTGCTTGAATTAATGATCTATTGGTTTCAAGTTGAAGATCTAGAGGAGTAGGTCTAAAATAGTATGGCTGACTAGGATTTCTAATCTTTCATCTATTATTCTGAGCACCTAATTTATTAATTTGGATTTTATTAAAATCATCTTCAATTATTTAAATAAGATTTGGATTATCTGATCAGCTAGATTCAGAATCTGAGCTTCCAGGTTGATTACTGCAAGATGGTTTACTTGCGCAGAGTATTTCTTTTGAAATGGAATTTTCAAAAGTATTCTAATCTTCTTGCTTTGAAAAAGAAGATAAGGGATGATTGGAAACAGTTGTTTCTTTTACGGGAAGATTGTGCCAAAGTTTCACCTAGTGGCACATAAGCATTTATTGTAATTTGGAATAGAAATTTGATGTTTTGGAAGAAAATCATTTAGCCAGCCAAAGGAAGGTGTATTTTCTTTTATTTTAGCTAATTGAATATAACAAATAGTTTTGAATAATTGTTGCACATCTTTAGAAAAATAAGAAAAGAACCAGTCTCGGAAAGAACGAGTATAATCTTGATAGAATTTTTTAGTTAAGATAAACTCTATTAATTTGAAAAGTTTGATTAGAAAAACATGTTGATTTAGGAAAATCATTTTGCTTGAAACAGTTTCCTTTTCAATCTAAACTTTCATTAACCATTACAATTGAATGTAAAAGAGAGTTAGATGATGACGTCATGATGATGAGATAATGATGATATGGATGTCATGATGCTAGAATGATTAATCTCAGGATAATCAATTAAACTAAAGAAATTAATTAACATGAAATAATACACAAATAATACTTATCTCAAATAGAAAACCACTACGTACGCAGCAATACACTATGGGGCCATACCGGGACCACATCCGCTTCAACCCCTTTGCTGTCAGGACCACCAATAACCAGACTGACCAACGGACTTACTAGGGGTGCTCTAAGGATTCACAGGAGGCTGACCAATACTGCTGACCAACACAGGTTCCATGCCAGATAAGCGGCTTATCTCCGTCTTTAATGAGGACATTTGTATGTCATTAAGAGTTAATTGACCTTCTTTAGGCTAATTGATTAGTCCTTCGACTAATCACAGGGATTTAGCATCTTTTGCATGATGTTAAGGTTAAACAAAAGTTAATTAAGGTATTACTAGACACTTACTAAACACCTAGCTAGTTTGACCAGACACATGGCTAACACTTGGTTAACTTGACTCGACGTTTGGGCAGACACTTGGCTAACACTTGGCTCTGATACTAGTTGGGGACAAGACCAAGTACAATTTTTTAAATCTGAAATAAATTACAAAATGTGATTAATTAATAGTAAAACTTGATTAATTAAGAATAAAACTTGATTAATAATTTACTTAAGCAGTAAGCATGAACAAACTCTACGAATATGAATAATGAAATAAATAGTGCAAACTTTGAGAAATTAAATCAATATGAATGGTCCTAACTAGTAGGAATGTGATGGAATAGTACAGAAAGAATAAAATCACGCGTAAAATATGAATAAAGAATTTGCACAGTGAAGGTTGTTGTATGAACTTACTGATATTACAGAATTGTACGGGTGAATTGTACAAGGAAGTAGAGGACAAGGATAGGAAAGTGAGGAAGGGATATGTACGACCCACGTCCTTTATTTTATGTTAAGTTGGCTGCCTTACCTTCTACATTACAAAATTCGTATTTTTATTAACCATATGAGTTAAATAAGTATCGAAGTGCTTAAGTGAGCGATAATTTTTATTAAAAAGAATTATTAATGCTATTATTGATTTTAAAGTTAATTCGTGCTATTTGTGCTCTTAAATTATATCGATAGTTTAATTTATTCATTTCCCGAATACGATTAGGTCGTTTACCTTAGAAGGAGTTTCAAGGTTTAATAAATCGAACCTTGACGTATTTGGGAACGAATAATTGATGAAGGGTCACGTTATCGATTTGAGTTTAGAGCAAGACGTTTGAGATTAGACTAGCGATTTTAGTTGATTGAGTTATTAACCAAAACAACAAAAAAAAAAAGCAAATGAGGGGCTAAGCCCCTTTCTCTTTCACGAAGAAACGCGAGAAGGGGAGTTTGGTTCTGGCTCCCCGTCGACCCCCTCCCCGGTGACCCAGCATCCGAGAGAGAAAGAGAGAGAGAGAGAGAGGAAGAGGGTGATCGATGGCGGTGCCAATGCAAGCATGATCGACGATCGCCTCCCCTCTACGACGGCCCTGGCCAGTCGAAAACACATAGAGAGAGAAAGGGAGGTCAAGCGAGAAAGGAAGCACCGGGGTTAAGGTCAGATGGGTGGTGACGGTGGGCCAAAGATGGGCAGCGACGACGGCGTTGCTGGCCGTCCGTTCACCGTCGGCGAAGAGAAAGAGAGAGAAGGGTTGAGTGAGGGCAATGGTTTAGAGGGTTAGGGTTTGAACCCAAAACACCACCAATACCCCGACCACCACCGACGTGGTCCTGATCTGCGTGGCCAAGGCCTAGAGCGAAGGGGAAGAGGCAGTAGCAGTAGCATCACGAGGAGCAAGGGTCGTGGCCTAGCTTCAAATTAGTCTATGCAACCCATAATCGGGTCGTTAAGCTTGGAGCGAGGTGGGTGTTTCTCGCCTCTTATGCATTAGTAATTTCGAAAACATTTTAGCCCTTAAGTTGTGATGCCTGTCAGTTTAGAATTAGTTAGATTAATTGAGAATATGATGACTGATTGTGCATGCTTTATTTTGACTGAATTCAGCTTAGATTACGCATGTTTAGGCTGCCCTAAAGGTGTTTAGAAGTAAACTGATCATATGTCAGAATAAGCTGCCTGAAAGTAGACTCGAAGTATATATGAATACCTTGAATCGATATATGTTAGTTTAGTCGATTAATACTTGAAAATGGCTTCAAATTGATGCCCATTAAGTTAACTAATTCATGCTTGAAAACAACTTCGAAATGACATAAGAACGCCCTAAATCGATGCATGTTAGGTTTAGTTAGTTCATGCCTGAAAGTAACTTCGAAATAACTTAACAATGCTTGAAATCAATATGTGTTAGTTTATTTAAGTTCATGCTTGAATAGTAGCTCTGGAAATAATAGAAGAATGTTTTTAAACGATGCCCTAAGCTAACGTATGCTGAATTGGTTAACTCCTAATTGAAGTTAACCTTAGAAATGACCTAAATAAACCTTAAGTTGACACTCACTAAGTTAGTTCGTTCATGTTGAAAAGTGACCCTTAAAATAACCTAAGTACACTTTGATTCATCACCTAATAAACTCGTTTAATTATGTCCAAAAGTATGCTTCGAAACGACTTATATGTGCTTCAAATCGATGAATGTTAAGTTAGTCAAGTCCTGCTTAAATAGATACTTGCTAAGCTAGCTAAGTCACATTTAAAAGTTGCTCCTGAATCCACCTAAGCATGTCTTGAATTGATGCTTACTAAGTTAGTTGATTAATGTTTGAAAGTAGCACTCGAATCGTCCTAAACACGCTTTAAGCCGATGTATGTTGAGTTAGTTGATGCATGCTTGAAGGTAACTTTTGAGATAACCTAAACATGCCTTAAGTTATTGTATGTTGAATTAGTTGATCTATGCTTGAAGACGTTATCGAAACAACCTAAGACTGTCTCACAATGATGTATGTTAAGCTGGTTAGCCATGCTTTGAGAATGACATGAACTTAACATGCTTACCTCCTATTTGTGAGTTAAGAATGTAGGCTAGTTTCATACCTTGTGGGTTTATTTCAGTTCGTTAAGTGTAAGTACTTGTTTCACGTTAATGCAATATAGATAGGTATACGTATGTGTTTATATATATGCTATAATGCGTAGCTGGATAATGGCTGCTCGCTCGGTAAGTTTATACATAGCTAATTCATATGACTTATGCTATGGTTATGGAATTGAAAACCGAGACGGTAGCCGGATGGTTTGAGGTAAAACTATGAGTGGTTCGAGGTCCTGTGGTTGGTTGCTATGTGAGGAGGGAGTCTGGGTTGTGATTACCATAATCGTGTGGATTGTGAGGCCATGTGTGGCTCATTGTGTTGAAATGATTATAAAGTGCTTGAATGTGTTTTATATAAATCCCTCCCTGTTTATTTTATTAAGATCCATTATGCATGTGAAGGTGTTGTTTTGAAAAAGGATGTTTCTCGTGTTTCAAACAATAATAGCCATGACTACTAGCAATCAATGGCCTATTTAAGCTATACGAACTTCGTTTTGGGAGTGAACTCGCTTGAACAGGGGAAATCCTTAAGAATTTGAATAAAAAGAAAGTGCGATGTATAAAAAAGGATTTCGCTGTGAGAGGCAGCAAAATTATTAGCCGTTATGGCCCATACGATTTAAATTGGCTAAGATATTATGCTTCGGACAATACGATATGAATGATGTTAGCCTAGGGGATAAGTCCTGGTACTAGGAAACCCTAGAAGACCCTGACGAGGGTAATGGTCCGATATATTACATGTAGCCATCCCGAGAATAAGAGCTTAAGTGTGAGCGTTGGGTCTCACCGTGGGGTTGGGAATAGATCTCACCCAATTAGCACCCTGTAATGATCTTATGCCAGATGTATTTTCCTAATAAGCAAAGAAAAGCAGTTGGCATTTTGTCATTTCAAGTATTTCAGATGAAAGAAAGTTTTAAGGGCCATTAAGAGGCTAGTTGAATGAAATGTGAAAAGTTTATAAGAGTTATTATGCAACCAATACGAAAGAGATTTCCTTTAATGAAAATGAGCCTCATTCATTAAGCCTCAAAGAGGCTAAGAAAAGAGTTTTTATGGGCCTCAAGAGGCTAAGCAAAGTGTTTTCAAGAAAAGAACGAAAGCTTTCTGTGCATGTTCTGTGCTTTTCTTATGAATGAAATGTGAATGAGATTTCAAGTAAGGCTAAGTAAAGTGTTTTCACAAAAAGAAAGAAAGATGCTTGTGCATATCTTGTGATTCATATTCTAAGTGCATATGAATGAAACTCTAAGTAAAGCATGGCTATATTTTTGTAATGCATCAAGATTATAAGTTTGAATATGCTTCCTTTGTGAAAGAAAGTTCAATGTATAGTCTCTGTTGCTTGTCTACATGCCCGAGTGTTTGCTAGTGAGGAAATCTAGTCATTATGACCTAGAAATGAGTTTGAGTAGCAAGAATAAAGTTCAGGGGTAATAATTCGTTCTTTGGGGGCAATAATTGCCTAGTATAAAAGTAATATGTAAATACGTGATATGTGGCTATTAAAGGTATTACTGCCTATAGCAGTTTTGGTTTCAGGAGGTGGGGAATACTCACTGAGCGTGTAGTTGCTCATCCCATTACTCTTTTCTCTTTCTCCCCAGATTTTCTTTGTGGCAAGTAGAAGTCAATCATTTATACCAAGATGGAGTTCATCCTTGCTTGAAAGGCATCGTGTATGTTCATGTTGAAATGGCCTTACATGTTGAACAATGTAGTGCAATGTACTACTCAAGTTGTAATTGTTTGTAAACTAGGCACTCTATCTCATGTAATGCATATTGTTTATGAGTCGCTCTGTATGGCCATGTTAGCCAACCATCTTATTAGCTAGTTGTCTTTTTAGTTGAAATCTGCTACTTTTTAGGATGTAAACCCCAGTACTCTAGTTGTGTGAACCGTTGAGTTGTATCTTGTATTTTTCTTATATTAATGAACTATTTTGTTTGGTGTACTCCGAGCTAGTTGCTCATTGAGTTACGAACTCCGGTGTGTAACCGTTGAGCTTCTGTTAAATGTTTTATGCTTCCGTTGATTTGCAGGGGTTTATTGTAAGGCTTTTAGCCTAAAAACGGTCAGTTTTTAGGGGAAACTCTGTCCATTTCGCCTCAGAAATTAGGTAGAAAGTAAGAAAACGTAGCGCTCCTGACCCTAGGGGCTGGGGTTGTTACACTGATGGTATCAGAGTAAGGTCCTGTGACCACAGGCCACGACCTGAGTCTTGCATCTCATATAGTTCCTAGAAACGCGTTCACGATGACGTGATACATGGCTTCCTTGTGTGCAAATGTGAGTTTATGTGAATGTTAGCGTGGTTACCTAGTTAGGTGCATCTTAAGTGAGCTCATTAATTAATTGACTGAATGAACAAATTGCTAAGAGTATAAGCCGAATGACTTGTGTTCTCGTAGATGAGCTAAGTGTTAGCTTAATTAAGTTGTTTCGCTTATATGCCTTGGTGATTTTAACCGAAAGTTGAAAGAACATATGATTTGAAATTGAATGATTGGAAAGCCTTAACTCTAAGCCCATCTTTACCCCTAAAGTACGATTTGCTCCTCGAGCCCCGTGATGGAGTGAGTAAACGTACTCGAAGGTTGGTAGAGTGAGAGCTAGAAGTAGTTAACCATCCTTTTATTAAAAACAAAGAGATTCGAAATAGATAAGCTATTTTTCATACTTTGAAACTCAATATTTTGAGATGTTAATGCCATTTTGACTATCGAGCCAATTTTATCTTACACTGAAGAATTAGCTTTCCGGTGGTGATGATGAATGAGTTTAGGTTCACAAGTACATGCCCTTGTGCTATACGTGTCGAAATTGGCTGCTATGATTGATGATCATACTGAATGATATTGCTGTTGTGAATTTTAAAGTGACTGAGTGAAATTAGGGAATATCTTCCTATGCATGCTTGAAAAACTAAATGCTAGTGGTAGGACCTTGTCAAACATTGCGTAAGTGTACCTAGTATTCCCCTTTCTTGCCATCGTTGCCTAAACCGTGCATTACTTGCATTCTATTATACAGATTGTTATTCGTGAATGCAGTGACGATGTTTTAGCTCGAACGAACCCTAATACACCTAGAAAGTGAAAGGGAGAAAGAATCTAGCAGACTTTGGAATTGTACGCAGTAAACAATCCCTATTTAGGTAAGCAACCTGCACAGTAAGACCCCTAGGATCGCTTAAGGACAAGTGCGTGTCTCGTAAGACCATTAATGTTGACGATGCTCAACAATCATAGTTGTTGGTCACCGACCTCTCCTAAATTTTGATGAGCTTTATGGCGAACTGTTGACCACAGGGTGCAAATGGGGATTACACACATATATACACGTCTAGATGTTCTTTTTATGTGAGATCCCTGTGAGTCTGCGTGCCTTAAAAGAATTATTACAGCGTCATGTGCTGTGTGAGACCATAGGAGTATCTATAGATAGAATTGTTGAATGTGGGTGAACTGTTGAGTACACGAGCATTCTTGATGCCTGTTTTAAGCCTATATAGGATGCAGTTGAGTTGGGCGCCTGGTCTAGCATATGTGACTTACTGCGTGATATAATTTTGGCGTATTGCTTGCATTACATGACTCCTACTGCTTCCTATTATAGTTTGAATGATCGTATGCATTAGCACAGTGACATGCCCTTTATACACTGAAATATGGATTAACTCTGTGGGTTATGCCTGATTTCAAGTGTGACATTGTTGTGAACATGTGTATAGCTCGTGTGTTGTCATTCCCTTGCTGCTTTAATGTGCTATAGGAGCCTCCAAGTTAACCGTTGTGATCCTAAAAGTGTCTTGAATTCATGTTTTAGAATGAGGCTACTAGTGTATGACCTTAAGATGTCATTGTCCCGATTGTCATGCCTTTAGATGCCCACTTATAGATGCATATGCATAGAATTATTGCTTGCCATACGAACTAAGTCTAGATTATCGAAAATCTATGTTCATTTTCAAAACAAACTCAATATGGTTTCCATGCCAACTCATTTGCCCCTCTTCAATGCTATTTGCCCTCAGCGCCTAAATAGAGTGAGTAGATGCTTGAAGAGGACTAGTGAGGAGGAGACTAGATACCATAAGCCATTTTCTTTCGATTTAAAAGAAGTAGCGATTGCAAAATGAAACCTTTTGAAAACCTACTGTGTTGATCATACTTGTGTGCGCACATTCTCGGAATAGCCGAACTTAGGTTTAGAATTTCGAGGATGAAATTCTTTTGGGGGGGAAGAGTGTAAGACCCGCGTCCTTTATTTTACATTAAGTTGACTGCCTTACCTTCTACGTTACAAAATTCGTATTTATTAACCATATGAGTTAAATTAGTATCGATGTGCTTATGTGAGCGATAATTTTTATTAAAAAGAATTATTAACGCTATTATTGATTTTAAAGTTAATTCGTGCTGTTTATGCCCTTAAATTATATCGATAGTTTAATTTAGTCGTTTCCCGAATATGATTAGGTTGTTTACCTTAGAAGCAGTTTCGAGGTTTAATAAATCGAACCTTAATGTATTTGGGAATGAATAATTGATGAAGGGTCATGTTATCGATTTGAGTTTAGAACGTCACAAGACGTTCGAGATTGGACTAGCGATTTTAGTTGATTGAGTTATTAACCACAACAACAAAAACAAAAAAAAGCAAATAAGGGGCTGAGCCCCTTTCTCTTTCACGAAGAAATGAGGGGGGGTTTGGTTTTGGCTCCCCGTCGACCCCCTCCCCGGCGAACCAGCATCAGAGAGAGAGAGAGAGAGAGAGAGAGAGAGAGAGAGAGAGAGAGAGAGAGGGTGACGGACGATAGTGCCACCGTCAGCATGATCGGCAATCGCTTCCCCTCTGCGACGGCCCTGGCAAGCCAAAAACACATATAGAGAGAAAGGGAGGTCAACCGAGAGAGGCAACACTGGGTCAAGGTCAAATGGATGGCGACGGTGGGCCAGAGATGGGCAGCGACGGCGGCACTGCTGGCTGCCCGTTCACCGCCGGCAAAGAGAAAGAGAGAGAAGGGTTGAGTGAGGGCAATAGTTCAGAGGGTTAGGGTTTGAACCCAAAACACCACCAGTACCCCGACCACCACCAACGTCGTCCTGATATGCGTGGCCAAGGGCTAGAGCAAAGTAGAAGAGGCAGTTGTAGCAGCATCACAAGGAGCAGGGGTCGTGGCCTAGCTTCGAATCAGTCTATGCAACCCATAATTGGGTCCTCAAGCTTGGAGCGAGGTGGGTGCTTCTCGCCTCCTATGCATTAGTAATTTTGAAAACGTTTTAGCCCTTAAGTTGTGATGCCTGTCAGTTTAGAATTAGTTAGATTAATTAAGAATATGATGACTTATTATACATGCTTTATTTTGACTGAATTCAGCTTACATTATGCATGTTTAGGCTGCCCTAAAGACGTTTAGAATTAAACTGATCATATGTTAGAATATGCTGCCTGAAAGTAGCCTCGAAGTATATATGAATACCTTGAATTGATATATGTTAGCGTAGTCAGTTAATAGTTAAAAATAGCTTCGAGTCTATGCCCGTTAAGTTAACTAATTCATGCTTGAAAACAACTTCGAAATGACATAAGAACGCCCTAAATCGATGTATGTTAGGTTTAGTTAGTTCATGCTTGAAAGTAACTTCGAAATAACCTAACAATGCTTGAAATCGATATGTGTTAGCTTAGTTAAGTTCACGCTTGAAAAGTAGCCTCGGAAATAATTGAAGAATGTTTTTAAACGATGCCCTAAGCTAATGTATGCTGAATTGGTTAACTCCTGATTGAAGTTAACCTTAGAAACGACCTAAATAAGCCTTGAGTTGACACTCGCTAAGTTAGTTTGTTCATGTTGAAAAGTGACCCTTAAAATAACCTAAGTACACTTTGATTCGTTGCATAGTAAACTCGTTCAATTATGTCTAAAAGCACGCTTCGAAACAACTTATTCATGCTTCAAATCGATGAATGTTAAATTAGTCAAGTCCTGCTTGAACCGATACTTGCTAAGCTAGCTAAGTCACGTTTAAAAGTTGCTCCTGAATCAACCTAAGCATGTCTTGAATTGATGCTTACCAAGTTAGTTGATTAATGTTTGAAAGTAGCATTCGAATCGTCCTAAACATGCTTTAAGCTGATGTATGCTGAGTTAGTTGATGCATGCTTGAAGGTAACTTTTGAGACAACCTAAACATGCCTTAAGTCATTGTATGTTGAATTAGTTGATCCATGCTTGAAGACGCTATCGAAACAACCTAAGAATGTCTTAAAACGATGTATGTTAAGCTGGTTAGCCACGCTTTGAGAATGACATGAACTTGACATGCTTACCCCCTATTTGCAAGTTATAAATGCAGGCTAGTTACATGCCTTGTGAGTTTATTTTAGTTCATTAAGTGTAAGTACCTATTTCAAGTTAATGCAATATAGATAGGTATGCGTATGTGTTTATATACATGCCATAATGCATAGCTGGATAATGGCTGCTCGCTCAGTAGGTTTATACATAGCTAGTTCATATGACTTTTATGACAATATGCTATGGTTATGGAATTGAGAACCGAGATGGTAGTCGGATGGTTTAAGGTAGAACTATAAGTGGTTCGAGGTCTTGTGGTCAGTTGCTATGTGAGGAGGGAGTCTAGGTTGTGATTGCCGCAATCGTGTGGATTGCGAGGCCGTGTGTGGCTCATTATGTTGAAATGATTATAAAGTGCTTGAACGTGTTATATGTGAATCCCTCTCGTTTATTTTATTAAGATGCATCATGTGTGTGAAGGTATTGTTTTGAAAAAGGATGTTTCTCATGTTTCAAAATAATAGTAGTCATGACTATTAGCAATCAATGGCCTATTTTAGCTATACGAACTTTGTTTTGGGAGTGAACTCCCTTGAACGGGGGAATCCCTAAAGAATTTGAATAAAAAGAAAGTGTGTTGTATGAAAAAGGATTTCGCTGTGAGAGGCAGCAAAATTATTAGCCGTTATGGCCCATACACTTTAAATTGGTTAAGATGATGTGCTTCGAATAATATAATATGAATGATGTTAGCCTAGGGGATAAGTCCTGGCACTAGGAAACCCTAGAAGACCCTGACGAGGTAATGGTCCGATATGTTATATGTAGCCGTCCCGGGAGTAAGAGCTTAAGCATGAGCATTAGGTCTCACTATCGGGTTGAAAATAGATCTCACCCAATCAGTACCCTGTAAGGATCATATGCCGGATGTATTTTCCTAATAAGTAAAGAAAAGCAGTTGACATTTTGCCATTTTAAGTATTTCAGAAGAAAGAAAGTTTCAAGGGCCATTCTGAGGCCAGTTGAAAAGTTTATAAGGGTCATTATGCGACCAATACGAAACAGATTTCTTTTAATGAAAACGAGCCTCAAAGAGGCTAAGAAAAGAGTTTTTATAGGCCTCAAGAGGCTAAGCAAAGTGTTTTCAAGAAAAGAAGGAAAGCTTTTTGTGCACGTTCTGTGCTTTTCTTATGAATGAAATGTGAATAAGATTTCAAGTAAGGCTAAGTAAAGTGTTTTCACAAAAAGAAAGAAAGATGCTTGCGCATATCTTGTGATTCATATTCTAAGTGCAGTATGAATGAAACTCTGAGTAAAGCATGGCCATATTTTCGTAATGCATCAAGTTTATATAAGTTTGAATGTGTAATGCCCCGACCCCTCTCGGTCGTAGGTCTTACCATTAACGGCCGGAAGGATCGATGACTAGCCCCACAAATCATCACAAGTCTTTCCGGCGTGCTTCGTCCTCGCTCACACGCTGCCCGGGAAACTTCCCAGAAGGTCACCCATCCCAAGATTGCTCCCCAGCAAGCACGCTTAATTGTGGAGTTCTTAAGAGCGGGCTTCCCGAAATGAAAAGTGCACCTTTTGTGATATAAGTAGTCACTTCGATCCTTTTAAGCCGCACTCGGGGTGTTACAATCACCCCCACTTGAAGCGCACAACGTCCTCGTTGTGCCTCACCAACCGATCGACTTACGAGTCCTCTTGACCGGCGGTCCACACCCAGTATCTTTGCCCCACTAGGTGACTGCCCATGGGCTCTCCATCCACTGGCGCAGCTCACGGTCGCGGGTCAGCTCTGATACCATCTGTAATGCCCCGACCCCTCTCGGTCGCAGGTCTTACCATTAACGGCCGCAAAGATCGATGACTAGCCCTACAAATCATCACAAGTCTTTCCGGCGTGCTTCGTCCTCGCTCACACACTGCCCGGGAAACTTCCCAGAAGATCACCCATCCCAAGATTACTCCCCAGCAAGCACGCTTAACTGTGGAGTTCTTAAAAGCGGGCTTCCCGAAAAGAAAGGTGCACCTTTGGTGATATAAGTAGTCACTTCGATCCTTTTAAGCCGCACTCGGGGTGTTACAGAATGTGCTTCCTTTGTGAAAGAAAGTTTAATGCATAATCTCTGTTGCTTGTCTACATGTCCGAGTGTTTACTAGTGAGGAAATCTGGTCGTTAGTGACCTAAAAATGAGTTTGAGTTGCAAGAATAAAGATCAGGGGTAATAATCCGTCCTTTGGGGGCTATAATTGCCTAGTATGAAGGTAATACGTAAATATGTGATATGTGGCTATTAAAGGTATTACTGCCTGCAATGGTGTTAGTTTTAAGGGGGCGGGGAATACTCACTGAGCGTGTGGTTACTCATCCCATTACTCTTTCCCCTTTTTCCCCGGGTTTTCTTTGTGGCAAGTAGAAGTCGATCATTTATGCCAAAATGGAGTTCATCCTTGCTTAAAAGGCGTCGTGTGTGTTCGTGTTGAAATGGCCTTACATGTTGAACAATGTAGTGCAATGTATTACTCAAGTTGTAATTGTTTGTAAACTAGGCACTCTATCTCATGTAATGCATATTGTTTATAAGTCACTCTATATGGCCATGTTAACTAACCATTTTACTAGCCAATTGTCTTTTTAGTTGAAATCTGCTACTTTTTGGGATGTAAACCCCAGTACTCTGGTTGTCTGAACCGTTGAGTTGTATCTTTTACTTTTCCTGTATTAATGAACTATTCTGGTGTACTTCGAGCTAGTTGCTCGTTGAGTTATGAACTCCGAAGTGTAGCCGTTGAGCTTCTTTTAAATGTTTTACGCTTCCATTGATTTGCAGGGGCTTATTGTAAGGCTTTTAACCTGGAAACGATCAGTTTTTAAGGGAAACTCTGTCCGTTTCGCCCTAGAAATTAGGTAGGAAGTAAGAAATATAGCACTCCTGACCCTAGGGGCTGGGGGTATTGCAGGATATTATACAAGCACAGAGGCAAATAAGTTCTGCCTCCTGCTTCCAACTTTGAAGCCTTTATATAAGCCGAAAAAGTAAAATATATAGTACAAGATATTTATCGTTACAGTAAGATGATAATATTTCTTAGATTAGAATAGTAAAAGGATAAAATTATTGAACCCTCTTGAATAGTGTTCATATCTTAAATAGTTGTACGGTGACACGCATGTTAAAACTTGATAGCTGCTTCTTAATTTTTATTATTGCGTGCTTGCGTATGGAATTATGTGCCGAATTCCAAGGGATTTTGCGCAAAACCCATTAGAATTTCGACACGCAAGCATGCAATAATAAAAATTAAGAAGCAACTGTCAAATTTTAACAAGCTTGTGAAACATTAGCCATTCAAAATTGCTAGCGTACAACTGTTCAAGATAAGATCACTATTTAAGATGCTTCAATAATGTTATCTTTTTACAGTTTAGACACCAGAAATATTATCCTGTTACTGTGACAATAAATATATAGTACTATCTAATTACTTTTTGACGTATATAAAGGTTTCAAAGTTGTAAGCAAAAGGCAGAATTTACTTGCCTCTTTCTTGTACATTTTCCTTTCCTGACCTTCCTTCCTATCCTTGTCTTCTGCCTCGTTGTAATCAATCCGTAGTATTCAATCAATATCAGTAAGTTCATTCAACAACCTTCACTGTGTAAATTTTATTTATATGTTTTGCGTGAATTCCTTCATCTGTCAGTATTCATGTATGTTTGAGGCCATTCACATTGAATTAATTTTTCAAGTTTTGCACTATTGATTTCACCATTCATAATCGTTATTTTGTTCATACTTATTGATTTAATCAATTATTAGTCAAGCTTCACTCTTTATTAATCAAGTTTTAGTGTTAATTAATCACGTTTTGTAATTTATTTCTAATTTAAAAAATTGCACTCGGTCCTGTCCCCAACTGGTATCAAAGCCAAGTGTTACCTTAGTGTCTAGCCAAGATTAGCCAAGTGTCTAGTCAAATTAGTTGAGTATCTAATACTCTATCAATTAACTTTTTGTTTAACTTTACCATCATGTACCTAGGCTAAATCCCTGTGATTAGGCGAAGGGCTAATCTATTAGCCTAAAGAAGGTCAATTAACCTTAATAACATATAAATATTCTTATTAAAGACGGAGATAAGACGGTTATTTGGCATGGAACCTGTGTTGATAAGCCCCCTGTGAGTCCTTATGGCGCTTCTAGTAACTCTGTTAGTCAGCCTGGTGATTGGTGGTCCGGTCATTAAAGGGGTTGGAGCGGAGGTGGTCCCGATGTGGTTCCGCAATATATTGTTGTGTACCTGGCAGTTTTCGGTTTAAGATAACTGTTATTTGTGTGCTATTTCGTGTTAATTAATTTCTTTAGTTTAATTAATTATTCTGAGACTACTCATTCTAGCATCATGACATCCTTATCATCATTGACATCATCATCATCTAACTCTCTTTTACATTCAATCGTAATGATTAATGAAAGTTTAGATTGAAAAGGAAACTATTTCAAGTAAAATCATTTTCCTAAATCAACCAGTTTTACTAATCAAACTTTTCTAGTTAATAAAGTTTATCTTAATAAAGAATTCTATCAAGATTCCAATTGGTCTTACCAAGACTGGTTCTTTTCTTATTTTTCTAAAGATATGCAACAATTATTCAAAACTATTTATTATACTCAATTAGCCAAAATCAAAGAAATAATACCTTTCTTTGACTGGCTAAATGATTTTCTTCTAAAACATCAAATTTCTATTCCAAATCACAACAAATACTTATGTGCCACTTAGCAAAACTTATGGCACAATATTCTCATAAAAGAAACAATTGTTTTCATTCATCCCTCGTCTTCTTTTCTAAAGCAAGAAGATCAAAATACTTATGAAAATTCTGTTTCAAAAGAAATACTCTGTAGAGATAAACCATCATGTAGTAAGCACCCTGAAAGCTCAGATTCTGAATATAGCTTATCAGATACTTCAAATTTTGTTCAAACAATTGAAGATAATTTTAATGAACCCCAAATTATAAATTAGGCACTCAGAATAATAGATGGAAGATCAGAAATCCTAGTCATCCATGTTGTTCTAGACCTACCTCTCTAAATCTTCAACCTGAAACCAATAGATCATTAATTTAACCAAGTTATGATGAAAGTATTGTTTATCAATGGAATATAGATGAAAAGTCAGAATATGAAATTGCCAATACTCTTCAAGAAATGGGTATTTGTACAACTTTATATATTACGAAAGGAGTCTCTAGGGAAGATGCCGCCAATCTCCTTACGTTTGGCTTTACACGTCAATTAAAAATTTGGTGGGAAAATATTCTTACCGAACAAGATAGAATAAACATCTTACACCATCAACTGCAAAACTCAATAGAAACCATTCAAGATCTACAAACTTTTGAAGTCAAGCCAGTAATTATCTATAAATCTGATGCAGTTGAGTATCTTATTTATACCATAATCTTGTATTTCATAGGAAACACTAAAGAATGAGCATCTTCCCATTTAGAAATAATTCAAAATCTAAGATGCCCAAGTCTAAGTGATTATAAATGGTATAAAGATACACTCCTCACCTATGTCTTTCAAAGAATAGATGCTAATGAAAATTATTGGAAAGAAAAATTTGTTTTCGGTTTACCTACTTTATTTTCTCAAAGAATAAAACAAAAATTAAGAAATCGTTGTGGAGCAACAGAAATTCCATGGCATAATTTAACATATGGTCACTTATTCAGCTTTATTAAAAAGGAAGGACTAGCTCTTTGTACTGAATTAAAAATTCAAAATAAATATTATTCTGAAAAGAAGCTATTCTAAAACGAACTTGGTTCGTCTTGTGAGCATTTTGATTATCCGAAACTAGAAGCTCCCTCATCCAAAAAGAAAAAAGTCATCAAAAAATCTTCAAAAGCTTATCCTAAAAAATATGAAAAACAAAAATCCTTACTACCAAAGCCCCAAGGCAACCTCCAAAGGCAACCTTTCAAATTAAAAGAAAACTACTCCTAATCCCTCTCAAACTCAACTTATTACATGTTATAAATGCCGTCAAGTAGGACACAGAGCCAATAAATGCCCATTAAAAGAGAAAATGATGAAGCTTGAAAATAAGAAACTTCAAGAAATAATGCTTTCTCTTTTAATTCATGACCATTCTGAAGAAGCCCTTTGTCAAATTCAAACATCTGATTCCAGCCGTCCTAACTCATCAGATGAAGAAGTTACGCTTTATCCGAATAATTCTAATGTTTGTACAAAAGATCAATCCCAAGAAGAAGTCATCTTCGATATTATTGAGTGTTGGGTTTAGTGGCCCAAAATCAGCTTCTATAGATCCACCACAGGCTTCAAGGAGTGTGGGTCATGGTACGTGGGCAGAAGAATAGACGCGAGGTATTTCCCGGATGGATAGATGCCACCACGGGTAGCCCGTGGTGCTGACCATCGCCTATGGGTGGCCACCACGGTACAACCACGGTCAACACCACAATCGTGGTGGGCCGCGGCGGATTGATTTTGGCGGTTCCTTGCGTGTTTGTTAGGTTGTTGTTCTCCTTAGCGGCTTGGGTTTCTCCTACGGGTTTGCACATTTGTACCTAGGGCCTTGCCTAGACTCTATATATAGGGCCTTGCCTAGACTCTAATACTCATCCCTACTGTGAGAGATTGTAATCTTGATCGAATCACTCATTGTGATTGTGATCGTTTGTACTCTTCCTACTCATAGTGGAGTATTTGTGCTCGTCGCCATTCGTGGTTTTTTCTCGCATTGGGTTTCCACGTAAATCTTAGTATTCTTTATTGTTCTTGTTATCGTAGTTTACTTTTGATTATCATTATTCATGCTAATGTTGCCGCTATTAGTTTGCTCTAATTCCTAACATCGAGATGATTGAGGAATCAGAAATCAAAACTCAATGCCTTCGTCAGCTAAAAAATTTATTACTTAAAGATAAAGTTACAGAATCAAGAATACAACCTTTTAGCCTAAAACAAGTACTAGAAACCTATGAAGGACAAGGATCAAGTCTCTCAAAACCATAACCAGTCAAAGAACTAAAACAAGAAATCAATCAACTCAAAGTCGAAGTTAAAAAATTAAAAAATCAGATTAAAACACAAAATCTCCTTGAGGAATCGAATTCAATCCTTATTTCTCAACTTCAAGAACTTGAAAATCGAGTTTCTTCTCTTGAATCTTCAAACATCCTAATCAAACTCCTCATTCTTCTCCTAAATGTACTACAGATGACTAAAATTAGGAAGCATTCCTTTCAGTTACTAATCAAATTGATTTTCAAAAATGGTATGTTTTTGTCACTATTATAGTCAAAGATTTCAAACTTTATTCTATCGCTCTGCTAGATAGCGGTGTCGATATGGATTACATTCAAGAAGGTTTAATTCCTTCAAAATATTACGAAAAAACAAAAAAGAAAATGACTAGTGCTACCGGATCTAAGCTCCAAATTAATCACAAGCTTTCAAATGCTTATATTTGCAACAACGAATATTGTTTCAAAAATGTTTTTATACTTGTCAAAAGTCTCTCACAACAAGTCATCCTTGGAACTCCCTTCCTTACTCAAATATATCCTTTTACTATCTATTCCAAAGGAATTTATTAAAATATTCTCAAAAAAGAAATTGGATTTGAATTTGCTTCTCCTACAAAAAATAAAGATATTGCTACCCTTCAAGAATCTTCAATCTTAAAAATTATTTCTGCTAAAGAAAAACAATTAGCTTTTCTTCAAATAGAAATTATTAAAGCCAATATTGGCGAACAGCTTATTTTACTAATGATTTAATGAAAAATTCAAATAATCAAGAAATTATTTGAAGATTATGTTTGTGCTAATATCCCCAAATGCCTTTTGGGATAGACAGCAACATATGATAGAACTACCATATGAAAAAGATTTTGATGAAAGAAATATTCCAACAAAAACACACCATATTCCAATGAATAAAGAGCTTTTAGAATTCTGCAAAAAGAAAATTCAATCTTTATTAAACAAAAAGCTTATTAAATCCTCCAAATCTTCTTAGAGTTGTGTAGCCTTCTACGTCTGCAATCAAGTAGAAAAGGAACATGCTATTCCTAAATTGGTCATAAACTTCAAATTACTCCATCAAGTTCTTCAATGGAATAAGATATCCAATTCCCAACAAAAAAATTTTATTGGGAAGATTATTTGATGTAAAAATATTTTCAAAATTTGATATAAAATCTAGATTTTGGCAATTCAAATTACTGAAAAGGATAGATATAAAATGGCATTTACAGTTCCATTTGGACACTATGAAAGGAATGTGATGCCATTTGGACTCAAAAATGCTCCTTCTGAATTTGAACATATTATGAATGATACACTCAATGATTATTTTGAATTTTCAATAGTTTATCTCGATGATGTTCTCATTTATTCAGAAAATTTGGAGCAACATTTTAAACATCTGAAAATATTTTTCAATGTCGTTAAGAGAAATGGTTTAGCTGTATCTACTCCAAAAATGAAATTATTTCAAACTAAAATTTGGTTTTTAGGCCGTGATATTTTTAATGATACTATTAAACCCATTCAACGATCTATTGAATTTGTAAATAAAGTTTCAAATGAAATCAAAGATAGAAATCAATTGCAAAGGTTCCTTCGTTGTCTCAATTATGTTGCAATTTTTTTCCCTAAACTTCAGGAAATTTGCAAACTATTATTTCAAAAACTCAAGAAAAATCCTCCAGCATGGTCTCATGAGTATACTCAAATCGTCCAATATATCAAGAGTAAGGTCAAATCACTCTATATCTTGGCATACCAAACCCACATGCTTTCATGATAGTTCAAACCAATGCGTCAGCCAAAGGTTTTGGAGGAATTCTTAAGCAACGTCTTAACCTAAATCCTAAACAATTAGTGATGTTCCATGGTGGAACCTGGACTAGACCTCAAATTCATTATTCCCCAATTAAAAGAAAATTTGTATCTATCGTTTTATGTGTTTCAAAATTTCATGATGATTTCATGTTCAGAAGTGATTGCAAAAGTGCAAAAGAAGTCTTACCAAAGGATGTTCAAAATCTTGTTTCAAAACAAATTTTTGCTTGCTGGCAAGCAATGCTTTCAATTTTTGATTTCGATATTGAATTCATCAATGAAGAAAACAATTCCCTTCCTCACTTCCTCACTAGAGAATTTCTTCAACCAAAGTAATTTTGCTTCAATATCTCTATTCCAGATGTCATCCACAACTAAGTCAACCCACATTCAACATTCAGACCTCATAAAAGATATTCAAGAACCTCTTATTTTTTACCCCAGAGATGAAGACAATGAACTTTTTATTACCCCTTTCAAAGGATGTCGATACAATGAATATGCCATTTTTATCTGCTATAATCAATGGCTATCAAGTTCATGGACTTTCTTTTATTCCTATTTAAAAGATACTCAAATTTAACCAAACTCTTGTACAAGAATCCTATGGTCATCACGTACTCTTTGTGATACTAGCTAGCTACATTCAAAGGCTCTAGTTTAATAAGCACTTTATCTTGGATAATTATGTGCCACTTGATCTGCATATTATCCAATTTATTCAACAAGTTTTTCCAGATGTACAACTCTGTCAGCCAAGGAGCACTAGTTCTTTTTTACTGAACGATCTCCCTCCTACAGTTTTATGGAGTATTACCCTTAATTGCCACCTACTTGTATTCAAGACCACCAATGCAGTATATTATGCGAATATTCAAGACTCTATGACCACTAGGGGATATTATACAGCAAAACCCCTTGTAATTTTAACACGCAAGCATGCAATAATAAAAATTAAGAAGCATCTGTCAAATTTTAACAAACTTGTCAAACGTGAACCATTCAAAATTGCGCGCGTACAACTGTTCAAGATAAGATCGTTATTCAAGTTGCTTCAATAATCTTATCTTTTTACTATTTAGATGTTACAAATATTATCATATTACTGTAGCAATAAATACATCGCGCTGTATAATTACTTTTTGGGTGTATATAAAGGCTTCAAAGTTGTAAGCGAAAGCCAAAACTTACCTGCCTCTTTCTTGTACATTTTTCTCTCCCCACTTTTGTTCCTATCCTTATCTTCTAGCTCGTTGTAATCAAACTGCAGTATTCAATCAATATTAGTAAGTTCATTCAACAACCTTCATTGTGCAAATTTTATTCATATGTTTTACATGAATTCCTTCATCATATCCATCGCTATTCGTGTACGTTGTAGGACCATTCATATTGAATTAATTTTTCAAGTTTGTTACTATTGGTTTCACCATTCATGATCGTTACTTTGTTCATGCTTATTGATTTAATCAATTATTAGTCAAGCTTTACTCTTTATTAATCAAGTTCTAGTATTAATTAATCATGTTTTGCAATTTATTTCAAAAATATTAATAAACATGAATAGTGCAAAGTTTGAAAAGCGTGATTAATTAATAGTAAAACAAGATTAACTAATAGTAAAACTTGATTAATAAAGAGTGAAGCTTGATTAATTGATTAAATAAATAAGCCTGAACAAAGCAACAAATATGAATAGTGCACAGTTTGAAAAATTAATTCAATATGAATGGTCTTAAAAAGTACATGAATTGTGATGGAACAGCATAGAAAGAATGAAATCATGCGTAAAACATGAAATAGATTGAATGAAAACTTACTGATATTATTGAATCCTGCAGATGAATTGTACAAGGAAGAAGAGGATAAGGATAAGAGAGAAAGTGAAGAAACGGACATTATACAACGGAAAGAGGCAAATAAGTTCTGCCTTTCGCTTACAACTTTGAAGCTCTTATATCGGCCCAAAAAGTGAGATATACAGTACAAGATATTTATTGCTACAATTACACGATAATATTGTTGACATTTGAATAATAAAAGGATAAGATTATTAAAGCATCTTGAGCAGTGGACTGATCTTGAACAGTTGTATATAGTTATTTTTGAATGGTTAACGTCTGACAAGATTGTTAAAAGTTGATAGCTGCTTCTTGATTTTTATTATTGCATGCTTGCATGTTGAATTCCAAGGGGTTTTGTTGTATAGTGTCCCTTGGTTTTGGATAATTACGTTTTTAAATTTCATAAAGATCCTAAGCACATGGACCGCTATGGACATTGCTTTGATGCTCTAACCATTTTATGAATTTCTTGAATGTAGCTTTCTTCTTGGAACCGTTACATGAACTTCAAGGACGTTGGTCATCTTTTTTGACTGGTGTTGAGGGATTGACCATGACTTACTTTGTCTGATTCTTTAAATATCGTTGAACTTGATCAAGATTACATTATTGATCGAAATTGAATTTGTCCCAGAACTTGAATCTAAATTCACGGAAAATGGAGACATAAGGATCATTATTATCAACCTTGTGATATTTGAAATTCCAACAGAGAATCCAAGGAACTTCAAATTCAATTGAAAATATAATTTCATTTAATGCTTTGAATGATTTAGTTGCTTCATAAGAACTTAAAATTCTAGAACTCCTGTTGAAGGTAATGAATTTGAGTTAAGTCCAAAATATGTCCATCAATCGAAGAACCCACTTTGAATATATTAAGCAGAAACTCCTTTGTCAAACGAGATGAACCAGGAATGGTCAAACTTCTATAGCAGAATGCTCTAAACCATGTCATTTTGTAGTCTAGGAAATTGAAATGTTGAGGTTGGAAATGGATTGAGAATTTTTCATATTCAAAAGGGGACGAACCCCATTCTTTGGATGATAAAATCTTGAGAGTCTGAAATTTGGAATGAAGAACATTTCCTTTATCATCTTTAATATGTCAATTCGAGTTGATTTGGTGTCAGGGAGTATAAGTTCATAGAAACTGTGATTTTTTAGTGTATCATCTTCAAGAAAGAGACTTTCTTGTGTGAACAACAGAGTTAAGGTTTTTAGTTTTAGAGTTTGAACAGGCTGTGGTTCAGAAAAATGAGTAAAGGTTATGAATTCAAATTTTAATTTTGAAAAGTAGGAGGATGGAGATTGGGATTTTGGTAAAACTTGTAGTTGAGATGTTGAAGGTTTTTGAGTAGTATAGGGGTGGATTTTACAACTTGACTGTATGCTAGAGGTGGAAATTCAGTAAGCCTTTCATATTAATTTTGAATCTTGATTTCAGAATAAGTTGGATGAGTCTATGTTTGAATTTGACTGTTGGGCTTGATAGCAAAGTCTTAAATAGTGGGAACATAAGATTGAGTTTGCTTACCTTCACCTGGGCTTGCTTCCATCTAAAATAGAGACATTGAAGTGAGTTGCTTCGAAGAAATCTACTTGTGGGAAAAAGAGTTGGGAAAATTCATTTAAAAATTTTTGAATAATAAAATTTGAATTTGAAAATAATATTTTTGAATACTATTTAAAACTAGTTTAAAAGTTGTTAAATTCTCCATAATGGTAGTTAAATCAACGTCCTAAAAATGCAGGTTTTAACTTGATTGAATAGGACACATCCTTCTAAATGCATATGCTATGAATGAATGCGGACCCTGACCCTTGCATGCAAATTTTTTATGCAAGAAGAGCATGATTAAAGGAATATGATAGTTATTGCTCTTGAAAGAATAACTTTTGGAATGTGTTTTTGTAAAAATAGAAAGGAATAAAATTGAATAATAATTCATGAAATATTTCTAAATTATTTCATATTTGGCTAATGCCATTGTGGTTATTTTGAGTATTTGATTCCAATAATTTTTCAATTGTATTAATATTTGGGCTCTGTTTAATAAGGAACAAATTTCTTGAATTCTTTCCTGAAGAGGAGTTTGTATCATTTCAAAAGTGTTATTAATTTTGGGTTGTAGGACTTTTGAGCTTCCCAAGCTAGGCTCGGAAGTCTTTCATCAATGTCTTTTAATATTTTGAATATGGCATCTTTATCCTTTTGTACTAAATCAAGTTTTCTTATTATTTGAATCTTTTCTTGTTTTAGGATATATTTTTCAATAGACTCTGATCATATATTACGTGCTTTAGAAGAATTGAATCTTTTGGAACGATAAATTTGAAAGAAATATTATCTCCCATAATAGATGTATGAATGTCTCTTTGATCTACCTTGAAAGGATAGATTTAAGCAATAGACTGAGTGCCAAGAATAACAGTTTGTCTTATATTTTTTATTAGAATGAATGAATTCTTGAAATAATGATTTTCATGACAAATTTAAATATTGGATGATTTGTATTGAATTTGTAATGGATTTCCATTAACACTAAGGAGTTGCTCATATGTTTTCTCATAATATTGGGATGGAATTAATTGTTCTTTGATGCAATTTTGGTCTGCACCACTGTCAAGGAGTGCTATTGTTTTTAACTCAAAATTATCTTGAATTTTTAGAGTAATGTAAATATACCATTTTTTAAATTAACTTGATTGATGGTGGACAAGAATTCAGAATTTGATTTTCTTTGATTTAGGCTTTAAGGAATATATAAGTGTTTTGATTGAGTAGGGATAACTTCGAACATTTTCTTTCAAATTTTAGGATTGTTTATTTCTAATTTTTTCTTCTTATTGGGAATATGCCTTGTTTTTCCATATTTAAGGCAAATCATTTTTATGGATATTTTCTGTTTGAATATGGCTTTTTGAGATTTAAATCAGATATTTTTAAATTTTTTTGTGGTAAATGGAGTCTTTAAGTTTGGGAATTTCATGGAATAAGTTTTGATAATTCGGATAAGCTTGATTTATCTAAAGAGTCTGGCTTTGAATCATAAATTTTTGGTGGATTTGTAAGGGATGGTTTATGAATACAAAGTGTTTGTTTTGGTAACGTGGGTTCTTCTAGTTTTTCAAGAGCATGGAAAATTTTTTGAAATAATTCGATTTTTATCATTGTTGCCTAATTTTATTTTGGGAATATAAGGAATTTCTTTAATGGGTATACTAAAAGGATTGAATTAAGGTGGAGAATTGTTCTTAGGAGTTTTCTTTACTTTGGAGAATTCTACTGAATAATTGCTAGAATTTTCTCCTAATTGGGTGGTCAAGTAATCTAAAGTATGTAGTATTTGGTTGGAATAATTATTTTGTTCAGTGATCTTATGTGTTTCATCAAAAACATTTTGAGTTTCTTGGTCTTTTTCCTTATCTCCCTCCTGGGCGTTTTTGAATGGAGTGGCAATAATAGAGTCATCTTTGAATACAGGAATAGATATGGTGTTTAATAGAGGATGAACAGAGACTATTGATTATCTTGTAACAAGATTGTGCCATAACTTTGCTTGGCATTCTATTGCACAGATTGATGGATGATAGTCTGGAATAACAATCAGATGTTTTCGCAAACATGTATTTAGCCAGTCAATGAAGGGTATATTTTTTTTGATTTTGGCTAATTGATTGCAACAAATAGACTTGAGTAATTGTTGCATGTTCTTAGAAAAATGGGAAAAAAACCATTTTCTATAGGGCTGGTTATAATCCAGGTAAAATTCTTTATTGAGACAGCATCTATTAACTTGAAAAGCAACTTTTGTAATTTCATTTAATTCAGAAGGAGTTCTCATTTGAGAAAAGGGAGGTGACGCGGGGCATTCGTCATATTGAGTATCATTGCATATGATTTTAGGTAAAGGAGTGCGATTGATTATTCCACTAATATGAGGGTTTATATTAGTGGATGGCACAGATGAGATTGAGGATCTTACTGGCTGGAAATCTGGAATAATAGTAGGACGAGAAGGTTTAAGGAATGAACTAAATCGAAGTAAAGGTCTTCCATCAGAGGTTTCTGAGATAAAAGAAATTTCCCTGATTCTAATATTCCTAGGGGGTCTAGGTTCTAGAATAATGAGCTCTTTAGGTATGGTAATTTCATCCCACTTTAGCCTTTTAGGGACATAAGTGGCTGATTCATCAGCACGAACTTGAACAAGAACAGTTTCTTCTTTTTTAGGAGGAATAATGCTAAGTTTTAGATTTAATTAGGAAGAAAGTAATCTAAAGTAGACTCGATAGGTGTCCACAAGGTTTTTGGAAAGCTCTTTGAATTTATCAGCCATAAAATGAACATCAAAGACTAGAGTTTGAAGAATCAAAGGATCAGTAAAATCTAGTGAATAGTTTGGACAACAATAGAGATAGATCGGACCATCGCAAACATTTGATTGAACCATCGCGAGGAGTGAATCCGTATGTTTTTAATCCGCCGTCTCTCAAGGCTAAGAAGACAGGGGTATCAATTGCTAATGTAGTTAAGGGTTTAACAACAACTTGAATAAGACCAAAATGAATATATCTAAAGCTTTTTTGAAGGTATTTATTGATTGAGAACTCTTGACAAAAGCTTAAAGGTTTTGTAATGATCATGTAAACTAATGGTTTCTTCATGAATTTTGACAGAAAAAGCAGTTTCAAAGCTTAAAGTATCAATTGAATAAATTAGTTCAGTAGGTTGAGAAGGGATATTCCATTTGGAATAGTCCCTGGATGCATGAATTTCTTTACTATGTATTATGCTTGACTCTAAAAGAGATGTAGATGATGAAGAAGATGTTGATGATGATGATCTAGACAAAAGCCTTCTTAATGATGTTGCCATGATGCTAAAATGATTGGTCTCGAGATAATCAATTAAACTAAAAACACGAAATAAAACACAAATAATCACTTATCTCAGAGAGAAAATCACTAAGTACCCAGCAATACACTACGGGACCACATCGGGAGCATCTTCGCTCCAACCCCTTTACTGCAGGGACCACCAATCACTAGGCTGACTAACAGACTTACTAGAGGCGCCCTAAGGACTCATAGGAGGCTGTCCAACACTGCTAACCAACACAGCTTTCATGCCAAATAACCTGCTTATCTTCGTTTTTAATAAGGTATTTATATGTCACTAAGGCTTAATTGACCTTCCTTAGGCTAATTGATTAGTCCTTCGACTAATCACAAGGGCTTAGCTTAGGAACGTGAAGGTAAAGTTAACATACTAGATTCTTAATTAATTTCACTAGACACTTGGCTAGACACTTGGCTAATCTTGGCTACACACTTGGGTACTTTGACTAGACACTTAGCTTTGATACCAATTGAGTACAAGAATTTTGAATTTGAAATAAATTGTAAAACGTAATTAATTAACACTAAAACTTGATTAATAAGGAGTAAAGCTTGACCAATAATTTATTAAATCAATAGGTATGAAGAAAGTAACGATTATGAATGGTGAAATCAATAGTGAAAACTTGAAAAATTAATTTAATATGAATGGTCCTAAAACGTACATGAATAGTGATGGATGAAGGAATTCACGAAAAACATATGAATAAAATTTGCACAATGAAGGTTGTTGAATGAACTTACTATATTTAGGCGTGTTCATTATTCGGTCCGAAACCGGACCGAACCGAAGACCGGTGAAAACCGAACCAGACCGGTCCGGACTGAGTAAATTCGGTCCGGTCCACGGTCCATGAATTTTTCTTATTCGGTCTTCGGTCCGGTCCACCGGTCCATCGGTCCGGACCGAAGACCGAATAAAAAAAATTGTGGAGTATCAAGTTGGCCATCAAAGTTTTTATCTCAAGTAAACTTTTAATTTTTTTAATATAACTAAATGACCCCAAAATCCTCCTTCTAGATATTCTAACTTAGTTCAAGTTGCTTAATTGATAAAATTTGAAAACTTGAAATCCTTAATCAATTTGATTTGTTCGCTCCAGTCCGGGCCGGTCTGAATTTTTTCAATCCGGTCCCAGTCCGGTCCAAGTTTCATTCGGTCCGGTCCACGGTCCATGTTTCTCTTGTTATTCGCTCCTCGGTCCAAACCGGTCCGGTTCGGTCCGGGTTTGGACCGCTGAATGCCCCTACTGATATTGATTGAATATTGTGGATTGATTGCAATGAGGTGGAAGATAAGGATAGGAAAGAAAGCGCGGAAAGGAAAATGTACAAGAAAGAGGTAGGAAAGTTTTGCTTTGCGCTTAAAAATTTGAAGTCTTTATATAGGCCCAAAGAGTGAAATATATTGTATAAGATATTTATTGCTGTAGTAAGATGATAATATTTCTGACATTTGAACAGTAAAAGGATAAAATTATTAAAGCATCTTCAATAGTAAGATTTCATATCAAATTTTGAAAATATTTTTGCATCATATAATCTTCCTAATAAATCCTTTTTGTTGGGAATTGGATATCTTATCCATTGAAGAATTTTATTGACTGGTTTGTAGTTTATGACTAATCTAGAAACACCACATTTATTTTCAGCTTGATTGTAAACATAGAAAATTGCACAACTCCAAGGAGATTTGGAGGATCTAATGACCATTTTGTCTAATAAAGATTGGATTTCTTTTTTGCACAATTCTAAAAACTCTTTCTTCATTTGAATAGGACGTGCTTTTGTTGGAATATCTCTCTCGTCAAACTCTTTTTCATATGGCAATTCTATCATATGTTGCTTTCTATCCCGAAAGGCATTTAGGATATCAGCACAGACATATTCTTCAAATAATTTCTTAATTGTTTGAATTTTTTGTTGAATTTTGGGTACAACAAGTTCTTCCATACTTGCTTAAGTAATTTCTACTTGAAGAGAAGCTACTCGTTTTTCTTTAGCAGGAATAATTTGTGAGATTAAAGCTTCTTGATGTAACACCCCAAAAATACATGAATCATTACTTGCATTTACATACTTGTATTTACATGCTTAAGTTCACTAATGAGAAATAATAACCCCATGCACGGGGTGTTACCACCGTCCACAAAGGATAAGGCTTCCCTTATGCATGAAAACTTAGTCATAAACCAAAGTTTACCCTAAAAAGGGGCATTCACCATCATAATCACTCAAACCATTTAGTTATATACAAAAATGGTTCTAACATCCCAGTTATCCCAAGTACTACACCAACATACATAATTTAGTTCAAATATACAGTTGTAACACCAAAATACATAATTCCGTTCAAATATACAGTTGCAACACCAAAATACATTACAATATGATATGATAGTATCTTAGCACTCATACACCGCCAGTCACAGGGACAGTCCTGTCTCATTTATCTCCTTTAGCCTCCCCGCACGCCTGAGGGTGGTTCATTGAACACTTTCCTAAAGAAAAACATAAGAACATTTTGAGCTGTGAACCAAAGCTCAGTACATACATTCCTATAATGATAGAGATTCAGTGAAAAGTTATTTGAGCCCGCTTTGTAATTCATTTTGATTTTAAAGCAAGAAATGAGATGCATATAAAGCTAAATTGCTAATTATTATCTGTTAATGCACCCCTTAGTAACTGTTATGATCTGTGACTAGGTGTACACCTGCCAAGTCGACCGGGAGACCTGGCCTGGAGCCGCGCGGGTAACTGGAGGGCAATGCCCTGTAACTGATAACTGATGGGGTCACTATTTATGTGATAAAGTACTGATTAAATTGATTCATTGATATACTTACCAAAATATTATGATTTCAATAAATACGTGCTGATTTCTAAAGATACAGGCAATGAACATACCTGAAAGTTTTAAATATAAGTTCACGGAGTAATAAGAGGCACTAAAGTGGAGAGAATGAAAGTTTAGGCCTTGATTCTGTTCAAAAGATCATTATAGAAACATGAGGTCAGAAACTGGCTTATGAAGAATCTTTGCAAACCAGTTCATAAATTAAACTAAAATGATGAAACTATATAAACCATAGAAATGTGATTTAAGGCAAGGTAGCAAGTTCAGAGAATAAGGGCTTATAAAGAGAGTACGGAAAGAATAATTCACAACTTATACTCCTGACCTCGAAATGAGACCTAAGACCCCAATATGAAAAGTTTAGGAAGTCCTCTAAAACTTTCATTAAGGAACATGACATGATTCCCACGATAGGGTTCCTAAAATGGGGCTAGAACACCAACATGTTAGTTTTGAGTCTATCCTGCACAGGTTCAGTAAAATGACCATAACTTTTTCCACAGACCTCAGATTAATATGATTCAAGAGCCATTTTAAAGCTAACACACTGACCTATCTACCTACCAAAAATATAATTTTTGAGTGGGCCGATCATTATCAGTTTCATCTCAAAAATTGTGCTATTTTTCTAAAAATTCCAACCTCACTGTTTGAGTTTGTTCCCTCACTTTTCACACAAATCCTCAACTTACATCATTCCTTAAAAGCATGTAAATACACTTTGGTCTATCCCAACATCATACAAAAACACCACACTCAATTTCACTTCATATTCATATCCAATAAAGCTCATTTTCTAGTCACATATACACATACCTCAAGTTTAATACTAGTTTGGTCCAAACCATGCATTCTTGGATAAAACCCCAACTTAGGGTCAACTTGAACTCACTCCCATCATTTCAAAACACCATAAACACCATAATAAACTATAATAGATTAAAAGATGAGCAAAATCAAGGATAAAACAATCGATATCCAACACTTTAACATGAAGCTTGCATGATTAAGATAAAACCCTAACCCTAGCATCATCCAACTTCAACTCCACCATGATCCATCACCAAGATAATTCTTAATTTAATCAAAACAACATAATCCACCCTTAAAACAACCAAAACAAGAAGCAAAAATCAAAAATTCAAAGAACAAGATGATAGCCGGTGGAGGGAGGTGGTTGGAGGTTGCAATCCTTGCCGGAGGCTGGTCGGAAACTGGCCGGAAAACCACCACAGAAGGGCTGCTGCTGGTTGGGCCGTGGGATAGAGAGAAGGAGGAGAGAAGAAGAGAGAGAAAGGGTCTTGAATTTACTTGGTGTAAAACAAAAGCTCAGCAAAATAAATACTTAGCTGAGAATTAACCCTCCAAATCTACTTTTTACTAAGTATAATTAAGGCCTAACTAAGGGTAATTAGCTAAACAAAGAGGGTTAAGTCTTAGTGAACCGAAATTGGCCTTCAACGGGCTTGGGTTTGGAAAAGAGATGAAACCGAGTGCGTTTAGAAAATTATTTTTTTTTCCCCAAAGCTCGAGATTAAATGGTTGTGGTGTCACGAAAAATAATTAAATCGCTTAATTTATAAATATCAAGGCCTAATATCGATCTCCAGAATTTGATAAGAACAAAAACCCGAATTGTAAGGTGAGGGCCCATTTAAACTTTCCCAGTTGAAATAACAAAAAGCAATGATTTAAATGTAATGAAATTAATCACATGGATTAATGAAATGAATAAACATGATTTAGGGGCAGACTATCACAATTGAAGAGCTATAATATCCTTATTTTTCATGGGAGAGATAAATTCGAATCTAATTTTTTTTTCCAATAATATTTGAATAAATGGCTTTGGAATTGATAGTAAAAGATATATTTGAGTAAGGAAGGGGGTTCCAAGGATAACTTTTGGTTTGAGATTTTTGACAAGTATCAAAACATTTTTAAAACAATATTCATTGTTCCAAATATAAGCATTTGAAAGCTTGTGATTAACTTGGAGCTCAGATCCAGTAGCACTAGTCATTTTCTTTTTTGTTTTTTCATAATATTCTGAAGGAATTAAACCTTCTTGAATGCAATTCATATCAGCACCACTATTTGGCAGAGCGATAGAATAAAGTTTAAAATCTTTGACTATAATAGTAAAAGAAATACACCATTTTTGAAAATCAATTCGTAACAACTGAGAGGAATGCTTCCTTATTTTGGTCATCTAGAGTTAATTTAGGAAAAGAAGGAGGAGTTTGATTAGGAGGTTTTGAAGATTCAAGACAAGAAACCCGATTTTCAAGCTCTTAAGTAGAGAAATAAAGATTGAATTCAATTCCTTTGGGAGATTTTGTGTTTAATCTGATTTTTTAATTCTTTAACTTCAACTTTGAGCTGATTGACTTCTTATTTTAATTCTTTGACTGTTACTGGTTTTGAGAGACTTGATCCTTGTTCTTTATTTGTTTCTAGTACCTGTTTTAGGCTAAACGGTTGTACTCGTAATTCGGTAACTTTATCTTTGAATAATAACTTTTTAAGCTTGTGAAGGCATCGAGTTTTGATTTCAGCTTCCTCAATCCTCTTAATGATATTGAAAAGGAGTTCTTGAGATTGATCCTTTGTAATAACATTGCAATTATTAGGACAGAATGTAACTTCTTTATTTGAGGAGTTTGAATCGTTAGAATCAGATGTTTGAATTTCATAAAGGGCTACTTCAGAATCGTCATAAATTAAAAGGGAGAGCATTATTTTTTGAAGTTTTTTATCTTCAAGTTTCATAATTTTTTTCTTTTAATGGGCAATTATTGGCTTTATGATCTATTTGATGATATTTGTAACATGTTATAACTTGAGTTTAAGAGGGATTAGGAGTGATTTTGTTTTTATCAAACAATTGAAGATAATTTCAATGAAACCCAAATTAATAAATTAGGCACTCTGAATAATGGATGGAAGATTAGAAATCCTAGTCAGTCATACTATTCTAGACCTACCCCTTTAGGTGTTCAAGTTTAGATCATTAATTCAACGAAGTTATGATAGAAATACTGCTTATCAATGGAATATAGATGGGAAGTTAGAATATGAAATTGCCAATATTCTTCAAGAAATGGGTGTTTGTGCAACTTCATATATTGCGAAATGAGTCTCTACGGAAGATGCTACTAAACTCCTTACGTCTGGCTTTACAGGTCAATTAACAAATTGATGGGAAAATATTCTTGCCGAATAAGACAGAATAAACATCTTACACCATTAACTACAAAACTCAATAGAAACCATTCAACATCCGCAATCTTCTAAACTCAAGCCAGTAATTATCTATAAATCTAATGCAGTTGAGTATCTTATTTATACCATAGTCATGTATTTCATAGGAAACACTGAAAACTAACCTCTTCCCATTTAGAAACATTTCAAAATCTAAAATGCCCAAGTCTAAGTGATTATAAATGGTATAAAGATACATTCCTTACCTACGTCCTTCAAAGGAAAGACGCCAATGAAAATTATTGAAAAGAAAAATTCATTTCCACTTTACCTACTTTATTTTCTCAAAGAATAAGACAAAAATTAAGAGATGATTGTGGAACAGTAGAAATTTCATGGTATAATTTAACCTGTGATCACTTATTCAGCTTTACTAAAATGGAAGGATTAGCTTATTGTACTGAATTAAGAATTCAATATAAATATCATGCTGAAAAGAAGCTGTTCCAAAACAAACTTGGTTCATTTTGTGAGTATTTTGGTTATCTGAAACTAGAAGCTCCGTCATCCAAAAAAAAAAACTCCTTAAAAATTCTTCAACAGTACCCTAAAAAATATGAAATAAAAAAAAATCCTTACCACCAAAATCCCATGAAAACGTCCAAAGGTACCTTTTTCAATAAAAAGAAAATCACTCCTAATCCCTCTCAAACTCAAGTTATTACATGTTATAAATGTCGTCAAATAGGTCATAAAGCCAATAAGTGCTCATTAAAAGAAAAAATTATGAAACTTGAAGATGAAATACTTCAATAAATAATGCTTTTCCTTTTAATTCATGATGATTCTAAAGAAGCGATTTATGAAATTCAAGCATCTGATTCCAGCCATTCAAACTCCTCAAAGGAAGAAGTTTCACTCTATTCTAATAACTGCAATGTTATTACAAAAGATCAATCTCGGGAAGAACTCCTTTTCGATATCATCGGGAGGATTAAGGAACCTGAAGTCAAAACTCAATGCCTTCACAAGCCTAAAAGGTTATTACTCAAAGACAAAGTGACAGAATTAAAAATACAACCTTTTAGCCTAAAACAAGTACTAGAAACCTATGAAGGACAAGGACTAAGTCCCTCAAAATCAGTAATTGTCAAAGAATTAAAACAAGAAGTCAATCGACTCAAGGTCGAAGTTAAAGAATAAAAAAATCATATTAAAACACAAAATCTCCTTAAGGAATCAAATTCAATCCTTATTTGTCAACTTCAAGAACCAGAATTCTTCTCTTGAATTTTCAAAACCTTCTAATCAAACTCCTCATTCTTCTCCTAAATTAAACCAACATGATCAAGATCCTGAACCATTCCTTTTAGTCATTAACCATATTGATTTTAAAAAATGGTATGTTTCTGTTACTATTATGGTCAAAGATTTCAAATTTCATTCTATCGCTCTACCAGATAGTGGAGCCGATATGAATTGTATTCAAGAAGGTTTAATTACTTCAAAATATTTTGAAAAAACTAACATCCAAGCTTCAAACTAATTACAACTTTCAAATGCTTACATTTGCAACAACGAATAGTATTTCAAAAATATTTTTACACTTGTCAAAAATATCAAACAACAAGTCATCTATGGAACTCCCTTCTCACCAATTGAAATAATGATTTCTATTTTAATCCATAAAGAAACTCTTTGTGAAATTCAAACATCTAATTCTAGCCATTCTAACTCCTTAGATGAAGTTGTTACACTTTGCCCTAATGATTGTAATGTCATTACAAAAGATCAATACTAGGAAGAACTCCTCTTCGATATCATCAAGAGGATTGAGGAACCCAAAATTAGAACTCAATGCCTTCATAAGCTTAAATATTTATTACTCAAAGATAATATTACCGAATCAAGAATATAACATTTTGGCCTCAAAAAAGCATTAGAAACCTATGAAGGACAAGGATCAAATCCTTCAAAGGACGTAACAGTTAAAGAATTAAAACTAGAAATCAATTAACTCAAAACTGAGGTTAAAGAATTGAAAATTCATATTGAAAAGCAAAAACTTTATGAGGAATCAAATTTAATCCTTATTTCTCAATTTCAAGAATTTGAAAATCGAGTTTCTTCTCTTGAATCTTCAAAACCTTCTAATCAAACTCATCCTTCTTCTCCTAAATTAAACCCATATGACCAAGATCCTAAAGCATTCCTTTTAGTCATTAACGGCATTGATTTTAAAAAATGGCATGTTTCTGTTACTATTATAGTCAAAGATTTCAAACTTCATTCTACCGTTTCGCTAGATAGCAGTGCTTGTATGAATTGCATTCAAGAAGGTTTAATTCCTTCAAAATATTTTAAAAAAACAAAAGAGAAAATGGCTAGTGCTACCGGATCTAAACTTTAAACTAATTACAAGCTTTCAAATGCTTATATTTGCAACAATTAATATTGTTTCAAAAATGTTTTTACAGTTGTCAAAAATCTCAAACAACAAGTTCTCCTTGGAATTCCCTTCCTCACTCAAATATATCCTTTTACTGTCGATTCCAAAGGAATTTATTCAAATATTCTTGGAATATAAATTAAATTCGAATTTTCTTGTCCTATGAAAAATAAAGATATTGCATCTCTTCAGGAAGCCCTAATTTCAAAAATTATTTCTACTAGAGAAAACAAATAGCTTTTCTCCAAATAGAAATTATTCAATCCCGTATTGCAGAACAACTTGTTGTACCAAAAATTCAACAAAAAACTCGAACAATCAAGAAATTATTTGAAGATTATGTCTCTGCTGATATTCCCAATGCTTTTTAGGATAGAGACCAACATATGGTGGAATTATCATCTGAAAAAGATTTTGATGAAAAAATATTCCAACAAAAGAACGCCCTATTCGAATTAATAAAGAGCTTTTAGAATTTTGCAAAAAGAAAATTTAATCTTTATCAGACAAAAGGATCATTAGACCCTCCAAATCTCCTTGGAGCTGTACAGCCTTATATGTCTACAATCAAGCCGAAAGGGAACGTGGTGTACCTAGACTCGTCATAAACTACAAACCACTCAACAAAGTTTATCAATGGATAAGATATCCAATTATCAACAAAAAAGATTTATTAGGAAGATTATATGATGCAAAAATATTTTTAAATTTTGATATGAAATCTAGTTTCTGGCAGATTCAAATTGCTGAAAAAGATAGGTATAAAACTACATTCACAGTTTCATTGGGACACTACGAATGGAATATGATGCCATTTGGACTCAAAAACGCTCCTTCTAAGTTTCAACATATTATGAACAATATACTGAAATTATTTTAAATTTTTGATAGTTTAGATAGATGATGTTCTGATTTATTCAAAAACTTAGACCAACATTTCAAGCATCTGAAACTATTTTTCAATGTCATCAAAAGAAATGGTTTAGCTGTTTCTGCTTCAAAAATAAATTTATTTCAAACAAAAATTCGGTTTTAGGCCATGGTATTTTTAATAGTACTATTAAACCTATTCAATGATCTATTGAATTTGCAGATAAATTTTCAAATAAAATCAAAGATAAAAATTAGTTGCAAAGGTTCATTGGTTGTCTCAATTATGTTGCAGATTTTTTTCCTAAAATTCAGGAAATCTGCAAACCATTATTTCAAAGACTCAAGAAAAGTCATCCCACATGATCTCATGAGCATACTCAAATAATCAAATATATCAAGACTAAGGTCAAATCACTCCCATGTCTTCACATGCCAAACCCACATGCATTTATGATAGTTCAAACTAATGCATCGAACAAAGGTTTTGGGGGAATTCTCAAGCAGTGTCTTGACCCAAATCCTGAACAATTAGTGAGGTTTAATAGTGAAACCTGGACTAGACCTCAAGTCAATTATTCCACCATTAAAAAAGAGCTTTTATCTATTGTTTTATGCATTTTAAAATTTCAAGATGATCTATATTTCAAAAAATTCCTACTAAGGATAGATTGCAAGAGTGCAAAAGAAGTCTTGCAAAAAGAAGTTCAAAATCTTGTTTCAAAATAAATTTTTGCCCACTGGCAAGCAATACTTTCAGTATTTGATTTTGATATTGAATTCACTAATGGTGAGAAGAATTTGACTTCCTCACTAGGGAATTCCTTCAAGCAAAGTAATTTTGCTTCAATCTCTCTATTCCAGATGCCATCCACAACCGATTCAACTCACATTCAACATTCAAACTACATGAAAGATATTCAAGAGCCTCTTATCTTTTGCCTCAGAGGTCAAGGCAATGAACTCTTTATTACTCCTATCAAAGGACCTCGATACAATGAATATACCATTGTCATTCGCTATGATGAATGGCTGGTAAGTTCATGGACTTCCTTTTATTCATATTTAAAGATACTCAAATTTTACCGAACCCTTTTACAAGAATTCTATGGTCATCCGGTGCTCGTCGTGATACCAACTGGCTACATTCAAAAGCTCCAGTTTAATAAATCTTTATCTCAGATTATTGGGTACCACTTGATCAGCAAGCTATCCAATTTATTCAACGAGTTTTTCTAGATGCACACCTCTGTCCAGCCGAGGAGCACTGATTCTTTTACACTCAACAATCTCCCTCCTATGGTTTTATGGAATATCACACTCAACTGCCACCTACTTATATTCAAGACCACTGGTGCAGCATATTACTTGAATATTCAAGACTCTATGACCACTAGGGACACTATACAGCAAAGCCCCTTGGAATTTCGACAAGCAAGCACACAATAATAAAAATCAAGATGCACCTGTCAAATTTTAATAAGTATGTCAGGTGTTAACCATTCAAAAATGTCCGCATATAGCTGTTCACATCAATTCACTATTTAAGATGCTTCAATAATCTTATCTTTTTACTGTTTAGATGTCATAAATATTATTATGTTACTGTAGCAATAAATATCTAGTACTGTACATTTATTTTCTTATCCTTATCCTCTGCTTCCTTGTACAATTCATTTGCAGAATTCAATAATGTCAGTAAGTTCATTCAACAACTTCCACTGTGTAAATTCTCTATTCATATTTTATGCGTGATTTCATTCTTTCTGTACTATTCCATCATATTCCTACTAGTTAGGACCATTCATATTGATTTAATTTCTCAAAGTTTTCACTATTTTCACTATTTATATTCTTAGAGTTTGTTCATGCTTACTGCTTAATCAATTATTAATCAAGTTTTGTTCCTAATTAACTAGGTTTTACTATTAATTAATTATGTTTTGCAATTTACTTCAAATTTAAAAAATTACAGTCGGTCCTGGCCACAACTGGTATCACAGCCAGGTGTTAACCAAGTGTTTAGCCAAGATTAGCCAAGTGTCTAGTCAAATTAATTAAGTGTCTAATACTCCCTTAATTAACATTTTGTTTAACTTTACCATCATGTATCTAGGCTAAATCCCTATGATTAGTCGAAAGACTAATCACTTAACCTAAAGAAGGTCAATTAACCTTAATAAGATATAAATATCCTTATTAGAGATGGAGATAAGTTGGTTATCTGGCACGGAAGTTGTGTTGGTCAGCAGCATTGGTCAGCCTCCAGTGAGTCCTTAGGGTTCCTTTAGTAAGTCTATTGGTCAGCCTGGTAATTGATTGTCCCAGCAATAAAGCGGTTGTAGTAGAGGCCGTTCTGGTGTGGTCACGCAGTGTATTACTAGATACCTAGCGGTTTTCTGTCTGAGATAAGTGGTTATTTGTGTGTGATTTTGTGTTGATTAGTTTTCTTAGTTTAATTAATTGTCCTAAGACTAATCATCTTAGCATCATGACATCCTTATCTTCATCATCATGACATCATCATCATATAACTCTCTTTTACATTCAACCGTAATGATTGATGAAAATTTAGATTCAAAAGGACACTGTTTCAACCAAAATGATTTTCATAAATCAACCTGTTTTACTAATCAAACTTTTCAAGTTAATAGAGTTTATCTTAATAAAGAATTCTATCAAAATTATAATCGGTCCTATCGAGACTGGTTCTTTTCTTTTTTTCCTAATGATATGCAATAATTATTCAAAATCATTTATTATACTCAATTAGTTAAAATCAAAGAAAATATACCTTTCTTTGACTGGCTAAATGATTTTCTACCAAAACATCAAATTTCTATTCCAGATTACGATAAATACTTATGTGTCACCTAAGTGAAGCTTATGGCACAATCTTCTCATAAAAGAAACAACTGTTTCCATTCATCTCTCGTCTTCTTTTCCAAAGCAAGAAGATCAAAATACTTCTAAAAATTTTGTTTTAAAAGAAATACTCTGCACAGATAAACCATCCTGTAAGAATCAACTTGAAAGCTCAGATTCTGAATCTAGCTTATCATATAATCTGAATCTTATTCAAACAATTGAAGATAATTTCAATGAAACCCAAATTAATAAATTAGGTACTTGGAATAATAGATAGAAGATTAGAAATCCTAGTTAGCCATACTATTCTAGACCTACTCCTCCAGATCATCAACCTAAAACTAATAGATCATTAATTCAACCAAGTTGTGATGGAAATACTGTTTATCAATGGAATATAGATGGAAAGTCATAATATAAAATTGCCAATATTCTTTAAGAAATGAGTATTTGTGCAACTTCATATATTGCGAAGGGAGTCCCTGTGGAAGATGCCACCAAACTCCTTGCGTCTGGCTTTACAGGTCAATTAAAAAATTGGTGGGAAAATATTTTTACCGAACAAGATAGAACAACCATCTTACACCATCAACTACAAAACTCAATAGAAACCATTCAAGATCCACAACCATCTGAAGTCAAGCCAGTATTTATCTATAAATTTGATGCAGTTGAGCATCTTATTTATACCATAGTCATGTATTTCATGGGAAGCATTGAAGAATTAATCTTTTCCCACCTAAAAATCATTCAAAATCTAAGTTGCGAGAGTCTAACTGATTATAAATGGCGTAAAGATACATTCCTTACCTATGTCCTCCAAAGAAAAGATGCTAATGAAAATTATTGGAAAGAAAAAATTATTTTCGATTTATCTACCTCATTTTCTCAAAGAATAAGACAAAAATTAAGAGATCATTGCGGAACAGTAGAAATTTCATGGCATAATTTAACCTATGGTCACTTATACAGCTTTATTAAAAAGGAAGGATTAGCTCTTTGTACAGAATTAATAATTCAAAATAAATATCATTTTGAAAAGAAGCTATTCCAAAATGAACTTAGTTCATTTTGTGAGCATTTTGGTTATTCAAAACTAAACCTTCTTCATTCAAAAAGGAAAAATTCATTAAAAAGGCTTCAAAAGTTTATCCTAAAAAATATGAAACAAAAAATCCTTACTACCAAAACCTCAAGAAAACCTCTAAAGAAACTTTTTTAATAAAAAGAAAATTACTCCTAATCCCTTCAAATTTAAGTTATTATAAATGTCGTCAAATAGGTCATAAAACCAATAGTTGCCCATTAAAAGAAAAAATTCTGAAACTTGAAGATTAAAAAGCTTCAAGAAATAATGCCTTGCCTTTTAATTCATGATGATTTTGAAGAAGCCCTTTATGAAATTCAAACATCTGAGTCCAGCCATTCAAACTCCTTAGATCAAGAAGTTATACTCTGTCCTAATAATTACAATGTTATTACAAAACATCAATCTCAGGAAGAACTCATCTTCGATATAATCGAGAAGATTAAGGAACCTAAAATCAAAACTCAATGCCTTCACAGGCTTATGGATTTGTTACTCAAAGATAATATTACCAAATAAAGAATACAACATTTTAGCCTAAAATGAGTATTAGAAACCTATTAAGGACAAGGATCAAATCCTTCAAAACCAGTAATAATCAAAGAATTAAAACAACAAGTCAATCAACTCAAATCTGAAGTTAAAGAATTAAAAATTCATATTGGAAAGCAAACCTCCTTGGAGAAACAAATTCAATCTTTATTTCTCAACTTCAAGAGCTTGAAAATCGAGTTTCGTCTCTTGAATCTTCAAAACCTCCTAATCAATCTCCTCCATCTTCTCCTAAATCAAGCCCAGATGAACAAAATCCTAAAGCATTCCTTTTAGTCATTGGCCATATTGATGTTCAAAAATGGTATGTTTATGTTATTATAATAGTCAAATATTTTAAACTTCATTCTACCGATTTGCAAGATAGCGGTGCTGGTATGAATTGCATTCAAGAAGGTTCAATTCCTTCTAAATATTTTGAAAAAACAAACGAGAAAATGACTAGTTTTACCAGATCTAAGCTCTAAGTTAAATACAAGCTTTCAAATACTAATGTTTGCAATAATGAATATTGTTTCAAAAATGTCTTTATGCTTATCAAAAATCTCAAACAACAAGTTCTCCTTGGAACTCCCTTCTTTACTCAAATATCTCCTTTTACTGTCGATTCCAAAGGAATTTATTCAAATATTCTTGGAATAGAAATTAAAATCAAATTTTCTTGTCCTATGAAAAATAAAGGTATTACAACTCTTCAAAAAGCCTCAATTTTAAAATTTATTTCTGCTAAAGAAAAACAAATAACTTTTCTCCAAACAGAAATTATTCAAGCTAGTATTGAAGAACAACTTGTTTTACCAAAAATTCAACAAAAAATTCAGGCAATGAAGAAATTATTTGAAGAATATGTTTGTGCTAATATCCCAAATGCTTTTTGGGATAAAAAGCAACATATGGTAGGATTACCTACCATATGAAAAGGATTTTGATGAAAGAAGTATTCCAACAAAAGCATGTCCTATTCAAATGAATAAAGAGCTTTTAGAATTTTGCAAGAAGGAAATTTAATCTTTATTAGACAAAAGGCTCATTAGACCCTCCAAATCTCCTTGGAGCTGTGTAGCCTTATATGTTTACAATCAAGCCGAAAAGGAACATGGTGTACCTAGACTAGTCATAAATTACAAACCACTCGACCAAGTTCTTCAATGGATAAGATATCCAGTTCCCAACAAAAAAGATTTATTAGGAAGATTATGTGATGTAAAAATATTTTCGAAATTCGGTATGAAATATGACTTTTAGCATATTCAAATTGCTGAGAAAGACAGACACAAAACTGCATTCATAGTTCCATTTGGATACTACAAATGGAATGTGATGCCATTCAGACTCGAAAAATGCTCCTTGTGAATTTCAACTTATCATGACTGACATACTCAATGATTATTCTGAATTTTCAATTGCCTACATCGATGATGTTCTTATTTATTCAAAAAATTTGGATCACCTTTTCAAACATCTAAAAACATTTGTCCATGTCATTAAAAGTAATGGTTTAGCCATTTCTACTTCAAAAATGAAATTATTTCAAACGAAAATTTGGTCTTTGTGCTATAATGCTACTATTAAACCTATTTTATGATCTATTGAATTTGCATATGAATTTTCAGATGAATTCAAAGATAAAAATCAATCGCAAAGGTTCCTTGGAAATTTGCAAACCATTATTTCAAATACTCAAAAAAAATCCTCCTACATGGTTTCATGAGCATACTCAAATAGTCAAATATATCAAGAGTAAGGTCAAATCACTCCCACGTCTTGGTATACCAAACCCATATGCATTCATGATAGTTCAAACCAATGCGGCAGATAAAGGTTTTAAGGGAATTCTCAAGCAACCCCTTGACCTAAATCCTGAACAATAGTGAGGTTCAATAGCTGAATATAGGCTAGACCTCAAGTCAATTATTCCTCTATTAAAAAAGAAGTTTTAGCTATTGTTTTATGCATTTTAAATTTTCAAGATGATCTATATTTCAAAAAATTGTTATTAAGAATTGATTGCAAAAGTGCAAAAGAAGTCTTACAAAAGGATGTTCAAAATCTTATTTCAAAACAAATGTTTGCCAGCTGGCAAGTAATACTTTTAGTATTTGATTTTGATATTGAATTCATTAATAGCGGGAAGAATTTTCTTCCTTACTTCCTCACTAGGGAACTTCTTTAAGCAAAATAACTTTGCTTCAATCTCCATTCAAGATGTCATCCACAACCAAATCAAGCCACATTTAAAATGCAAAGAAAGATATTCAAGAACCCTTTCTATTTTATCTCAGAGATCATACTGATGAACTTCATTTTACTACATTCAAAGGACCTCGATATAATGAATATGCCATCTTTATCCACTACCATCAATGGCTCTCCAATTCATGAACGTCCTTTTATACATATTTAAAAATACTCAAATTCTACAGATCACTTTGAAACAACTCTACAGTCATCCAGTGCTTATCACGGTATCAACTTGTTATATTCAATCCCTCCGATTTTATGGGCAATGCATTGATAATGGATATTGAACCTTATTGAATTGAAATTCACATAGCAGAACGATAAAATGAAGTTTGAAATTTTTGACTATAATAGTAACAGAAATATACCATTTTTAAAAATTAATACGATTAATGACTAAAAGAAATGCTTCGGGATCTTGGTCATCTTGGCTTGATTGACGAGGAGATGGAGGAGATTGATTAGGAGGTTTTGAAGATTTAAGAGTAGAAACTCAATTTTCAAGCTCTCGAAGTTGAGGAATAAGGATTGAATTTGTTTCTTCAAAGAGATTTTGTTTTTAAATTTGAACTATCATGAATGCATGTGGTTTAGTATGCCAAGACATGGGAGTGATTTGACCTTAGTCTTGATATATTTGACTATTTGAGTGTGCTCATAAGACTAAGTAGGAGGATTTTCTTGAGTCTTTGAAATAATGGTTTACAGATTTCCCGAGGTTTAGGAAAAAAAATCTATAAATTCAATAGATCGTTGAATGGTTTTAATGGTACCATTCAAAATGTCATGGCCTAAAAATTGAATTTTTGTTTGAAATAATTTTATTTTTGGAGCAAAAATAGCTAAAATGTTTCTCTTGATGACATTGAAAAATGCTTTCAGATGCTTGAAATGTTGGTCCAAATTGTTTGAGTACATCAAAACATTATTGATGTAAACTATTGAAAATTCAGAATAATCATTGAGTATATAGTTCATAATATATTGAAATTCAAAAGGAGAGTTTTTTACTCCAAATGGCATCATATTCCATTTGTAGTATCCAAATGGAACTGTGAATGCAGTTTTATACCAATCTTTTTTAACAATTTGTATATGCTAGAAACCAGATTTCATATCAAATTTTGAAAATATTTTCACATCATATAACCTGCCTAATAAATTTTTTTGTCTAGAATTGGATATCTTATCCATTGAAGAACTTTGTTGAATGGTTTATAAATTATGACAAGTCTAGGAACACCACGTTCTCTTTCTGCTTGATTCTAGACATAGAAGGCTGCACAACACCAAGGAGATTTGGAGGGTCTAATGAGCCTTTTGTCTAATAAAAATTGAACTTCTTTTTACAAAATTTCAAAAGCTCTTTATTCATTTGAATAGGTGTTCTTTTGTTAAAATATTTCTTTTGTAAAAATCTTTTTCATATGGCAACACTACTATATGCTACTTTCTATCCCAAAAAGCATTTGAGATATCAGCACATACAGAATCTTCAAATAATTTCTTAATTGTTTGATTTTTTTTTGAATTTTTGGTACAATAAGTTGTTCTTCAATGCTGGCTTCAATAATTTCTATTTGGAGAAAAGCTATTTATTTTTCTTTAGCAGAAATAATTTTTGAAATTGAAGCGTCTTGAAGAGCAGTAATATCTTTATTTTTCATAGGAGATGCAAATTTGAATATAATTTATTTTCCTAGAATATTTGAATAAATTCCTTTAGAATTGACAGTAAAATGATACATTGTGGTAAGGAAGAGAGTTCCAAGGAGAACTTGTTGTTTGAGATTTTTTGACAAGCATAAGAACATTTTTGAAATAATATTCATTGTTGCAAATATAAGCATTTGACAACTTGTAATTAGTTTGGAGTTTAGATCTAGTAGCAATAGTCATTTTCTCTTTCATTTTTTCAAAATATTTTGAAAGAATTAAACCTTCCTGAATGCAATTCATATCAACACCGTTATCTAGCAGAGCGATAGAATGAAGTTTGAAATCTTTGACTATAATAGTAATAGAAACATACCATTTTTGAAAATCAATACAGTTAATGATTGAAAGGAATGCTTCAGGATCTTGGTCATCTGGGTTTAATTTAGGAGAAAGAGGAGTTTGATTAGAATATTTCGAACATTCAAGAGAAGAAACTTGATTTTTAAGTTCTTGAAGTTGAGAAATAAGGATTGAATTCGATTCCTCAAGGAGATTTTGCTTTACAATGTGAATTTTCAATTCTTTAACGTCGGTTTTGAGTTGATTTACTTTCTGTTTTAATTCTTTGACTGTTACTAGTTTTGAAGGATTTGATCCTTGTCCTTTATAAGTTTCTAATACTTGTTTTAGGCTAAAAGGTTGTATTCTTGATTCGTTAATATTATCTTTGAGTAATAAATTTTTAGGCTTGTGAAGGCATTGAGTTTTAATTTCCGGTTCTTTAATCTTCTCGATGATATCGAAGAGGAGTTCCTCCTGGGATTGATCTTTTGTAATGATATTACAATTGTTAGGACAAAGGGTTTGAATTTCACAAAGGGTTTCTTTATGGATTAAAAGAGAAAGAGTTATTTCAAATGGTGAGAAGGGAGTTCCAAGGAGAACTTCTTGTTTGAGATTTTTTTAACAAGCATAAAAACATTTTTGAAACAATATTCATTGTTGCAAATGTAAGCATTTGAAAGCTTGTAATTAGTTTGGAGTCTAGATACGGTCGCACTAGTCATTTTCACTATTGTTTTTTCAAAATATTTTGAAGGAATTAAACCTTCTTGAATGTAATTCATATCAACACCACTATCTGGCAGAGTAATAGAATGAAGATCAAAATCTTTGACTATAATAGTAATGGAAACATACCATTTTTGAAAATTAATACGGTTAATGACTGCAAGGAATGCTTCAGAATCTTGGTCATCTGGGTTTAATTTAGGAGAAGAAAGAGGAGTTTGATTAAAAGCTTTTTGAAGATTCAAGAGAAGAAACTTGATTTTCAAGTTCTTGAAGTTGAGAAATAAGGATTGAATTTGATTCCTCAAGGAGATTTTTCTTTTCAATGTGAATTTTTAATTCTTTAATGTCAGTTTTGAGTTGTTCAACTCTTTGACTGTTACGGGTTTTGAAGGATTTGGTCCTTGTCCTTCATAGCTTTCTAGTAATTGTTTTAGGCTAAAAGGTTGTATTCTTGATTCATTAATATTGTGTTTGAGTAATAAATTTTTAAGCTTATGAAGCATTGAGTTTTAATTTTTAGTTCCTCAATCCTCTTGATGATATCGAAGAGGAGTTCTTCCTGGGATTGATCTTTTGTAATGACATTATGATTATTAGGACAAAGTGTTTGAATTTCACAAAGGATTTCTTTATGGATTAAAAGAGAAATCATCATTTCAAATGGTGAGAAGGGAGTTCCAAGGATGACTTGTTTGAGATTCTTCACAAGTACAAAAACATTTTTGAGACAATACCCATTGTTGCAAATATAAGCATTTGAAAGCTTGTAATTAATTTGAACCTTGGATTCGGTAGCACAAGTCTTTTTTTCCTTAGCTTTTTCATAATATTTTGAAGGAATTAAACCTTCTCGAATGCAATTCATATCATCCCCGCTATCTAGCAGAGCGATAGAATGAAGTTTGAAATCTTTGACTATAATAGTAACAGAAACATATCATTTTTGAAAATTAATATGGTTAATGACTGAAAGGAATGCTTTAGGATCTTGGTCATCTGGGTTTATTCTACGAGAAGGAGGAGTTTGATTAGAAAGTTTTGAAGATTCAAGAGAAAAAAGGATTAAATTCGATTCCTCAAAGAGATTTTTTTATTTTAATCTGATTTTTTAATTCTTTAACCTCCACTTTGAGTTGATTGACTTCTTGTTTTAATTCTTTGACTGTTGCTGATTTTGACAGACTTAGTCCTTGTCCTTCATAGGTTTCTATTACTTGTTTTAGGTTAAAAGGTTGTATTTTTGATTCGGTAACTTTATCTTTGAGTAATAACTTTTTAAACTTGTGAGGGCATTGAGTTTTGATTCCAGATTCCTCAATCCTCTCGATGATATTGAAGAGGAGTTCTTTCTGATAATGATCTTTTGTAATAACATTGCAATTATTAGGACAGAGTGTAAGTTCTTCCTCTGAGGAGTTTAAATGGCTGGAATTAGATGTTTTAATCTCATAAAGGGCTTCTTCAGAATCTTCATAAATTAAAAGGGAAAGCATTATTTCTTGAAGTTTTTTATCTTCAAGTTTCATAATTTTTTCTTTTGATGGGCAATTATTGGCTTCATAACCTATTTGACGACATTTATAACACGTAATAACTTAAGTTTGAGAGGGATTAAGAGTGATTTTCTTTTGTTGAAAAAGTTACCTTTTGAGGTTTTCTTGGGGTGTTGTTAGTAAGGATTTTCTATTTTATATTTTTTAGGATAAATGTTTGAAGACTTTTTAATAGCTTTTTCTATTTGAATGAAGGCGTTTCTAATTTCGGATATTCAAAATGCTCAAAAAATAAACTAAGTTTGTTTTAGAATAGCTGCTTTTCATAATGATATTTATTTTGAATTCTTAATTCAGTACAAAGAGCTAATCCTTCCTTTTTAATAAAGTTGAATAAGTGACCATAGGTTAAATTATACCATAGAATCTGTTGCTCCACACTGATCTCTTGATTTTTGTCTTATTCTTTGAGAAAATAAAGCAAGTGAACTGGAAATTAATTTTTCACTCCAATAGTTTTCATTAGCATCTTTTTTTGAAGGACATAGGGAAGGAATGTATCTTTATACCATTTATAATCACTTAGACTTAGGCATCTTAAATTTTGAATTATTTCTAAATGGGAAGAGGTTAATTCTTCAGTGTTTCCTATGATGGTATAAATAAGATACTCAACTGCATCATATTTATAGATAATTACTGGCTTAACTTTAGAAGTTTGTGGATCTTGAATGGTTTCTATTGAGCTTTGTAGTTAATGGTGTAAGATGCTTATTCTATCTTGTTTGGCAAGAATTTTTTCCCACTAAAGCCATAAGCAAGGAGTTTGGCGGCATCTTCCGCAGAGACTCCTTTTGTAATATATGAAGTTACACAAATACTCAATTTTTGAAGATCACTTCCCCAAAACCCTACACCCCACCTTTACCATTCCCTCAAAGGATGGCTAAGGCAAAACTTGATTTGCAATTTGGGAAGTTTTTCGAAGTCCTTAAGAAACTCTACATAAACATCCCATTTGCTAATGCTTTGTCTCAAATGCCTTTATATGCTAAATTTTTGAAAGAAATTTTGTCTAATAAAAGAAAGCTAGAAGAGCATGAGACTGTAGCTTTGACTGAAGAGTGCAATGCCACGATCCAAAATAAGCTTCATGCTAAGCTTAAGTATCCTAGTAGTTTTTCAATTTCTCATCTAATAGGGAATATGTCTATAAACCATGCCTTGTGTGATTTAAGGTCAAGTGTGAGCTTAATGCCCCTTTCTATGTGTGAGAAATTAGAACTAGGAGAGATAAGACTAACTACTATCTCTTTACAATTTGCGAACTGTTCTGTGAAATACCCTATGGGTGTTTTAGATGATGTTCCAATAAAAGTAGGAGATTTATATATGCTGGTAGAGTTTGTGATTTTAGAAATGAAAGAGGATACGCGTATCCCCATCATTCTTGGGAGGCCCTTCTTGGCCACCCGGTGCTGTATTGATGTGAAAAATGATAAGCTATCTTTTGATGTGGGGGATGACCATGTGGAGTTTAACTTCTTTAAAGCTTTTAAATTCCCTTCCATTTCTGATGAGTGCAATAAGATTGATTTGGTTGATGCTTTGATATGAGAGACCGTGTGTAACCTTGATTCTAATGATCCTCTTAAGCACTCGATGTTGAGTGATAGCACTATTATGGATGCAAATCCTGAGTAAGCATGTGTGCTTAACTTTTGGAAGCCTCTCCACCAATTCACCCATCCCTTGCTAAGGTGGAACCATTGAAGGCTGAAAATAAGCCCTCGTCTAATAAGGAGCAAACTCCTGAGGTAGAACTAAAACCTGTCCCTTCCTTCTTGAGGTATGAATTTCTTGGACCCAACTTTATATATCTTCTGATTGTGAATGCAAGTTTGAATGCATCTCAAGTTGGCTCTTTGCTTAGAGTACTTAGAGAGCATCGTAAAGTCATAAGATATACTCTTGATGGCTTAAAAGGAATTCATCCTTCTATATGTATGCATTAAATCTTAATGGAAGATAATAATAAGCCCTCACTCAAACATCAAAGAAGGTTAAACCCTAATATACAAGAGGTGGTTAAGAAGGAAATTTTAAAATTGCTTAATATTGGCATTATCTACCCTATCTCCGATAGTACGTGGGTAAGCCCGATCTATGTTGTGTCTAAGAAAGGGGGGATGACTGTTGTTAAAAATGAGAAATGAGCTCATTCTCGCTAAGACTGTCACGGGATGGCATATGTGCATTGATAATTGAAAATTGAATAAATCCACGTGCAAATGTCACTTCCCCTTCCCTTCATTGACCAAACGTTTGAAAGATTGGCAAGAACTCATATTTTTGCTACTTAGATGGGTATTTGGGTTTCTTTCAAATCTCTATCCATCCTAGTGACCAAGAAAAGACTACTTTTACTCGTCCTTATGGTACATATGCCTATAAGAAAATGCCATTTGGGTTATGCAATGCCCCTGCTGCATTTCAACGTCGTACGATGGCTATTTTCTCTGATTTTATTAAGGACATAATGGAAGTCTTTATAGATGATTTTTCTATGCATGGCGCAACCTATGACCATTGATTAAATAATTTGTCCAAGGTCTTGCAAAGATGTGAAAATGTAAATTTGGTTTTGAATTGGGAGAAGTGTCATTTTATAGTACAAGAGGGGGTTGTCCTCATTCATGTTGTCTTTAACAAGGCCATTGAAGTTGACAAAGTAAAGGTAGAGGTGATTGAAAAAATTGGCACCACCAAGTTCTGTAAAGGGTGTGAAGAGTTTTCTTAGACATGTCAGTTTTTACCGGTGGTTCACAAAGGATTTTTCGAAGATTGCAAAACCTCTCACCCAATTGCTTGTTAAGGTTGTGCCTTTTGAGTTTAATGAAGAATGCTTGAGTGCTTTCCTTAGGTTAAAAGGGGCATTAATCAGGGCTCTAGTGATGTAAGCCCCGGATTGGGAGCTACCTTTTGAGGTGATGTATGATACAAGTGACTATGTAGTGGGCGTCGCTCTTAGCCAACAGAAGGACAATAAGTCATATGCCATATACTATGCTAGCCATACTCTTGATGAGGTTCAAGTGAATTATGCCACGATGGAGAAGGAATTCTTAGCGGTTGTCTTTGCCTTGGAAAAATTTCGAACTTACTTATTCAATTCCAAGGTCATTGTCTTCACTGATCTGCCGCTTTGAAGCACTTAATGAAGAAATCTGACTACAAGCCCCAACTCATCTAATCCGTCCTTATTCTTTAAGAATTTGATTTGGAGATCAAAGACAAGGCCGGATTGGAAAATGTGATTGCCGATCATCTATCCCACCTGGGTCCGAGGCTACTCCTAGTGAAGAGCTCCCCATTGATGACTCCTTCCTTGATGAGCAACACTTCGCCATTTCCCACTAAGCACCCCATGGTATGCTGATTTGGTCAACTTCAAGGTGTGCGGGGTGCTACCTCCAGGATTGTCCTACCAAAAAAGGAAGAAATTCTTTTCCAATGCCAAATGCTATATATAGGAGGAACCTCTTCTTTATAAGCTATGTGGAGATGGGGTCTATAAAAGATGCTTACTGGAAGATGAGGTCCATAGTGTCATGCATCACTGCCATGTTTCAACCTATAGTGGACATTTTGGACCGGATAAAACGATTGCAAAGGTACTCCAAGCAGGTTTCTATTGGCCCACGCTTTTTAAGGATGCAAGGAAATTTATCATGACTTATGATAGATGCTAGAGAACGGGTAGGTACGAGATGCCTCAAAGTGGTGTACTTGAGGTTGAGTTATTTGATGTATGGGGGATTGACTTTATGGGTCCTTTTCCTCCTTCCTGTAATAACTTTTACATCCTTGTGGCAGTTGACTATGTCTCTAAGTGGGTGGAAGCTATTGCCACCCTGACCAATGATTCCAAGGTTGTCATCAAGCTCTTTAAGAAGAATATCTTTACAAGATTTGGCACACCGAGAGCTCTTCTAAGTGACAATGGAACACACTTTTGCAACAAGCCCGTTAAGTCACTATTGAAGAAATATGGGGTATTCCATAAGGTTGCTACGCCTTATCATCCCAAACAAGTGGGCAGGTAGAGCTCTCGAATATGGAGTTGAAGAGTATATTGGAGAAAACAGTGGATCAGTCCCGTAAAGATGGGTCACTCAAGCTTGATGATGCTCTTTAGGCATATTATACAGCCTATAAGACTCCTCTAGGCACCACTCCATACCGGTTGGTGTTTGAAAAGTCTTATCATTTGCCGATAGAGTTTGGACATAAGGCATATTGGGCTATAAAGATGCTCAATTTTGATCTTAAAGCAGCTAGGTCAATTCTTGCAATTGAGTGAGATAGGTGAACTAAGGTTGGAGGCCTATGAAAGTTCACGCCTCTACAAAGAGCACACTCAGAAATGGCATGACAAGCATATCATGAAGAAGAGGATTGCAAAAGGTGACACAGTCCTATCGTTCAACTCGAGATTGAGATTATTTCTGGGCAAGCTTAGATCCCAGTAGTCGGGGCCATTTCAAGTCACCAAAGTTCAACCTAGTGGAGCAGTTGAAGTGTGGAGCGAGTCTACTAGTGCGTTCACAGTCAATGGACATCGGCTAAAGCTATATCTTATAGGGCAACCTATTGAGAAGGCCACAGTCCATGCACTTACCAATCAGACCAAACGTAAAAGCATGGTCAAGCTCTTGACCGTAAAAGAGCACTTCATGGGAGGCAACCCAAGCCCCTTTTATAGCTTTGATTTTCATTTTTTTCAGTAGTTTTTCATAGTAAGAGAAAAAAATGGAGCAGAGAGAAGAAGAACACAAAAGAAGGAATAAAATAGAGGAAAGAAAACAAAAAAAAGGAAAAAGAAGAAGGGATAACCAAAGAAAAAAAGAGAAAAAAAATGATGGGCACTATAGACCGCATCACTTCAATACGGCCCGTGAGATGCCTAACCAGGAAAACAAAAACCAGTGTCCAGCAGACACCACGGTCGAACCGTGATGAGGTGCTACGGGTCGCGGTCAAAGGTTTTGACCGCGATAACCGTCCATTTTCCCTATCTTCTTCTTCATTGACACTCTCTCTCTCTACCTCCCTATTCTCTCTCTAAACCCACCATTATTACACCTTTAATTTCTCCCTATTTCTTCTCGTTTTCACCCAAAACTTTCCCTTTTCACTTAATCTTTCTCTTTCTCCCATAAATTTCACCTCTTTCCTCCATTTCTTCTTCAACTTCATCTCACCTTCACCTATCTTCTGTAACCATCTTCTTCCCTCTCCAATTCTTCTTCTTTTTCACTTAAATTCTTCATTTTTCTTTCTTAAATCTTATTTTTTAGGTTTTAGTTTCAATTTTACTTCCATTTTGCAACCATAGCATGCACCAAGAGACAAAGGAGTATAAACGAGGCAGGAACATCTAGCCAAGCACCATCCCAACCTCACCAGACCTCCCAAACTTCCACCAATGTACGAGCCCAGGGTAACATTCCTTATTCTATTGGTTTAACTAACCCCGACCATGTTGCTAGATGTACTTGCTTGAATGAATGAATGGTTGTGGTAACTCGTTACTATGATGAGGAATTATTAGGTCATTTAGGATTGTTAGATGATATACGATGGTTGTTTGCACGGGGTACTCTACATGTTGACGTCACTCGCGGGTCTCAATGTCAAGCGGGGGATATTTTCTTTATTTGCAAGGGCAATTTTATGAGTTGAACTTAGGTACCTTCAATATCATATTTGGTTTTCCACCTAGCATTGATTTTAGGGTGAGCTTTCGAGGAGTGTTAGGTATAGTACTAGTTCTTCCAAATGCACCCATATTCAGAACCCTTACATTCGGGCAACTCAACGTATCCTTGCTTGTTGTTTCTTTGCTTGGGATGATAGTTTGAATTTTTCGAGATTGTCTGAGTTATATTTTCTATCTTATATGCTTGATAGCGCTCAGCATGACCCTAGGGCATTTTTGGCCAGATAATTGCATAGTGCTGCTATTAGCACTAAGGGTAGGATAGTCATTGGTGGTATCGTCACTACTATTGCTAGATTTTTGGGTGTTGAGTCTAACCCTAAGGATCGAGTATCTGGGTCCTAGTGGCTTGATCAAGCCGCTTTTGAACTAGTGAACTTTTACAAAGTAGAGGTTGGATGCCTGTGCTGGATTTATCCTAGTGATCAGCTTCTGCCACTTCCCAATGTTTATCGAAACACCTTACTTCACTGGGCTAACCTTTATTGGGTACTTGGTGATGCTGAGGTTGTTCAACCTGCATCCCCTCTACCCCCATTTATTAGTCAAGCCGGACCTAGTTCTTATTCCCAATCAACCCCCACTAACTATGCTGACCTCCAAGCCACCCTTAGGTCCATCCAGGAGGAGCAAGTATCCCTTTGAGCCTATGTTGCTTTTGAGAACCCCGCTCTTTGTGACTTTGTTCAAGAGCACCACGATGAGTTCCGCGGGATGCTTGCTATCCAAACTCAATACGTTCAGGATTATAAGGCTTGTCTAGAGACCTTGCGAGATTGGCATATCTCTTATAGCCAACCACCCGACCCTCCTTCCTTGCCTCCTCTCTAATTGTAGGGAATATATCGTTCTATTTGCAGGGTCAATTGTATGAACTGAATTTAGGTACCTTCAACAGTATTTTTGGTTTTCCACCTAGCACGGATATCCCCAGTCGCCAAGTCCCCCGCAAATTCAACCCGAATACATTTTGGGGTGAACTTTCGAGGAGTGTTAGGTACAACACTAGTTCATCAAAATGCACACATATTAGAAACACCTACATTCAAGTAGCTCAGGGTATTTTGGCTTGTTCTTTGTTTGCTCGGGATGATAGTCTGAATGTCCCGAGACTTTCTGAGTTGTACTTTTTATCCTATATGCTTGATGGAGATAAGCTTGACCCAGGTTTATTTTTAGCTAGGCAATTGCATAGTGCTGCTGTTAGCACTAAAGGTAGAATAGCCATGGGTGGGATAATAACTATTATTGCTAGATTCTTGGGAGTTAAGCCCGACCCTGAGGATAGAGTTTCCGGGTCCAAGCAGCTTAATCAAGCTTCTTTTGAAATTATGAACTTTTGTAAAGTTGAGGCTGCCCGTTTATGTTGGATTTACCCAGGGGACTGGCTTTTTTTGCTTCCCAATGTTGATCACACTACCCTTCTTCACCAAGGTAACCATTGTTGGGTTTCTGGTGATAAGGAGGTTGTTTAACCTGCACCCCACCAACCAGCCCCTCGATTTAGTCAAGCCAGACCTAGTTCTTCCTCTCAACCACCCCTATCTAACTATTCTGACCTCCAAGACACCCTTAGGTCCCTTCAAGAGGAGCAAGTTTCCCTCTGAGAATTTGTTGCTTGTGAAAGCGCCGCTCTTCGAGACTTTGTGCAAGAGCGCCATGATGAGCTTTGTGGGTTGCTTGCTTCTCAGACACAATATTTCCAAGACTATATGGTATGTCTAGAGACCTGGCAAGATTGGCATATCTCCTATGGCTAACCACCCCATCCTCCTGCACCTCCTCCTCTCTGATCTTGTTTTATGCTATGTGCTTCTCCCCTTCCCTTTTTTTATTATCTGCCCACATTGAGGGCTAATGTGTGATTCAAGCATCGGGGAGTTAGTCGTTACCTTTGGCATCTGATGCCTGTTTTTGGTTGGTGTGTTTGTGCTTTGTATATGTTTTTTGTGGTAGTTTTTGTAGTTTTTGATTGTTTTAGTTTTGTTTAGTAGTGCATTTAGTTTTCTTCGTATTCTAGGTTGCATTTCCATTTTCATTAGTTTCTTTTGCATTTTAGTTTACATTGCTTGTAGGAGCATGCATGAAAAAACTGCAAAAAAAATTGAAAAGTGAAAAAAAAACACAAAAGAATAAGAAAAAAAAATCCTCCGATGATGATCTCCATAGATTTGGTAGCTTTCTTTAGTCTAGTTTGATCCTTTGATTTGCCCAAATTGTGCATAAAAGTTTGCAAATGCGTTTTCGAAATGAATTCCATGTTTTGACCACATGTTAAATGCGAGTTGATTTATCCCATCAGTCTTTACAAGATTTTGGTATGTGTTTACTAGTGAGCTAGCTTTGTCTTTGGTGGAAGTCCCATGAGACTTTGAGCCTTTAGAGACTGTTTATCAATAGTTTCATATTTTTTTTCATGTGTGACTCTTCCTTGACGTTAATTCTCTAGAGCCTACTTTGATTCTCGCTCAAGATCACATTTCACATATGCATTTAGGTAATATGATTGAGGCATTTTTCTTTCATTGATTCATTGAACTCCATGGCCAAACAGCCACCCTAGTTGTGTATTATATCCCTTGTTAGCCCCTTTGAGCATGTATATATTTTTCTTGATTTGAACCTCCTATTATAACCCATGGCTGAATACTTGTCTTACCTTTAAGCCCAGACTAGAGGAGCGTTTCATTCTTAAGCATCATAGGGCGTTAGTGAGATGGAATGATATCTTGTGGTGTAATTTGGTTGTTTGATGCAGGGTTGTGAGATATTGATTAATCCCTTATTTTATTGTACAAAATTTAGAGAAGAGTTAGAATTTAAAGTTCATTATGGATTTTCCCCTTCGCTATCCCTTTTTTTAAAAAAAATGATAAGTGCTTACGAAATAAAACACAAGAAAAAAATTCAAAAGCGAAAAAAAAAAGAAATGAAAAAAAAAGAACGGAAAAAAGAAGAAAGCGATTACCCTTGGTGGGAATGTAGTTATTTGTGATTTTCTACTCTTTCTCTCTTCAATTGGGGATCTATTCTGAATTGATATGGTTTAAGAAGGATATAGTATGATGCATTGGAATTGTTTAGCTCTTGATCTATGGCTTCTAGCCCCTCATTTTCAAAAACATTTGTTCCCCTCTTACGTTTTCCCTTAGCCCTGTTACAACCCTATCAAAGTCCCCATGATTGTCTAATGTGTTTGCATTTTTAGCGATGGCGAATTTGAAAATCTTGTCAAGCTTATGGTAGATTTGCGTCTAAGGTTGAGATTTAAGAAAACCTTCATTAATATATACATTTCAAACACACAAGTGTTAAGTGCCATATAACTATAGTGAGGTTCTACCGGCCTTACTAGTTTCGCTTGTTACATATGTTGAATGATTGTATTTGATAATTTAGGGGAGATTGCTTTCAAATTTGACATTATGGTCTATAAAAAGTCTTTGAAAATCTCATTCCCTATTCTGTTTCTTAATTATTTTTTGTATCTTCTTGGGCTACCTTTGGATTAGCTTTGGCATTTGAATGTTACTATATCTATCCTCAGGAGCCTGTGTATACTTTTAATCTTCGCATTACTTGAGGACAAGCAACAGTTTAAGTATAGGGGAGTTTGATAAGTGCTCAATATATATATCATTTTAGGGCCATTTTGTGTCGGTTTTAGGAGAATATTGTGCTTTAAGTTGTTATTCACTCTCCTATTCTCAATTTATGCTTGAGTATAGTTGTTTGATGTGGTTTGCAGGATTTTTAGCCTTTTTATCCTGTGTTTGCCTTCAATAGATGTATTTTGACCTCTTCCACGATCATCCATGTTATGCCACGCCCGTGGAGCAAACAATGAGCAAAAACCCAATTCTAACATAGGCCACAGTCGGCCTGTGGTGCACCCCACAGACCGTGGTGAGCCTATAACTGTTGCCTCTTTGTTTTCCCTTGGTTGTGCCGATGAGATTGACCGAGCCTTTCTATAACAGGTGACGTTTTGCAGCATTCCCAATCATTCCCAAGCAAAGCAAAAGCATAGAATAGCGTAGTTTAGGGCTTTAGTTTCTTTCTCATACTTTGTAGGTTTTTTAGTTTGGTTATTGTATTGGTGTGAGGCTTGAGTGCTTAAGGCAGTTTTGGAGCCCTTGGTTGAAGGCCATCTTAGTCAAGGCCCTTTTTGCTCAGATTTCGCCAAATGTTGGTTAGTTTGTTAATCTTTTATCATGTCTAAGTAGTTTTCTTTAGTCCAGGGATTTAGTAGTTTGTGGAAGTGTTGTTAGATTATGTTTTAATCTATATAATTATGCTCATTTTTATAATTGGTTTAATTTCATTTTGTCAAGTGTTTGAATTGTTATGAGTTGGCTTTTGGATGAAATTTGCTTGCACTCTTAAAACAATCGAGTGAAAAATTGAAAGGTGACATTTGGTTGTTGGACTACTTGATAAGACTTAACATAGCTTTATCTCGAAAGAGAGATTTGTATGTTAGGAGGGCTAGTAAGTAATCGAAGACATTGAACTTGAATTAAGGCAAATTAGTTTGAAAGAATGACTTTTGCCTAGTTTAGGAAAATTTAGTTGATTTCGAAAGAACAGACTGAGTTTCTGAAAAGATTACAATTCCTCGAATTTAACCAATAAGAAGAAAGCACATGTTCATCATTTTGATCTAATTTCCTTTCACAACTACGAGAATTCCTATACATTTTTTTCCCTTATTGATTTAGAAGAGTTTATTTGCTATTGTTAAATCAAATCCACTTGAACTAGAATTTTACTTAGCATATTCTGATAGGCAAAACTCAGTAAGTTACATTAGTCCCTGAGGAACGATATCTTTTATCTATAATACGACTATCCATGTGCTTACGGTAGTGGTCAATTCCCTTTCTCAATTTTTGCCTTTTATAGTTAGAATTTTAGTTTGATTTTGTGTGCAAGTGAGAATCTTGAGCGTGAAGTTCGGTTTTGTTAGCGGTTTGAAAACCTTATTGGAGGATGTCATTGCCAAGCCTTTCCCTCTCTGATCTCGCTGGATCATTTGGTTAGTTGTTTAATTTTTAATCATAAGTAAGTAATTTATCTTGTCTAGGGGTTTGTTTGTTAATCAAAGTGCAGTTGGATCATTTTAACTCAATAGAATTGTGCTTTCTTTTCATGTTGGTTTGATTACATTTTATCAAGTAATTAATATGTTGTGAGTGGACTTGACCAAATTTGCTTGCACCCTTGTGATAATTGGGTGAAGAACTGAAAGGTGAAATTCGATTGTTAGACCGCTTGATAGGACTTAACATAGCAATGGCTTGAAAGAGAAATTTGCATGTTGGGAGGACGAATGAATAATCAAAATTACTGAACCTAGACTAAGATAAATTAGTTTGAAAGAACAACTTTAGTTTAGTTTAGGCAACTTGGTCGATTTCGAAAGAATAGGCTAAATTCAAAATCCATTACAATTCCTCGAAATTATCCAATTTAGAGAAAAGCACATGTTAATCGTATGATCCAACATCTTTCTTAACTAAATAAATCCCTAGGCATTTTTTTCCTTCATTGAATTTAGAAACTGTTAATTAGAAATAGCCAAATCAAAATAGTTGATTAAGTTATTGCTTAGTTCTAATAGAAAGAACTTGGTAATTTTGCTTTTGGTCTCTGTGGGCAATACTTTCTTTTTAACTACAACATCCACGCACTTGTGCTAATGTCATCAAAATTCCAAGGGCTTTGCTATATAGTGTCCCATAGTGGTCATAAAGTCTTGAATATTCGTGCAATATGTTGGACTAGTGGTGTTGAATACAAGTGGGCAGCAATTGAGTGCTCCGCAAAACTATAGGAGGGAGATTGTTGATTGTAAAAGAACCAGTGCTCCTCGGTTGGATAGAGGAGTGCATATGGAAAAACTCGTATAATAAATTGGATAACTTGTTGATCAAGTGGTATCCAATAATTCGAGATATAGTATTTATTAAACTGGAGCTCTTGAATGTTGCCAATTGGTATCACGGCGAGTATCGGATGATCATAGAATTCTTATAAAAGAGTTCGGTAAAATTTGAGTATATTTAAATATGAATAAAAGGAAGTCCATGAACTTAACAGCCATTGATTATATCGGGTAAAAATGGCATGTTCATTGTGTCGAGGTCCTTTGATAGGAGTAATAAAGAGTTCATTGTCTTGATCTCTAAGATAAAACATAAGAGGTTCTTGAATATCTTTCATGAGGTTTGAATGTTGAACGTGAGTTAAATTGGTTGTGAATGACATCTGAAATAGGGAGCTGAAGCAAAATTACTTTGCTTGAAGGAATTCCCTAGTGAGGAAGTTAGGAAAAGAGTTATTCTCACAATTAATGAATTCAATAGCAAAATCAAATACTAAAAGCATTGCTTGCCAACCGGCAAAAATTTGTTTTGAAACAAGAATCCGAACATCTTTTTGTAAGACTTCTTTTATGCTTTTGCAATCAATTCTTAATAAGAATTTTTTGAAATGTAGATCATCTTGAAATTTTAAAATACATAAAACAATAGCTAAAACTTCCTTTGTAATAGTGGAATAACTGACTTGAGGTCTAGTCCAGATTCCACTATGGAGCCTCACTAATTTTCGGGATTTGGGTCAAGAGGTTGCTTAAGAATTCCTCCAAAACCTTTGTTTGACGCATCGGTTTGAACTATCATGAATGCATGTAGGTTTGGTATGCCAAGACATGGAAGTGATTTGACCTTACTCTTGATATATTTGACAATTTGAGTATTCTCATGAGACCATGCAAGAGGATTTTTCTTGACTCTTTGAAATAGCAGTTTGCAAATTTTTCAAAGTTTAGGGGAAAAATTTGCAACATAATTGACACAACCAAGGAACCTTTGCAAATTGACTTTTATCTTTGATTTCATTTAAAAAATTTTCTGCAAATTCAATGGATCTTGAATGGGTTTAATAGTACCAGTGAAAATACATGGCTTAAAAATCGAATTTTTGTTTGAAATAATTTCACTTTGGGAGCAAAAACAGTTAAACCATTTCTGTTGATGACATTGAAAAATGTTTTTATATGCTTCAAATGCTGGTCCAAAATTTTTGAATAAATCAGAGCATCATTGATGGAAATTATTGAAAATTCATAATAATCATTGAGTATATTGTTCATAATATGTTGAAATTCAGAAGGAGCGTTTTGAGTCCAAATGGTATCACATTCCATTTCTGGTGTCCAAATAGAACTATGAAGCAGTTTTATACCTATCTTTTTCAACAATTTGAATATGCCATAAACTAGATATCATATCAAATTTTAAAAATATTTTTGCATCATATAATCTTTCTAATAAATCTTGGATATCTCAGCTATTGAAGAACTTTGTAGGGCAGTTTGTAGTTTATGACAAGTCTAGGAACACCACGTTCTTTTTCTGCTTGATTGTAGACATAGAAAGCTGCAAAACTCCAAGGAGATTTGTAGGTTCTCATGAGCCTTTTGTCTAATAAAGATTGAATTTCCTTTTTACAATATTCTAAAAGCTCTTTATTCGTCTTAATAGGGCATGCCTTTGTTGAAATATTTCTTTCATCAAAAATCTTTTTCATTTAGTCATTCTACCACACAGTGCTTTCCATCCCAAAAAACATTTGGGATATCAGCACAGACATAATTTTCAAATAATTTCTTGATTGTTCGAATTTTTTGTTGAAGTTTTTGGTGCAACAAGTTGTTCTTCAATACTAGCTTGAATAATTTATGTTTGGAGAAAAGCTATTTATTTTTCTTTAGCAGAAATAATTTTTGAAATTAAAGCTTCTTGAACTGCAGCAATATCTTTATTTTTCATAGAAGAAGCAAATTCGAATCGAATTCCTTTCCCAAGAATATTTGAATAAATTCCTTTGGAATCGACAGTAAAGGATATATTGGCGTGAAGAAGTGGGTTCTAAGAAGAACTTGTTGTTTGAGATTTTTGACAAGCATAAAAATATTTTTCAAATAATATTTATTGTACCAAATATAAGCATTTGAAAGCCTGTAATTAATTTGGATAGAACTAGTCATTTTCTCTTTCATTTTTTCAAAATATTTTGAAGCAATTAAACCTTCTTGAATGCAATTCATATATGCACCATTATCTAGCAAAGCGATAGAATGAAGTTGAAATCTTTGACTGCAATAGTAACGAAAACATACCATTTTTGAAAATGAATACGGTTAATGACTGAAATGAATGCTTCTGGATCTTGATCATTTAGGTTTAATTTAGGACAAGATGGAAGAGTTTGAATAGAAGGTTTTGAAGATTCAAGAGAAGAAAATCAATTTTCAAGGTCTTAAAGTTGAGAAATAAGGATCGAATTTGATTCCTCAAGGAGATTTTGCTTTTCAATATGAATTTTCAATTCTTTTACCTCAGTTTTGACTTGATTTATTTCTTGTTTTAATTATTTGACTGTTACTGGTTTTGAAGGATTTGATCCTTATCCTTCATAGGTTTCTAATACTTATTTTATGCTAAAAGGTTGTATTCTTGATTTGGTAATATCATCTTTGAGTAATAAATTTTTCAGCTTATGAAGGCGCTGAGTTTTAATTTCTTGGTCTTTAATCCTCTCAATGATATCGAATAGGAGTTCTTCCTAGGATTGATCTTCTGTAATGACATTACAATTGTTAGGACAAAGTGTAACTTCTTCATATGAAGAGTTAGAACGGCAAGAATTAAATGTTGAAATTTCATAAAGGGTTTCTTTGTGGATTAAAAGAGAAATCATTATTTCAAATGGTGACAAGGGAGTTCCAAGGATGACTTGTTGCTTAAGATTTTCGACAACTATAAAAACATTTTTAAAACAATATTTATTGTTGCAGATATAAGCATTTGAAAGCTTGTAATTAATTTGAAGCTTGGATCCGGTAGCACTAGTCATTTTTCTTTAGTTTTTTAAAAATATTTTGAAGGAATTAAACATTCTTAAATGTAATTCATATAAGCACCGCTATCTAGTAGAGCAATAGAACGAAGTTTGAAATCTTTGACTATAATAGTAATGGAAACATATCATTTTTGAAAATCAATACAGTTAATGACTGAAAGAATGCTTCAGGATCTTGGTTATCTTAGTTTAATTTAAGTGAAGAAAGAAGAGTCTGATTAGAAGGTTTTGAAGATTCAAGAGAAGAAACTCGATTTTCAACTTCTTAAAGTTGAGAAATAAGGATTGAATTCGATTCCTCAAGGAGATTTTGTATTTTAATCTGATTTTTTAATTCTTTAACTTCGACTTTGAGTTAATTGACTTCTTGTTTTAATTCCTTGACTGTTACTGGTTTTGAGAGACTTGATCCTTGTCCTTCATAGGTTGATAGTACTTAATTTAGGCTAAAAGGTTGTATTCTTGATTCGGTAATGTTATCTTTGAGTAATAAATTTTTAAGCTTGTGAAGGTATTGAGTTTTGATTTCAGGTTCCGCAATCCTCTCGATGATATCGAAGAGGATCATCAAGAGGAGTTCTTCCAGAGATTGATCTTTTGTAATAAGATTGCAATTATTAGGACAGAGTGTAACTTCTTTATGTGAGGATTTTAAATGGCTGGAATCAGATATTTGAATTTCATAAAGGGCTTTTTTAGAATTGTCATGAATTAAAAGGGAAAGCATTATTTCTTGAAGTTTTTTATCTTCAAGTTTCATAATTTTTTCTTTTAATGGGCAATTATTGGTTTTATGACCTATTTGACGACATTTATAACATGCGATAACTTGAGTTTGAGAGGGATTGGGAGTGATTTTCTTTTTATTGAAAAAGGCACCTTTGGAGGTTTTCTTGGAGTTTTGGTAGTTAGGATTTTTTGTTTCATATTTTTTAAAATAAACTTTTGAAGACTTTTTAAGGAGTTTTTCTTTTTGGATGAAGGAGCTTCTAGTTTCGGATAACCAAAATGCTCACAGAATGAACCAAGTCCGTTTTGGGATTGCTTCTTTTTAGAATGATATTTATTTTGAATTCTTACTTCAGTATAGAGAGCTAATCCTTCCTTTTTAGTAAAGCTAAATAAGTGACCATAGGTTAAATTATGCCATGAAATTTTTGTTGTTTCATAATGATCTCTTCGTTTTTGTCTCATTCTTTGAGAAAATAAAGTAGGTAAACCAGAAATGAATTTTTCTTTCCAATAGTTTTCACTAACATCTTTTCTTTGAAGGACATAGCTGAGGAATTTATCTTTATATCGTTTATAATCACTTAGACTTAGCCATCTTAGATTTTAAATTATTTCTAAATTGGAAAAGGTTAATTCTTCAATGTTTCCTATGAGATACATGACTATGGCATAAATAAGATAATCAACTGCATCAGACTTATAGATAATTATTGGCTTAACTTCAAAAGTTTGTGGATCTTGAATGGTTTCTATTGAGTTTTGCGGTTGATGGTGTAATATGTTTATTCTATCTTGTTTGGTAAGAATATTTTCTCACCAATTTTTTAATTGACCTGTAAAGCCATACATAAGGAGTTTGGCAGCATCTTCCACAAAGACTCCTTTCACAATATATGAAATGCCAAAGTACCCATTTCTTGAAGAGTATTGGCAATTTTATATTCTGACTTTCCATCTATATTCCATTGATAAACAGTATTTCCATCATAACTTGGTTGAATTAATTATCTATTGGTTTCAAGTTGAAGATCTGGAGGGATAGGCCTATAATAGTATGGTTGATTAGGATTTCTAATGTTCTATCTATTATTCTGAGTACCTAATTTACTAATTTGGGTTTCATTGAAATTATCTTTAATTGTTTGAATAAGATTTGGATTATCTGATAAGCTAGATTCAGAATATGAGCTTTCATGTTGATCACTGCAGGATGGTTTATCCATATGGAGTATTTCCATTGAAACAGAATTTTTAGAAATATTTTGATCTTCTTACTTTGGAAAAGAAGACGAGGGATGAATCAGAATAGTTGTTTCTTTTATAAGAAGATTATGCCATAAGTTTCGCTCAGTGACACATAAGTATTTATTGTAATTTAGAATAGAAATTTGATGTTTTGGGAGAAAATCATTTAGCCAGTCAAAGAAAGGTATTTTTTTATTTTAACTAATTGAGTATAATAAATAATTTTGAATAATTATTGCATATCTTTAGAAAAATAAGAAAAGAACCAATCTCGGTGAGACCGATTATAATTATGATAGAATTCTTTATTAAGATAAACACCATTAACTTGAAAAGTTTGATTAGTAAAATAGGTTGATTTAGGAAAATTGTTTTGCTTGAAATAGTTTCCTTTTGAATCTATTCCTTCATTAGTCATTACACTTGAATGTAAAAGATAGTTATATGATGATGGTGAGATGATGATGCTAAGGATGTTAAGATGCTAAGATGATTAGTATTAGGATAGTCAATTAAACTAAAGAAATTAATCAACACAAAATCACACATAAATAATCACTTACCTCGGATAGAAAACCACTATGTACCCAGCAATACACTGTGGAACCACACTAGGACCACCTCTGCTCCAACCCCTTTATTGCCGGACCACCAATCACCAGGCTGACCAACGGACTTACTAGAGGCATCCTAAGGACTCGAGGGAGGCTGACCAATGCTGCTAACCAACACAGCTTTCATGTCAGATAACTGGCTTATCTCTGTCTTTGATAAGGATATTTATATATCATTAAGAATTAATTAACCTTCTTTAAGCTAATTGATTAGTCCTGCGACTAATCATAAGGATTTAGCAAAAATACATGATGGTAAAGTTAAATAAAATATTAATTAAGGGAGTATTAGACATGTAATTAATTTGACTAGATACTTGGCTAGTTTTGGCTAGACACTTGGTTAACACTTGGCTCTGATACCAGTTGTGGGCAGGACCGAGTGTAATTCTTTAAATTTAAAATAATTGCATAACATAATTAATTAATAGTAAAACTTGGTTAATTAAGAACAAAACTTGATTAATAATTGACTAAAGCAATAAGCATGAACAAACTCTACGAATATGAATAGTAAAAATAGTGCAAACTTTGAGAAATTAAGTCAATATGAATGGTCCTAACTAGTAGAAATGTGATGGCATAGTACAGAAAGAATGAAATTACGCATAAAGTATAAATAGAGAATTTGTACAGTGAAGGTTGTTGAATGAACTTACTGATATTAATGAGTTCTACGAATGAATTGTACAAGGAAGTAGAGGATAAGGATAGGAAAGTAAATGTACAGTACTAGATATTTATTGCTACAGTAACACGATAATATTTATGACATCCGCACAGTAAAAAAATAAGGTTATTGAAGCATCTTGAATAGTGGACTCATCTTGAACAGTTGTATGCAGACATTTTTGGATGGCTGACGTCTGACAGGCTTATTAAAAAAAACTTGACAGCTACATCTTGATTATTATTACTGTGTGCTTGCTTGTCGAAACTCCAAGGGGCTTTACTGTATAGTGTCCTCGAGTGGACATAGAGTCTTGAATATTTGCGTAATATGCTGCACCGGTGGCCTTGAATACAAGTAGGTGGCAATTGAGTGTGATATTCCTCAAAATAGCATGGGGATTGTTGAGTGTAAAAGAACCAGTGCTCCTCGGCTGAACAGAAGTGTGCATATAGAAAACCTCGTTTAATAAATTGGATAACTTGCTGATCAAGTGGTACCCAATAATCAGAGATAAAGTATATGTTAAACTGGAGCTTTTGAATGCACCCAGTTGGTATCACGATGAGTACCAGATGACCATAGAATTCTTATAAAAGAGTTCGGTAAAATTTGAGTATCTTTAAATATGAATCAAAGGAAGTCCATGAACTTGATAGCCATTGATCATAGTGGATAAAAATGGCAAATTCATTGTATTGAGGTCCTTTGATAGGAGTAAGAAAGCGTTCATTGTCTTGATCTCTGAGGAAAAAAATAAGAGGTTCTTGAATATCTTTCATGAGATTTGAACGTTGAATATGAGTTGTCGGTTGTTGATGACATCTGGAATAGGGAGATTGAAGCAAAATTACTTTGCTTGAAGGAATTCCCTAGCGAGGAACTCAGGAAGAGAATTCTTCTCACCACTAATGAATTCGATATCAAAATCAAATACTAAAAGTAATGCTTGCCAACAGGCAAATTTTATTTTGAAACAAGATTTTGAACATCTTTTTGTAAGACTTCTTTTGCACCTTTGCAATCTATTCTTAATAAGAACTTTTTGAAATATAGATCATCTTGAAATTTTGAAATGCATAAAACAATAGCTAAAACCTCCATTTTAATAGTGGAATAATTGATTTGAGGTCCAGTCCAGGCTCCACTATTGAACCTCACTAATTGTCCAAGATTTGGGTTAAGACGCTGCTTAAGAATTCCCCCTAAAACCTATATCTAACGCATCGGTTTGAACTGTCATGAATACATCTAGTCGTGGTATGCCAAGACATGGGAGTAATTTGACCTTAGTCTTGATGTATTTGACTATTTGAGTATGCCCATGAGACCATGTGGTAGGATTTTTATTGAGTCTTTGAAATAATGGTTTGCAGATCTCCCCAGGCTTAGGGGAAAAAATCTGCAAATAATTGACACAACTAATGAACCTTTGCAACTAATTTTTATTTTTGATTTCATCTAAAAATTTGTCTACCAATTCAATGGATCGTTGAATGGGTTTACTAATACCAATTAAAATGCCATGGCCTAAAAACCGAATTTTTGGCTAAAATAATTTCATTTTTGGAGCAGAAATAGCTAAACTATATTTTTGATGACATTGAAGAATGGTTGCAGATGCTTGAAATGTTGGTCCAAATTTTTTGAATAAATCAGAACATCATCGATGTAAACTATTGAAAATTCAGAATAATTTGAGTATATTGTTCATAATATGTTGAAATTCAGAAGGAGCATTTTTGAATCTAGATGGCATTATATTCCATTCAAAGTGTCCAAATGGAACTGCGAATGCAGTTTTATACTTATCTTTTTTAGCAATTTGAATCTGCCAGAAACTAGATTTGATATCAAATTTTGAAAATATTTTCGCATCATATAATCTTCCTAAAAAATCTTTTTGCTTAGAATTGCATATCTTATCCATTGAAGAACTTTGTTGAGTGGGTTGTAGTTTATGACAAGTCTAGGAACACCACGTTCTTTTTCTGCTTGCTTATAGACATGGAAGATTGTACAACTCTAAGAAGATTTGGAGGGTCTAATGAGCCTTTTGTCCAATAAAGATTGAATTTTCTTTTTGCAAAATTGTAAAAGCTCTTTATTCATTTGAATAGGGCGTGCTTTTGTTGGAATATTTCTTTCGTCAAAATCTTTTTCATATGGTAGTTCTTTCATATGTTGCTTTCCACCCCAAAAAGCATCATCACAGACATAATCTTCAAATATTTCTTGATTGTTCGAATTTTTAGTTGAGTTTTTGGTACGACAAGTTGTTCTTCAATATTAGCTTGAATAATTTCTATTTGAAGAAAAGCTATTTGTTTTTCTTTAACAGAAATAATTTTTGAAATTGAAGCTCCTTGGAAAGCTGCAATATCTTTATTTTTCATTGGAGAGAAGAAAATTCGAATTTAATATCTATTCCAAGAATATTTGAATAAATTCCTTTGGAATCGATAGTAAAAGGACATATTTGAGTGAGGAAGGGAATTCCATGGAGAACATGTTGTTTGAGATTTTTGACAAGTATAAAAACTTTTTTGAAACAACATTAAATGTTGCAAATATAAGCATTTGAAAGCTTGTAATTAATTTGGAGTTTAGATCTAGTAGCACTAGTCATCTTCTCTTTTGTTTTTTCAAAATATTTTGAAGGAATTAAATCTTCTTGAATGCAACTCACATCAGCGTCGCTATCTGGTAGAGCGATAAGATGAAGTTTGAAATCTTTGACTATAATAGTAATAGAAACATACCATTTTTTAAAATCAATATGGTTAATGACTAAAAGGAATGCTTCAGGATCTTGGTCATCTGGATTTAATTTAGGAGAAGGAGGAGTTTGATTAGAAGGTTTTGAAGAGTCAAGAGAAGGAACTCAATTTCCAATTCTTGAAGTTGAGAAATAAGGATTAAATTCGATTCCTTTAGGAGATTTTGCTTTTCAATATGAATTTTCAATTCTTTAACCCTGTTTTTGAGTTGATTGACTTCTTGTTTTAATTCTTTGACTGCTACGGGTTTTGAAGTATTTGATCCTTGTCCTTCATAGGTTTCTAATACTTATTTTAGGCTAAATGGTTGTATTCTTGAATTGGTAATATTATCTTTAAGTAATAAATTTTAAAGCTTATGAAGGCATTGAGTCCTAATTTCTGGTTCCTCAATCCTCTCGATGATATCGAAGAGGAGTTCTTCCTGGTATTGATCTTTTGTAATGACATTACAATTGTTAGGACAAAGTGTAACTTTTTTATCTAAAGAGTTAGAATGGCTGGAATCAAATGTTTGAATTTCACAAAGAGTTTCTTTATGGATTAAAACAGAAATCATTATCTCAAAGGGTAGGAAGGGACTTCCTTGGATGACTTGTTGTTTGAGATTTTTAACAACTATAAAAACATTATTGAAACAATATTCATTGTTGCAAATATAAGGATTTGAAAGCTTGTAATTTGTTTGAAGCTTGGATCCGGCAGCACTAGTCGTTTTTCCTTTAGTTTTTTAAAATATTTTGAAGGAATTAAACCTTCTTGAATGCAATTCATATCGGCACCGCTATCTAGCAGGGCGATAGAATGAAGTTTGAAATCTTTGACTATAATGGTAACAGAAACATACCATTTTTGAAAATTAATATGAGTAATGACTGAAAGGAATGGTTCAGGACCTTGGTTACGTTGGTTTAATTTAGGAGAAGAACGAGGAGTTTGATTAGAAGGTTTTGAAGATTCAAGAGAAGAAACTCGAATTTCAGGTTTTTGAAGTTGAGAAATATGGATTGAATTTAATTCCTCAAGGAGATTTTGTGTTTTAATCTAATTTTTTAATTCTTTAACTTTGACTTTGAGTTGATTGACTTCTTATTTTAATTCTTTGATTGTTACTAATTTTGAGAGACTTGGTCCTTGCCCTTCATAGCTTTCTAGTACTTGTTTTAGGCTAAAAGGGCGTATTTTTAATTCGGTAACTTTATCTTTGAGTAATAACTTTTTAAGCTTGTGAAGACGTTGAGTTTTGATTTCAAGTTCCTCAATCGCTTCGATAATATCGAAGAGGAGTTCTTCCTAAGATAGATCTTTTGTAATAGCATTACAATCATTACGACAGAGTGCAACTTCTTCCTCTGAGAAGTTTGAATGGCTAGAATCAGGTGTTTGAATTTCATAAAGGGCTTCTTCAGAATCGTCATGAATTAAAAGGGAAAACAATATTTCTGGAAGATTTTTATCTTCAAGTTTCATATTTTTTTCTTTTAATGGGCAATTATTGGCTTTATGACCTTTTTAACGACATTTATAACACATAATAACTTGAGTTTGAGAGGGATTAGGAGTGATTTTCTTTTTATTGAAAAAGTTACCTCGAGATTTTTCTGGGGTTTTGATGGTAGGGATTTTTTGTTTCATATTTTTTAGGATAAACTTTTGAAAACTTTTTAATGACTTTTTCTTTTTGAATGAAGGAGCTTCTAGTTTCGGATAATCAAAATGCTCACAAAATGAACTAAGTTCATTTTAAAATAGCTTCTTTTCATAATGATATTTATATTGAATTCTTAATTCTGTACAAAAAGCTAATCCTTCCTTTTTAATAAAGCTGAATAAGTGACCATAGGTCAAATTATGCTGTGGAATTTCTGTTGTTCCATGCTGATCTCTTAATTTTTGTGTTATTCTTTGAGAAAATAAAGTAGGTGAACCGGAAATGAATTTTTCTTTCCAATAATTTTCATTAGCATCTTTTCTTTGAAGGACATAGGTAAGGAATGTCTTTATACCATTTATAATCACTTAGACTTAGGCATCTTAGATTTTGAATTATTTCTAAATGGGAAGAGATTAATTCTTCAGTGTTTCGTTTGAAATACATGACTATAGCATAAATAAAATACTCAACTGCGTGAGATTTATAAATAATTACTGGCTTGACTTTAGAAGCTTGTGGATCTTGAATGGTTTTTATTGGGTTTTGTAGTTGATGGTGTAAGATGTTTATTCTATCTTGTTCGGTAAGAATATTATCCCAACAATTTCTTAACTGACCTGTAATGCCAAACGCAAGGAGTTTGGTGGCATCTTCCGTAGAGACTCCTTTCGCAATATATGAAGTTGCACAAATGTCCATTTCTTGAAGACTATTGGCAATTCATATCCTAACTTTCCATCTATATTCCATTGGTAAATAGTATTTCCATGATAACTTGGTTGAATAAATGATCTAAAGTTGAAGATCTATAGGGGTAGGTCTAGAATAGTATGGCTGAGTAGGATTTCTAATCTTCCATCTATTATTTTGAGTACCTAATTTGTTAATTTGGGTTTCATTGAAATTGTCTGAATTGTTTGAATAAGATTTAGATTATCTGATAAGCTAGATTTAGAATATGAGATTTCAAGTTGATTACTGCAAGATGGTTTATCCGCGCGGAGTATTTCTTTTGAAACATAATTTTTAGAAGTATTTTGATCTACTTGCTTTGCAAAAGAACACGAGGGATGAATGGAAACAGTTCTTTCTTTTATAAGAAGGTTGTGCCATAAGTTTCGCTTAGCACATAAGTATTTATTGTAATTTGAAATAGAAATTTTTGACGTTTTAGAAGAAAATCATTTGGCTAGTCAAAGAAAGGTATTTTTTCTTTGATTTTACCTAATTGAGTATAATAAATAGTTTTTGAATAATTGTTGCATATCTTCAGAAAAATAAGAGAAGAACCGGTCTCGGCAAGACCGATTATAATCTTGATAGAATTCTTTAATAAGATAAACTTATTAACTTGAAAGCTTTGATTAGTAAAACAGGTTGATTTAAGAAAATCATTTTGCTTGAAACAGTTTCCTCTTGAATCTGAACTTTCGTTAGTCATTACGCTTGAATGTAAAAGAGAGTTATATGATAATGATGTCATGATGAGGTCAAAAATCAAGACCATCAGTGCAGCATATTATGCGAATACTCAAGACTCTATGTCCACTAGGGGACACTATGTAGCAAAGCCCCTTGCAATTTCCACAAGCACGCACACAGTAATAAAAATCGAGATGCAGCTGTCAAGTTTTGATGAACCTACGTACAACTATTCAAGATCAGTCCACTATTCAAGATGTTTCAATCTTATCCTTTTACTATTCAAATGTTAGAAATCTTATCATGTTACTATAGCAATAAATATCTTGTACTGTATATTTCACTTTTTGGGCCTATACAAAGGCTTTAAAGTTGTAAGCAATGGCAAAACTTATTTGCCTCCCTTCCTTGTAAATTATCCTTTCCCCACTTTTCTTTCTATTCTTATCCTCTGCTTCCTTGTATAATTCATCCGCAGAATTCAATAATATCAGTAATTTTTCATTCAATTTCCATGTTTTATGCATGAATTCCTTCTTCTAGCATTTTCTTACACTATTTATGTATTAGTTAGGACCATTTATATTAAATTAATTTTTCAAGTTTTGCACTATTCATTTTGCTATTGATATTTGTTACCTTGTTCATGTTTATTTATTTAATCAATTGCTAATTAAGCTTTGTTCTTTATTAATTAAGTTTTAGTATTAATTAATTATGTGTTACAAGTTATTTCAAATTTAAAAACCAAGTGTTAGCCAAATGTCTAGTCAAACCAGCTAAGTGTTTATTAAGTGTCTAGTAATACCTTAATTAACTTTTCTTTAACCTTACCATCATGTATTTAGGCTAAATCCCGATAATTAGTCGAAGGAATAATCGATTAGCCTAAAGAAGTTCGACATATAAATATCCTTATTAAAGACGGAGATAAGCCAGTCATCTAGCATGGAAGCTATGTTGGTCAGCAGTGTTGGTCAGCATCCTGTGAGTCCTTAGGGCGCCCCTAGTAAGTCCGTTAATTAGCCTAGTGATTGATGATCCCGACAGTAAAGGGGTTAGAGTAGAGGTGGTCCCAGTGTCGTCCCGCGGTGTATTACTGGGTGCCTAGTGGTTTTCTGTCTGAGATAAGTGTTATTTATGTATTATTTCATGATAATTAATTTTTTACTTTAATTGATTATCCTGAGACTAATCATTCTAGCATTATGACAACCTTATCATCATCATCTCATCATCATCATCTAACTCTTTTGTACATTTAATCGTAATGACTAATAAAAGTTTAGATTCAAAATGAAACTGTTTCAAGCAAAATGATTTTCCTAAATCAGCCTGTTTTACTAATCAAACTTTTCAAGTTAATAGAGTTTATCTTAATGAAGAATTCTATCAAAAATATAATCGGTCTTACCGAGACTAGTTCTTTTCTTATTTTTCTAAAGACATGCAAGAATAATTCATAACTATTTATTATACTCAATTAGCTAAAATCGAAGAAAATATACCTTTCTTTGACTGGCTAAATGATTTTTCTCCCAAAACATCAATCTGTATTCCAAATTACAATAAATAATTAGGTGTCACTAAGCAAAACTTATGACACAATATTCTCATAAAAGAAACAACTGTTTCCATTCATCCCTCGTCTTCTGTTCCAAAGCAAGAAGATGAAAACACTTCTGAAAATTTTGTTTCAAAAGAAATACTCCGCATGGATAAACCATCCTACAATAATCAACCTAAAAGCTCAGATTCTGAATTTAGCTTATCGAATAATCCAAATCTTATTCAAACAATTGAAGATAATTTCAATGAAACCCAACTTAATAAATTAGGTACTCAAAATAATAGATAGAAGATTAGAAATCCTAGTCAGCCATACTATTGTAGACCTATTCCTCCAGATCTTCAACTTAAAACCAATAGGTCATTAATTCAACTAAGTTATGATGGAAATACTGTTTATCAATAGATATAGATGAAAAGTCAGAATATGAAAGGGCCAGTACTCTTCAAGAAATGGGTATTTGTGCTACTTCATAAATTGCAAAATGAGTCTATACGAAAGATGCCACTAAACTCCTTGCGTCTGGCTTTACAGGTCAATTAAAACTTTGGTGGGAAAATATTCTTATCAAACAAGATAGAATAAACATCTTACACCATCAACTGCAAAACTCAATAGAAACCATTCAAGATCCACAAACTTCCAAAGTCAAGCCAGTAATTATCTATAAATCTGATGTAGTTGAGTATTGTATTTATACCATAGTCATGTATTCCATAGGCAACACTGAAGAATTAATCTCTTTCCATTTAGAAATAATTCAAAATCTAAGATGTCCAAGTCTAAGCAATTATAAATGGTATAACGATACCTTCCTTACCTATGTCCTTTGAAGAAAAAATCAAATGAAAATTATTGGAAACAAGAATTCATTTCCAGTTTACTTAACTTTATTTTCTCAAAGAACAAGACAAATTAAGAGATCATTGTGAAACAAGAGAAATTTCGTGCCATAATTTAACCTATGGTCACTTATTCAATTTTATTAAAAAGGAAAGATTAGCTCTATGTACTGAATTAAGAATTCAAAATAAATATCATTCTGAAAAGAAGCTTTTCCAAAACGAACTTGGTTTGTTTTGTGAGCATTTTGGTTATCCTATGACTAGAAGCTTTTTCATCCAAAAAGAAAAAGCTCATTAAAAAGTCTTCAAAAGTTTATCCTAAAAAATATGAAACAAAAAATCCTTACTACCAAAGCCCAAACAAAACCTCTAAAGGTAGCTTTTTCAATAAAAAGAAAATCACTCCTAATCCCTCTCAAACTCAAGTTATAGCGTGTTAAAAATGTCATCAAATAGATTATAAAGCCAGTAATTGCCTATCAAAAGAAAAAATTATGAAACTTGAAGATAAAAAATTTCCAGAAATAATGCTCCCCCTTAATTCATGATGATTCTAAAGTAGCCCTTTATAAAATTCAAACATCTGATTCTAGCCATTCAAACTCCTCAGATAAAGAAGTTACACTCTATCCTAATAACTGCAATGTTATTACCAAATATCAATCTCAAGAAGAACTCCTCTTTGATATCGTCGAGAGGATTGAGGAACCTGAAATCAAAACTCGATGCCTTCATAAGCTTAAAAAGTTATTACTCAAAGATAAACTTACCAAATCAAGAATACAACCTTTTAGCCTAAAACAAGTACTAGAAACCTATAAAGAACAAGGATCAAGTCTCTCAAAATCAGTAACAGTCAATGAATTAAAACAAAAAGTCAATCAACTCAAAGTCGAAGTTAAACAATTAAAAAATCATGTTAAAACACAAAATCTCCTTGAGGAATCGAATTCAATCCTTATTTCTTAACTTCAACAGCTTGAAAATCGAGTTTCTTCTCTTGAATCTTCAAAGTCTCGTAATTAAACTCCTCCTTCTTCTCCTAAATTAAGTCCAGGTGACTAAAATCACAAAGCATTCCTTTCAGTTATTAAGTCCAACTCAAGAAGGTTTAATTCCCTCAAAATATTATGAAAAAACAAAAAAGGAAATGACTAGTGCTACTAGATCTAAGCTTCAAATTAATCACAAGCTTTCAAATGCCTATATTTGCAACAATGACTATTGTTTCAAAAATATTTTTATACTTGTCAAAAATCTCAAACAACAAGTTATCCTTAGAACTCCCTTCCTTACTCAAATTTATCCTTTTACTGTCAATTCCAAAGCCATTTATTCGAATATGATTGGAAAAAAAATTAGATTCGAATTTGCTTCTCCCATGAAAAATAAGGATGTTGTAGCTCTTCAAGAAGCTTCAATCTCAAAAATTATTTCTACTAAAGAAAAACAACTAGCTTCTCTTCAAGCAGAAAATATTCAAGCAAGTATGGAAGAACAACTTCTTGTACCAAAAATTCAACAAAAAATTCAAACAATCAAGAAATTATTTGAAGAATATATCTATGCTGATATCATAAATGCCTTTCCGGATAGACATATGGTAGAATTACCATATGAAAAAGATTTTGATGAGAGAAATATTTGACCATTGCATGCAAGCACATGGGTGTCGCAGTATAGATAAAATATCATCCTCAGGGACCAAAGTAATTTATCGAGTCCTTTCTATCAGAAAATGTTAAGCAATTACTTAATTGAGAAATTTTGATTTAACAACTTCTAATCAACTGATTCTAAATTCAATCAAGGAGAAACGCCTAGGGATTTATTTAGTTAAGAAAGGTGTTGGATCAATATCATTAACATGTACCTGTCTCTAATTGGATAATTTTGAGGAATTGCAATCTATCTAGAATTTAGTCTATTCTTTCGAAATCGACCAAGTTGCCTAAACTAAGTAAAAGTCGTTCTTTCAAACCAATTTGTCTTAATCTAAGTTCAATATTTTTGATTACTCTCTCGACCTCCCAACATGCGAGTGTCTCTTTCAAGTAATCACTATATTAGGTCTTATCAAGTAGTCTAATAATCAAATTTCACCTTTCAGTTCCATTCAAATTTTTCAAGGATGTAAGCAAAATTTGGCCAAAATCCACTCACAACATGATAATCACTTGATAAAACGAAATCAAACCAATCATGAAATAAAAGCACAATTCTATTGAATATAACATGATCCAACTACACTTCCATTAACAAACAAATCCCTAGACAAGATAAACTATTCACTCATGATTAAAAATTAAATAGCTAACCAATGATTTAGCGAAATCTAAGAGGGAAGGACTTGACAATGACAGCCTTCAACAAAGTCTTCAAACCACCAACAAAACCAAACTCCTCACTCAAGATATCTCACTTGCATAAAAATCAAACTAAAATTCTAACTACAAAAAGTAAGATTTTGGGAAGGAAAATGATTATCTATGGTATGCTTCTCTCTTTTCTATAGCTGAGGGACGAGTTTATAAAGAAGAACATGTGCATTTTTAGCCACACAGCCGAAGGAAAACGAAGAGGCCACAGTTTCCAGCATACCACAGTCCGTGGCAGACACCACGGGCAGGTCGTGGTCTTGGCTAGAACCAAATTTTCTGCTCTTTTCTTGCTCCACAGGCATAGCATCTCAGCGACATCCATAGGGCGTCAAAATACACTCAAATAAGGATCAAATACTAGGTCAAAATGATCCAAATTCCTGCTAAACACAGAAAAGAACAATATCCAAGCATAAAACAAGAATAGGAGTATAAATGGTAACTTAAAGCACATAATTCTCCTAAAAATGTAGCTAAATGACCGTAAAATGATATATACAATAAGCACTTATCAAAATCCCCCATGCTTAAACTATTGTTTGTCCCTAAGTGATGCTAAGACCAAAAATTATACTAAACCTCCTCAGGATAGACATTGGCAGCATTTCAATGGCCAAGTCGATCCAAAGTTAGCCTAAAAAGATGCAAAAATCATTTAGCAAACAGACTGAGGAATGAAATTTTCAAAAACCACTTGATATACCATAATGTCAAATTTGAATCAATCCCCCCCCCCAAATCATCAAATACAATCATTTAACATATGAAACAAATGGAGCTAACAATGCCGGTAGAACCTCACTATACTCATGTGGCACTCATCACTCATGTGTTTGAAAATATATATTGGTTCCCTCAATTCTTATTCCATAGACTCAAATCTACCATACGCTTGACAAAACTCTCTAATTGCCATCGTTAAAATGCAAACGCACTAGATAATCATGAGGACTTTCATAAGGTTGTAATGGGGACATGAGTAAAGCTAAGATGGGAATAAATGTTTTGGAAATGTAGAGCTAGAAGTCATAGACTAAGAGCTAAACATTTCCAACACATCATACAACATCCTCCCTAGACCCATATAATTCATGATAAAATACATCCCTAATTGAAAAGACAAAGAGTTGAAAGTCATAAATATTTTACAATCCCAACAAGGCTATCACTCTTTTTATTATTCTCTTTTTTTTTTTTTTGTTTCCTCTTTTCTTCTCTGTTTTCTTTTCTTTGTTTTTTTTTCTTTTTTTTCTAAAGAGTTAGCCAAGGGAAATCCATACCACACTTTGAATCTCAACTCTTCTCTAAACTTTGTATAAAAAGATAAGGTATTTCATTTTATCAAACAAAAACACACATCCCTTCATCAGATAACCAAATCCACTAAAAAAATCTCAATACACCTTACTAGTTCCCAATCAAACTTGATGCAAAAGAATGAAATGCTCCTCTAGTTTTGGCTTAAGGATGAGATAATCAATTGGCCATGGGCTATAGTAGAAGGTTCAAATCAAGAAAAGTGGATATAAGCTCAAAGGGGCTAGCAAGGGATATAATACGCAACAAACGTGACTATTTGGCTGTTGGGTTTAACAAGTCAAAGAATGCCTCAATCATATTGCCTAAATACATATGCGAAATATGATCTTGAATGAGAATAAAAGCAAGTTCTATAGAAATAATGCCAAGGAAGAGTCGCACAAGAAACATAAGACTAAATTGATAAATGGTCTTTAAAAGCTCAAAGCCTCATGGGGCATCTACCAAGATCATAACTAGCTCATTAGTAAAAACATGTCGAAATTTATGTAAAGAGTCATGGGGTAATCAACTCGCACTCAATGTATGATCAAAATGTAAAGCTTATTTTCGCAAACTCATTCTTAAATATTTTTATACATAATTGGGCAAATCAAAGGATCAAACTAAACCAAAGAAGTCTACCTAGTCTACAAAGATCATCATCGAAGGATTTTTTTTCCTTTTTTTCATTCTTTTCATTTTTTTATTTAATTTTTTTCTTTTTTTTTGATTGCTCCTAATAACAATGCAAAGGGAAAAAAATGCAAAAACTATGAAAAGAAACTTTAAAAAAAAAACTAAAATGCAATCTAGAATGAAAAGCACCTAAATGCACTTTTAAAATGCTTCTAACCAAATAAGATTAAAACCTACAATGAAAGTCAAAAAACTTATCACAAATAATATATACAATACATAAGCACACCTAACCAAATTAGGTATCAGACGTCAAACATAATGACTAACTCCCCTATGCTTAAATTACACATTGACCTCAATGTGGGCACATAGTAGAAAAAGGGAAGGGGAGTAGCAAAAAGCAATTAGAGAGGAGGTAGGCGAGGAGGATGGGGTGGTTGGCCATAAGAGATATGCTAATTTTGCCAGGTCTCTAAACAAGCCCTATAATCCTGGAAATATTGAGTCTGGGTGGCAAGCATTTCACGGAGCTCGTCATGGTGCTCTTAGACAAAGTCACAAATAGTGGCGTTCTCAGAAGCAACATAAGCTCGAAGGGATACTTGCTTCTCCTGGATGGACCTAAGGGTGGCTTAGAGGTCGGTATAGGTAGTAGGGGTGATTGGGAGGAAGAACTAGGTCCACCTTGACTAGAAAAAGGGGGTGGAAGGGGTGCAGGCTGAACAACCTCAGTATCACCAGGTACCCAATAAAGGTTAGTTAGGTGAAGTTAAATAGTTCAATCAACACTGGGAAACGACAGAAGCCGATCCCCATGGTAAATACCGCACAAACGTCCAGCCTCTACTTTACGAAAGTTCATGATCTCACTTGCGGCTTGATCAAGCCGCTACGACCCAGAGACTCTATCCTCAGGGTTGGACCCAATACCCAAAAATCTAGTAATAGTTGCCACGATACCACCTATGACTATCCTACCCTTAGTGCTAACAGCAGCACTATATAATTGTCTGGCCAAGAATGACCCGCGGTCAAGTTGGACACTATCAAGCATACAGGACAGGAAATATAACTCAGATAATCTCGGGACATTCAGATTATCATCCCAAGCAAAGAAACAACAAGTTAGGATACGCTGAGCTACCTGAATGCAAGAATTCCTGATATGTGTGCACTTGGAAGAACTAGTGTTGTACCTAACACTCCTCGAAAGCTCACCCCAAAATGCATTTGAGTTGAATTCACGGGGGACTTGTTGGTTTGGTAAATCTATACTAGGTGAAAAACCAAATATACTATTGCAGGTACCTAAGTTCAACTCATATAATAGTCCTTGTAAATAAAATGAAATGTACCCAACTTGACATTAAGGCCCTCTAGTGACCTCAACATGAAGTGTACTCAGGAACTCTAAGGTAAGGTCCCGGTATGTGTGCTCTTTTATTTCTATCAAATGTCCCATACCTCTCTGTGCAAACAACCGCCTAATATCATCTAACAATCCTACACGTGCTAACAACTCCTTATCATAATAACAAGTTACCAAAATTATATGTTCATTCAAATAATTATATCTAGCAACATGATCAAGATTGGTTAAACCAAGGGGATGAGGAATGTTACCTTGAGCGCGTGCATTGATGGAGGTTTGGGAGGGCCATTGAGGTTAGGATGGTGGTTGGCTTGATGATCCTACCTCCTTGATAGTCTTCTGTCTCTTGGTAGGTGCCATTGTGCAAAATGGAAGGAAAAAAATTAAAACTAAAACCTAAAAAATAAATTTTGTGGAAGAAAAATGAAGAATTTAAGTAAAAAGAAGAATTAGAGAGAGAAGAAGATGGTTATAGAGGATGGGTGAAGGTGAGATGTGTTTGAAGAAGAAGAAGATTGAGATGAAATTTGTGAAAGAAAGAGACAGATTTAGTGCAGAGGAAGGATTTTGAGTAAAAATGGAGTAAAAATGAGAAGAAACGACGAAGAATTAAAGGTTTAGTAATGATGGGTTTAGAGAGAGAGAGAGAGAGGTAGAGAGAGAAAGAGTCAAAGATAAAGAAGAAGATGGGGAAAATGGACGATCGTCATGGTTAAAACGCTTGACCGCGGCCCGTAGCAGTTCACCACGGTCCGTGGCAGTGGCCACGGGCAAACCGTGGTGTCTGCTGACACCAAAATTCTTTTGGTTTCCCGATTTGGCACCCCACGGTCGTGGTGTTAGGCTGCTGGCCATGGTGCCAAATAATTTTATTGTATTTTTTTCTCTTTTCCTTCTCTCTTTTTTTGGTTATTTTATTCTGATCCTTCTTTCTTTTTTTTGTTTTTTTATCTCTTTTTTTTCTATATATTTTTTTTCTTCTTTTTTCTAATGAAAAACTACAAAAAATAATGAAAAATCAAAGATTAAAAAATGGCTTGGATTGTCTCCCAAGAAGTGCTCTTTTAAGGTCAAGAGCTTGACCATACTTCTATGCTTGATCTGGATCAGTGAGTGTATGGACATTATTTTTATCACGAAACATAAAATTGAATTTCTTCAATCGAAGGTACCATCTCGAAAGCTTTGCTTGAAGGTCCTTCATCGTCATCAATTGATGCCATAACTCACTATCAGCGTATAAGACAAACTGCTTATGTAGCCCATCAGACTGGCCACTCTCACCTTGTTCAAACCCTAAATCAAAATCTATACCAAACCCTTCTATAGTGAAAAGAGAGAATATTTTGAGCAAACCTGCAATAATCACTCATAGCAGACTCATTAGAAGAATAGGCCTCAACCTTGGGTATGCTAGGCGGCATAGAAACAGCAAACTCCACCTTAACATACCTTTAGTCGAGGTCCTCAGTAGGAATCCAATCAAAATCAGGAGGATCTTGACAAGTCCAGATATCCTCCATGTCAACACGGGAAAGGAAAAATTCATCCAATAGAGAAGAATTAGGAGAAACCACTTTCTCCTCCATATGGCAGAACACAGGATAGCACCCTTGTACTTCAAATGTTATACGCTCCTTCTTACATCAATATGACAACCTGCGGTAGCCATAAAGGGTACCTAGAATAATTTGGGCATCATCGGTCTCAGTCATATCAACTATAATACAGTTTTCCAATACCCAAATATCTCCTATTTTGACTAGCACATCTTCCAATTTGCCGATGGGTTGTCTTCAGAACCGTCTACTAACTGTAGTGAAAAGGGTGTGGGTTGTAATGACCCTAAGTGAAGCTTATGAAACAAAAAGTAAGGCATTAAACTCACACTTGCACCTAGATCACATAAGGCTCTCTCAATTTCCACCTTTCCCACAATATAGGGGATAGAGAAGCTACCTGGGTCAGAAAGTTTAGGTGGAAAAATAGTGGGGATCTCTAAATTTTCATTCCCCATGAATGTGGCAGCCTTGCCATCACCATTTCTTTCCTTACTCTCGATCATGATTATTTCCCTACCCTCTTTAATCGGTGTGTCCTCGGGATCATTAGAGTCCTTTACCCCTTCCTTCAAGGTGACATAACTATAATGCTCACGAGGGTTAGGTTCGAGCTTGTTGGGAAGTCTATCCGAGGGTGCAGATGAAATGCTAGCTTGTTGGGCAATTTGGGCTTTCAATATCTTGTTGTGAGTAGTAAGCACATCAACCTTGGAGGCTAATTGCTTAATATACTCATCCGGCTTTTATTGTGCCATAAACATACTTTCCATCGTAGCCTCTAAATTGGACTTTTGGGGCACTTGTGGAGGGAAAGGAGGTCTTTAAAAAGCTGGGAGTGTTCTAGCATTCATTAGGGGCATATTCGGAGGGTTTGGATTGGACCTATATGAGAAATTTGAATGATTCCTCCAACCCGAATTGTAGGTACTACAACAAGGGTTATTGGCCGGTCTCAAGTTGAAGTTTTGGACATAATTGACTTCACTAGAGTCTTAGGAAAAAGGGCACCTAACTTGATAATTCAAAGTCACATAGTCAATAGAACCACCAATTTCACATGGGGGAGGGGCACCAAAATTCATAGCTTAAACATTTATATGGTCCAACCTTTAAGTCATAGCATCAACTTTAGCAGAAAGCAAAGTAAGTGCATCAACTTCAGGCTTACCTCTAACCCATTTGGGTTGACCTCATTCGGTGGACTATTAGAAATTGTTGAGTGTCATCTCCTCAATCAAATTACAGGCCTCGCATTCAGTTTTATTCATTAAAGTTCCTCCTGCTGCTGCATCGATAGTGGACCTTACAAGTTGGATCACACCATCATAGAAAGCTTGAATAATCATCCATTGTTAAAGATCATAATGGGGGTATAAACGTAATGAATCCTTAAACTGCTCCCAAGCCTCATGGAGCATCTCATCATCCCTTTGTGTGAAGTTGGTAATTTGATTCCTCAAACTTCCCATTTTGCTCAGTGGGAAGAACTTGTCAAGGAAAGCTCTAGTAAGCACATCCCACATGGTGATACATCCTGAAGGCAAAGAATGCAGCCAAGCTCTTGTCTTATCCCTTAGTGAGAAGGGAAATAATCGCAATTAGATGGCATCGGTGGAGACTCTGTTAAGCTTCAACGTGTTGCACACCTCTAAAAAGACCGAGAGGTGTAAGTTCGGTTCTTCTAAATGGGTGCCTCCAAACTGGGATTGTTGCACCATGGAAATGAGGGCCGGCTTGAGCACAATATTATTTGCATCAACGTTAGGGCGAGCAATGCTTGAGATGATTCCTTGGACTCCAGGGGTAACAAAATCCCAAGCGTCCTCCTTTGGTCACCTCCTCCTTCTGCCATATTTGTTGAATTTCTTCTTGCCTCGCGTCTTTGATCTTCAATCTTTTGCTTCTTCCTCCTTAAGCGGAAAGTCCTCTCAATCTTCAGATTGAGTTCGTATACAAATGGACTTCGCATAAATGGGGAAGATTCCTGCAAGCACTATCACCAACACTACCAACACAATCAAACAAGAAAAAAAAATAGAAGACAAAAAAATAAAATACTTAGTCATTTTCATAAGATTAACTCAATAATTAACAAGTTCATTCCCCGGTAACGGCTCCAAAAAATTTGGCCACTGCCTGCAAGTGCACGGGTGTCGTAGTATAGATAAAATATTGTCCTCAGGGACCAAAGTAATCTATCGAGTCCTTTCTATTAGAAAATGCTAAGCATTTACTTAATCGAGGAATTTTGATTTAATAACTTCTAATCAACTAATTCTAAATTCAATCAAGGAGAAACGCCTAGGGATTTATTTAGTTAAGAAGGGTATTCGATTAATATGATTAACATGTGATTTTCTCCAATTAGATAATTTCGAGGAATTGCAATCTTTCTATAATTTAGTCTATTTTTTCAAAATTGACCAAATTGTCTAAACTAAGCAAAAGTCGTTCTTTCAAACTAATTTGTCTTAATCTAAGTTCAATATTTTTGATTACACTCTCGTTGTCCCAACATGCAAATCTCTATTTTTAATCATCCCTATATTAGGTCTTATCAAGCAGTCTAACAATCAAATTTCACCTTTCAGTTCTTCATTCAATTGTTTCAAGGGTGCAAGCAAAATTTGGCTAAAATCTACTCACAACATGATAATCACTTAATAAAACGAAATCAAATCAATCATGAAACAAAAGCACAATTTTATTGAACATAACATGATCCAACTACATTTCCATTAACAAACAAATTCCTAGACAAGATAAACTACTCACTCATGATTAAAAATTAAATAGCTAACCAATGATTCAGCGAAATCTGAGAGGGAAAGGCTCGACAATGACAGCCTTCAACAAAGTCTTCAAACCGCCAACAAAACCGAACTCCTCACTCAACATTTCTCACTTGCACAAAAATCAAACTAAAATCCTAACTACAAAAAGTAAAATTTTGGGAAGGAAAATGACCATCTATGATATGCTTCTCTCTTTACTGCTGCTGAGGGATGAGTTTATAAAGAAGTACACAAGTATTTGGAACCACACAGCTGAAGGAAAATGAAGAGGCCATGGTTACCAACATACTACGGTCCATGACAGACACCACGGGCAGACCGTGGTCCTCGATGGAACCAATTTTCTGCTCCTCTCTTACCCGACGGGCGTAGCATCTCAGGGACATCTGTGGGGGATCAAAATGTACTCGAGTGAGGATCAAATGCCAGGTCGAAATGATCCAAATTTCTGCAAAACACAGAAAAGAATCATACCTAAGTGTAAAACGAGAATAAGAGTATAAATGGTAACTTAAAGCACATAATTCTCCTAAAAATGTAGCAAAATGACCCTAAAATGATATATACGATAAGCACTTATCAATGTTCCAATAAAAGCACATCCTCTTCAAATGAATAAAGAGCTTTTAGAATTTTGTATAAAAGAAATCCAATCTTTGTTAGACAAAAGGCTCATTAGACACTCCAAATCTCCTTGGAGTTGTGCAGCCTTCTATGCCTGCAATCAAGCCGAAAAGGAACGTGGTGTTCCTAAATTAGTCATAAACTACAAACCAGTCAACAAACTTCTTCAATGGATAAGATATCCAATTTCCAACAAAAAGGATTTGTTAGGAAGATTATATGATGCAAAAATGTTTTCAATATTCGATATGAAATCTGACTTTTGGCAAATTCAAAGTGCTGAGAAAGATAGATACAAAACTGTATTCATAGTTTCATTTAGACACTACAAATGGAATGTGATGCCATTTGGACTTAAAAACGCTCCTTCTGAATTTCAACATATTATCAAATGATATACTTAATGATTATTTTGAATTTTCAATAGTTTATATTGATGATGTTCTTATCTATTCAAAAAATTTGGATCAACATTTCAAATATCTGAAAACATTTTTCAATGTCATTAAAAGAAATGGTTTAGCTATTTCTGCTCCAAAAATGAAATTATTTCAAACAAAAATTCGGTTTTTAGTCCATCACATTTTTAATGGTACTATTAAACCCACTCAACAGTCTATTGAGTTTGAAGATAAATTTCCAGATGAAATCAAAGATTAAATAAGTTACAAAGGTTCCTTGGTTGTCTCAATTATGTTGCAGATTTTTTCCCTGAACTTTAAAAAGCTGCAAACCATTATTTCAAAGACTCAAGAAAAATCCTCCTGCATGGTCTCATGAGCATACTCAAATAGTCAAACATATCATGACTAAGGTAAAATCACTCCCACATCTTGGCATACCAAACCCACATGCACTCATGATAGTTCAAACTGATGCATTAGATAAAGGTTTTGGGGGAATTCTCCAACAGCGTCTTGACCCAAATCCTGAACAATTAGTGAGGTTCCATAGTGGAACCTGGATAGAACCTCAAGTCGATTATAGTAGTATTAAAAAATAAGTTTAGCTATTGTTTTATGCATTTAAAAATTTCAAGATGATTTATATTTCAAAAAATTCTTTCTAAGAATTGATTATAAAAGCGCAAAAGAAGTGTTACAAAAAGATGTTCAAAATCTTATTTCAAAACAAATTTTTACCCACTGGTAAGCAATACTTTCAACATTTCATTTGATATTAAATTCATTAATGGTGAGAAGAATTCTCTTCCTGACTTCCTCACTAGGGAATTTCCTACAAGTAAAGTAATTTTGCTGCTTCAATCTCCCTATTCCAGATGTCATCAACAATCGATTCAACTCATATTCTACATTCAAACCTCATGAAAGATATTCAAGAGCCTCTTATCTTTTACCTCAGAAATCAAGGCAACGAACTCTTTATTATTCTTATCAAAGGACCTCGATACAATGAATATGCCATTTTTATCTGCTACGATCAATGGCTCTCCAATTCATGGACGTCCTTTTATGCATATTTAAAAATACTCACATTCTACGGATCACTTTTACAACAACTCTATAGTCATCCAGTGTTTATCTTAGTATCAGCTAGTTATATTCACACCCTCTGGTTTTATAGGCAATACATCACAGATTATTGGAACCCCGTTGATCAGTACATCATCCAATGTATTCAACGGGTTTTTCCTAATACGTACATCTATCTAGTTGATAAACATGGGTTCTTCTACTCCAAGAGATCACCTCAGTATAATTTTATAGGGTATCCCACTATATTACCACCAACTTGCATCCACAACCATCAATGCAGCATATTACAAGAATATTCAAGACTCTATAACCACTAAGGAGCACTATACAGCAAAGCCCCTTGGAATTCAACACGCAATTCGACACGCAAGCACACAATAATAAAAATCAAGAAGTAGCTGCTAAGTTTTAACAGGCTTGTCAAACATCAACCATTCAAAATTATCCACGTACTGACACGGCTGCAAGCGCACGGTGGCGTTGTAGCAATCAAGGTCGATTCCACAGAGACTAGGTTGATCTATTGGGCTATATCCTCTCAACATATGCTAAGCAAAATTCTAATTCAAGTGGCTTTGATTAACAACTGCAAATAAACTTTTCTAAATCAAATATCAGAAAACACCTAGGAATTTTCGTAGTTATGAAAGGGAATTGAATCAAAATGATAAAAATATGCCTTTCTCTAATTGGTTAATCTCGAGGAATTGCAATCTATCCAGAAATTTAGTTTATTCTTTCGAACTCAACCAAATTTGCCTAAACTAAGCAAATTTCGCTCTTTTAAGGTAATTTGACTTAATCCAAGTTTAATATTTTCAATTGCTTAATTCGAGTCCTCCCAATTCGACAATCTCTCTTTCGAGAAGATGCAACGATAGGTTCTAACAAGCAGTCCAATAACCAAATATCACCTTTCAGTTTTTCACTCGATTGTTTCAATTGTGCAAGCAAATTTTGGCCAAAAATCTACTCACAACATGAATAACACTTGATAGAACGAAATCAAACCAATCATAAAAATAAGCACAATTCTATAGATTAAAACATGATCCAACTATATTTTCATAAACTAATAAATCCCTAGACAAAAATTAACCACTCACACATAATCAAAGATCAAACAACTAACTACTCTAAAATGATAAATCTAAAGAGGAAAAGAAAAGAGAAGAGAGAAGAATTGCTTAGCCAAAAATCGGGCTTACACCGTCGTGCAAACCCGGGATGGAATCCTTACAAGTCTTCACTTCAACTCTATCTCACTCTCTCTCTAATCTAAACGAATCCAATCTACTTGAAGAGAGGAAAGGAGTAAAAGATGAAATGATGGGCTGTGTATGAGGATGAAAGCCCCCCATCTATAGCAAAATTCTGGAAGACGAACAGCCACGCGTAATAATGGAATAATAACCGCTAAGAAGTCGAAGAGCTTGCGAGAAAACGAAAAGCCTCGCAAGAAATAGAGACACCACGAACTGACTGTGGTGCCCACTGCCTCGGTATTCTTTTATTCTTCTTTCTTTCCACAGGTATGGCAACTCAGGGGGCATCCATGTGGAGTCAAAATACACTCATTTAGGGTCAAAGCAAGGGCAAAAAGGTGCAAAATCCTGCAAAATACAGAAAAGAGCCATACCCAAGCGTAAAACAGGAGAAACAATATAAATTATCACATAAAGTATATAATTTTCTCTAAAAATGCAACACAAATGACCCTAAATGATATACACTTCAAGCACTTATCACATACAACTGTTCAAGATAAGATCACTATTCGAGATGCTCAATAATTTTATCCTTTTACTGTTCAAATGTAAGAAATATTATCATCTTACTATAGCAATAAATATCTTATAGTGTACGTTTGACTTTTTTTGTCTATATAAAGGCTTCAAAGTTGTAAGCGGAAAGCTAAACTTACCTATCTCTTTCTTGTATATTTTCCTTTCCGCACTTTCCTTCCTATCCTTATCTTTCGCCTTATTGTAATCAATCTACAATATTCAATCAATATTAGTAAGTTCATTCAACAACCTTCACTGTGCAAATCTTATTCATATGTTTGCGTGAATTCCTCCATCCATCACTATTCATGTACGTTTTAAGACCATTCAATTGAATTAATTTTTCAAGTTTTGCACTATTGATTTCACCATTCATAATCGTTACTTTGTTCATGCTTATTGATTTAATCAGTTATTAGCCAAGCTTTACTCTTTATTAATCAAGTTTTAGTGTTAATTAATTACGTTTTGCAATTTATTTCGAATTTAAAATCGTACTCGGTCCTGTCCTCAACGGGTATTGGAGCTAAGTGTCTAGTCGAAGTACTCAAGTGTGTAGTGAAGATTAGCCAAGTGTCTAGTGAAATTAATCAAGTACAGTACTCCCTTCATTAACTTTTTGTTTAACTTTACCATCATGTACCTAGGCTAAATCCTTGTGATTAGTTGAAGGACTAATCATTTAGCCTAAAGAAGGTCAATTAACTCTTAATGATATACAAATACCTTATTAAAGACGGAGATAAGCTGGTTACCTAGTATGAAAGCTGTGTTGGTCAGCAGCATTGGTCAGCCTCTTGTGAGTCCTTAGGGCACCTCTAGTAAATTTGTTGGTCAGCCTAGTGATTGGTGGTCCTGACAGTAAAAGGGTTGTAACGGAGATTGTCCCGATGTGGTCCCATAGTGTATTGCTGGGTACCGAGCGAATTTCTATTTGAGATAAGTGATTATTCGTGTTTTATTTCATGCTAATTAATTTCTTCAGTTCAGTAGATTATCCCGAGACTAATCATCTTAGCATCATGGAAGCATCATTAAGAAGGCTTTTGTCTAGATCATCATCATCAACATCTTCTTCATCATCTACATCATCTTTAGAGTCAAGCATAGTACATAGTAAAGAAATTCATGCATCCAAAGACTATTCCAAATGGAATATCCCTTCTCAACCTATTGAACTTATTTATTCAATTGGTCCTTTAAGTTTTAAAACTGGTTTTTCTATGAAAATTCGTGAAGAAACCATTAGTTTAAATGATCACTACGAAACCTTTCAGCTTTTATCAAGAGTTTCAATCAATAAATACCTTCAAAAAAGCTTCAAATATATTCATTTTAGTCTAGTTCAAGTTGCTACTAAACCCTTAACTAAATTACGAATTGATACCCTTGTCTTCTTAGCCTTGAGAGACGACAGATTAAAACATACAAATTCACCCCTTGTGATGGTTCACTCAAATGTTTGCAATGGTCTCATCTATTTCAATTGTTGTCCAAACTATTCACTGTATCTTACTGATCCTTTGATTCTTCAAACTTTAGTGCTTGTTGTTCATTTAATGGCTGATAAATTCAAAGAGCTTTCCAAAAAAGCCTTGCGGTCACCTATTGTGATTACTTTTATCCCAATTAAATCCAATACTTAGCATTATTCTCCTAAAAAAGAAGAAATCGTTCTTAATCAAGTTTGTGCTCATAAATCAACCACTTATGTCCCTAAAAGGCCTAAAATGGGATGAAATTACCATACCTGAGGAATTCATATTTCTAGGACCTAGATCCTCTAGGAATACTACAATCAGAGAGATTTCTTTTATCCCAGAAACCTCTGATGGAAGACCTTTAGTTCGATTTGGTTCATTCCGTAAACTTTCTCGTCCTACTATTATTCCAGATTTCCAGTCAGTTAGATCCTCAATCTCATTTGTGCCATCCACAAGTAGAAACCCTCATATTAGTGGAATAATTGATCGAACTCCTTTACCTGAAGTCATATACAATGATACTCAATCTTATCAACGCCCTGCGTCACCTACCTTTTCTCAAATGAGAACTCCTTCTGAATTAAATGAAATTACAATAGTTGCTTCTCAAGTTAATAGATGTTATCTCAATAAAGAATTTCACCAGGATTATAACCAGCCCTATAGAAAATGGTTCTTTTCCCATTTTTCTAAGACATGCAACAATTACTCAAGACTATTTATCACAATCAATTAGCTAAAATCAAAGAAAATATACCCTTCATTGACGGGCTAAATACATATTTGCAAAAACATCAGATTATTATTCCAGACTATCATCCTTCAATCTGTGCAATAGAATGCCAAGCAAAGTTATGGCACAATCCTGTTATAAAACAATCAACAGACTCTGTTCATCCTCCACTGAACACCATATCTATTCCTAAATCCAAAGATGACTCCGTTATTGCCACTCCTGGAGGGAGATAAGGAAAAAGACCAAGAAACTCAAAATTTTTTGGATGAAACATGCAAGATCATTGGACAAAATAATTATTCCAACCAAATACTACATACTATGGCTACCCAACTAGATTAATTAACCACCCAATTAGAAGAAAATTTTAGCAATTATTTAGTAGAATTGTCCAAAGTAAAGAAAACTCCTAAGAACAATTCTCCACCTTTATTCAGTCCTTTTACCATACCCATTAAAGAAATTCCTTCTATTCCCACAACATAATTAGGCAACAATGATAAAAAGAAAATCGAATTGTTTCAGAAAATTTTCCATGCTCTTCAAAAACTAGAGAAACCCACGTTACCAAACAAACACTTTGCATTCATAAACCATCCCTTACAAATCCACTAAAAATTTATGATTCAAAGTCAGACTCTTCAGATAAATCAAAACTCATCCGAATTATCAAAACAAATTCCAAGAAATTCTCAAACTTAAAGACTCCATTTACCACAAAAAGAAACTTAACAATATCTAATTTAAATCCCCAAAAGTCATACTCAAAATGGAAAATATCCATGAAAATGATGTGCCTTAAATATGGAAAAACAAGGCATATGGCCAATAAAAAAAAATTAGAAATAAACAATCCTAAAATTCGAAACAAAATATTCAAAGTTATCCCTGCTTAATCAAAACGTTTATATATTCCTCAAAGCCTAAATCAAAGAAAATCAAATTCTAAATTCTTGTCTACCATCAATCAAGTTAATTTCAAAAAATGGTATATTTACGTTACTCTAAAAATTCAAGATAATTTTGAGCTAAAAACAATATCACTCCTTGACAGTGGTGCATACCAAAACTATATCAAAGAAGAATTAATTCCATCCCAATATTATGAGAGAACATCCTAACAACTCCTTGGCACTAATGGAAATCCATTACAAATTCAATACAAACTATCCAATATTTATATTTGTCTTAAAAATTATTATTTCAAGAATTCATTCATTCTAATAAAAAATAAAGACACAACATTATTCTTGGAAATCGTTTTATTACTCAAATCTATCCTTTCAAGGTAGATCAAAGATGCATTCCTACCTCTATCATGAGAGATAATATTTCTTTCAAATTTATCATTCCAAAAGATTCAATTCTTCCTAAGCACGTCATACAGGATCAGAGTCTATGAAAAATATATCCTAAAACAAGAAAATATTCAAATAATAAGAAGACTTGATTTAGTACAAAAGGATAAAGATGTCATATTCAAATTATTAAAAGACATTGATGAAAGAATTTCGAGCCTAGCTTGGGAAACAAAAAAGTCCTACGCTGTAAATTAATAACACTTTTTGAAATGATGCAGACTCCTTCTCTTCAAGAAAGAACTCAAGAAATTTATTCCGTATTAAACAGAGCCCAAATATTTATACAATCAGAAAATTACTGGAATCAAAATTTTAAAATAACCATAAGGGCATTAGCTTAATATGAAATAATTTAGAAATATTTCATAATTCAATTTTATTCCTTTCTATTTTTACGAAAACACATTCCAAAAGTTACCCTCTCAAAAGCAATAACTATCATATTCCTTTAATGATGCTCTTCTTGCATAAAGAAATTTGCCTTCAAGGGTCAGCGTGTGCATTTATTCATAGCATAAGCATCTGGAAGGAAGTGTCCTCCTCAATCAAGTTAAAACCTCGATTTTTAGGACATCGATTCAACTACTATTATGACTAATTTCACAACTTTAAAAGTAGTTTTAAACAGTCTTCAAAAATATTATTTTCAAATTCAAATTTTATTATTCAAACATTTTCAAAGGAATTTTCCCGACTCATTTTCTCACTAGCAGATTTCTTTGAAGCAAGTCACTTCAATGTCTCTATTTCAGATGGAACCAAACCCAAACAAAGGTAAGCAAACTCAATCTTATGTTCCCACTATTCAAGACTTTGCTATAAAACTTAAGAGCCAAATTCAAACACAGACTCATCCAACTTATCCTGAAATCAAGATTCAAAATCAATATAAAAGCCTTACTGAATTTCCACCTCTAGCATACAACCAAGTTGTAAAATCCACCCCTCATACTACTTAAAAGCCTTCAACATCTAGACTACAAGTTTGACCAAAACCACAATCTCCATCCTCCTACTTTTCAAAATTAAAATGTGAATTCATAATCTTTACTCATTTTCCTAAACCACAGCCTGCTCAAACTCTAAAATTTCAAACTTCAACTCTGCTTTTCACCAAGAAAGTCTCTTTCTTGAAGCCGATACACTCAAAAATTGCAGATTCTATGAACTTATTAAGATTTTAATTTCGTATACTACAAAATGGCATCGTTTAAAGCATTCTACTATAGGAGTTATCACCATTTCTGGTTCATCTTCTTTGACAAAGGAGTCTCTTACCAATATATTCAAAGCTGATTCTTCCACTGGTGGACATATGTTGGATTCAACTCATATTCATTACCTTCACCAGCGAATCCAAGATTTCAAGTCCGTATGAAGTAACCCAAAACATTCAAAACATTAGATAAAATTATATTTTCAATTGAATTCGGAGTTCCTTGGATTCTTTGTTGGAATTTCATATATCAAAAGGTTCATCATGATGATCTTTATATCTCCATTGTCTAAGAATTTAAATTCAAGTTCTAGGAAGAATTCAATTTTGATCAGCAATGTAATCTTGATCAAGTTCAACGATATTTAAAGAATCAGACAAAGCAAGTCATGAACAATCCCTCAACAGCAGTCAAAAAAGATGACAAATGTCCTTTATCAAGTTCATCCAAAGGTTCCAAAAAGAAAGCTACATTCAAGAAATTCATGAAATGGTTAGAGCATCAAAGCGATGTCAATAGCATTTCATCCACTGAATACTTCTGATCCAATGGGTGGTCCATGTACTCAAGATCCGTATGAAATTTAGAAAAGCAATTATCCAAAACTAGGGAGCGCTATATAGCAAACCCCTTAGAATTCAACACGTAAGCATGCAATAATAAAATCAAGAAGCAGCTGTCAACTTTCAACAAGCTTGTCAAATGTCAACCATTCAAAAATAATCGCGTGCAACTGTTTAAGATCAGTCCACTATTCAAGATGCTTCAATAATCTTATCCTTTTACTATTTAAATGTCATAAATATTATCATTTTACTGTAGCAATAAATATCTTATACTGTATATTCTACTTTTTGGGCCTATATAAAGGTTTTAAAGTTGTAAGCGAAAGGCAGAACTTAGCTGCCTCTTTTCGTTGTATAATATCCTATTCCCCGCTTTCTCTCCTATCCTTATCCTCTGCTTCCTCGTACAATTCATTTGCAAAATTCAATAATATCAGTAGGTTTTCATTCAATCTGTTTCATGTTTTACACGTGATTTCATTCTTTCTATCCTATTCCATCACCATTCATGTAAGTTTTAGGACCATTCATATTGAATTAATTTTTCAAACTTTGCACTATTCATATTCGTTACTTTGTTCATGCTTATTTATTTAATCAACCAATCAAGCTTTGCTCTCTAGTAATCAAGTTTTACTGTTAATTAATCTTATTTTACTATTAATTAATCACACTTTGCAATTTATTTCAAAAATTTTTAAATTACACGCAGTCCTGTACCCAGAGAAAGACAAATGCAAAACTGCATTCAGTTCCATTTGGACACTACGAATGGAATGTGATGCCATTTAGGCTCAGAAATCTAGATCAATATTTCAAACATCTAAAAACATTTTTCAATGTCATTAAAAGAAATGGTTTAGCCATTTCTGCTCCAAAAATGAAATTATTTCAAACAAAAATTTGGTTTGTAGGCCATGACATTTTAATGGTACTATTAAACCCATTAAACGATCTATTGAATTTACAAATAAACTTCCAGATGAAATCAAAGATAAAAATCAATTGCAAAGTTCCTTGGTTGTCTCAATTATGTTACAGATTTTTTCCTCAAGCTTGGGGAAATTTGTAAACCATTATTTCAAAGACTCAAGAAAAATCTTCTTGCACAGTCTCATGAGCATACTCAAATAGTCAATTATATCAAGAGTAAGGTCAAATTACACCCATGTCTTGGTACACCAAACCCACATGCATTCGTGATACCAAACCCTAGTGAGGAACTCAGGAAGAGAATTCTTATCACCATTAATGAATTCAATATCAAAATCAAATACTGAAAGTATTGCTTGCCAACGGGCAAAAATTTTTTTTGAAACAAGATTTTGAACATCTTTTTGTAAGACTTTTTTTCCATTTTTGCAATCAATTGTCAGTAAGAATTTCTTGAAATATAGATCACCTTGAAATTTTGAAATGCATAAAACAATAGCTAAAACTTCTTTTTTAATAGTGGAATAATTGCCTTGAGGTCCAGTCTAGGTTCCACTATGGAATCTCACTAATTATTCAGGATTTGGGTCAAGATGTTGCTTGGGAATTCCCCAAAAACCTTACTTAACGCATCAGTTTGAACTATCATGATTGCATGTGGGCTTGGTATGCGAAGACATGGGAGTGATTTGACCTTAGTCTTGATATATTTGACTATTTGAGTATACTCATGAAACCATGCAGGAGGATTTTTCTTGAGTCTTTGAAATAATGGCTTGCAGCTTTCTCGAAGTTTAGGAAAAAAATCTACAATATAATTGAGACAACCAAGGAACCTTTGCAACTGATTTTTATCTTTGATTTCGTCTGAAAATTTATCTGCAAATTCAATAGATTGTTGAATAGGTTTAATAGTACCATTAAAAATATCATGGACTAAAAACTGAATTTTTGTTTGAAAATTTTCATTTTTGGAGCAGAAACAGCTAAACCATTTCTTTTAATGACATTAAAAATGTTTTTAGTTGTTTGAAATGTTAATCCAAATTTTTTGAATAGATAAGAACATCATCAATATAAACTATTGAAAATTCAGAATAATCATTGAATATATAATTCATAATATGTTGAAATTTAGAAGGAACATTTTTTAGTCCAAATGGTATCACATTCTATTCGTAGTGTCCAAATGAAACTGTGAATGCAGTTTTGTATCCATGTTTCTCAGCAATTTGAATATGCTAAAAGCCAGATTTCATATAGAATATTAAAAATATTTTTGAATTATATAATCTTTCTAATAAATCCTTTTTGTTAGGAATTGAATATCTTATCCATTGAAGAATTTTATTAAGTGGTTTGTAGTTTATGACTAATCTAGGAACACCACGTTCCTTTTCGGCTTGATTGTAGACACAGAAGACTGCACAACTCCAAGGAGATTTGGAGGGTCTTATAAGCCTTTTGTCTAATAAATATTAGATTTCTTTTTTGCAAAATTCTTAAAGCTCTTTATTCATTCGAATAGAACATGCTTTTGTCGGAATATTTCTCTCATCATTATCTTTTTCATATGATAACTCTATCATATGTTGCTTTCTATCCCAAAAGGCATTTGGGATATTTGCCCAGACGTATTCTTCAAATAATTTCTTGATTGTTTGAATTTTTTATTGAATTTTTGGTACAACAAGTTGTTCTTCAATATTTGCTTGAATAATTTCCATTTGAGGAAAAGCTATTTGTTTTTTTTTTCGCAGAAATAATTTTTGAGATTGAATCTTCTTGAAGAGCTGCAATATCCTTATTTTTCGTGGGAGAAATAAATTCGAATCTAGTTTCTTTTCCAAGAATATTCGAACAAATGCCTTTAGGATTGACAGTAAAAGGATATATTTGAGTAAGGAAGTGAGTTCCAACGATAACTTGTTATTTGAGATTTTTGACAAGTATAAAAGCATTGTTGAAACAATATTCATGATTGCAAATATAAGCATTTAAAAGCTTGTAATTAATTTGAAGCTTAGATCCGATAGCACTAGTCATTTTCTCTTTTGTTTTTTCAAAATATTTTGAAGCAATTAAACCTTCTTGAATGCAATTTATATCGGCACCACTATCTAGCAGAGTGATGTAATAAAGCTTAAAATCTTTGACTATAATAGTAACAGAAAAATACCATTTTCAAAATCAATTCGATTAATAACTGAAAGGAATGCTTCCTAATTTTGATCATCTGGACTTAATTTAGGAGAAGAAAGAGGAATTTGATTAGGAGGTTTTCAAGATTCAGGAGAAGAAACTTGATTTTCAAGCTCTCGAAGTTGAGAAATAGGGATTGAATTCGATTCCTGAACGAGATTTTGTGCTTTCTGATTTTTTAATTCTTTAACTTCGACTTTGAGTTGATTGACTTCTTATTTTAATTCTTTGACTGTTACTGACTTTTAGAGACTTGATCCTTGCTCTTCATAGGTTTCTAGCACTTGTTTTGGGCTAAAAAGTTGTATTCTTGATTCAGTAACCTTATCTTTGAGTATTAACTTTTAAAGCTTATAAAGGCATTGAGTTTGGATTTCAGCTTCCTTAATTCTCTCATGAGATAGAATGTCTGAGGCTTGATGGAGATGATTGGTATGCTCTTCTTCACTCCTACTATACATCAAAATGTCATCAAAGTACACCACCACAAACTTGCCTATGGCAGCTTAAGTACATTCTTCATAAGCCCCATAAAGATGTTGGGTGCGTTAATAAATCTGAATGGCATGACGAGCAACTCATACAAGCCTCTCCTAGTTTTGAAAGCTATTTTCCACTCATTTCCCTTATACATTCTTATTTGGTAATGGCCACTTCTAAGATCAATCTTAAAGAAGACGGTGGCTCCATGAAGCTCATCAAGGAGATCCTCTAATCTTAGGATGGGATAATGATACTTGATGTTGATCTTATTGATAGCTCTGAAGTCCACAAACATTCTCATGCTAGCATCTTTCTTAGGCTTAGTAATGCCAAAACAGCATAAGGGCTCATGCTCTCTCAAATTAGGCCTTTGGCTAGGAGACCATCAGCTCGGCACTTTATTTCTTAAGTTTCTTGTGGATTCATTCTATAAGCCAGTTTGTTTGGAAGAGCGGATTCGGGAATAGGTAAATCTCATATTCTATGGACCTTTTGGGAGGTAAGACATAGGGTATTTCTCATAGAAACACATGCTCAAAGGTTTGGAGAAGGGATAGAATCTTAAAATGGGATTTGAGAGTAGTGAAGGTCGGTTCTTGGCCTAGAAAATCCACTCTTCGTATGGTTCAAGCTTATAGAATTGAGACTTGAGGAGGGTAGTAAGAAGACTTCCATTTGTAGGGCTTCTCTAAGCTTGGCGTGAGGGTAGATTTGATGGGAATGAGTGTGCTTCTCATATGATCTTAGGTGAAGGTATAAATATTTATTTCACTACCATTCATAACGCTTCTATTAAAGACCTATGGTCTTCCCAAAAGAGCATGACAAGTAGCCATATGGACTATATCACCTCAAATGTCATCCTATAGTTGTTCCTAACGAATAAAGAGACTAAAGATCAATAGGAGATATGCATGCCCTTACCTTGACTGAGCCATTGATTAATTTAGAGACCACGGTGGCCTCAGAATCCATGTCAGCACAAGTTCGTCCATAATGAGTGAGCAAATCTTACATCCCACAGTGCATCTAGTGTGGAAGATGGCCTCCATTTGCTCATAATCTTCTTTAGTAGCCAAGCCACTTAAAGCTCTTCTAATTATAAGCTTCTCTCCATCATCTGGACCTTCTTTAATGTCTTCAAGAGCATTATTCAACTCCTTATCTCCTTCTCCTCTAGATCTTCAAAAGAAGCCTGATACTCAAGGTCACAACTCTCTTATTTGGACACTTGGATGCAAAGTGACCAAGTCCTTGACACCTAAAACACGTCCTTGTCTATGTAGGTTTTGGTGAAGGGTTGGAGGGAGTTCTTAGGGCAGTGATTTATAAGGGTCTAGGGGTGGAGTTAGAGTTTGTTTAGAAGTGATGTATGGAGGGTTTTTGAAAGTGTACAGTTGAGGAGTAGGTTTAGAAGTTATTCACTTTCCCTTAGCTCTTCTTTAAAGTACCACTTTGTAACCTAAGGTACTAAGCCCTTTTAGGGTGGCGCACATATGGAGTTCTATAACATAAGCAATTTGCTTATCTAACCCACTCAAGTATCTCACTAAGGTTTAGGCATCATCCTCCCTAAAACGACACTTAAGGAGTAGTTGTTCAAAGTCCTTAGTGTATTCTTCTGCACTTATGGAGCCTTCTTTGAGATTGCGGACCTTAAGTAGTTGTCTTGGACATAATGGTAAGGTAGAAACTTGGACTTAAGCTTCTCTTTTATCTTTCTACAAGTTTAATCTTTCCTTTTCTCTTCCTAGCTCTCTTAATGGTAATTTACCACAAGGGCTCAGGCCTAATTGGACTTATTAATAGTTTGATGTCACAAAGCAAGCTATTCCTTTCAAGCTTCAAGGACTCGGCTTACTCAGCAGGAATGCACCCTAAGGGGGAGTTCCCATATGAGACCACCAAATTAAAGCATACCAAGCTTTAGCTTTTTGTTGTCTGGCACAGCTTTGTATTCGAAGATTCTCTCAATGGTTTGAAGCCACTCTAAGAAGTGATTCAAATCAAGTTAGCCTTCAAACTTGAGAATATCCACCTTGAAGACATTTTAGCTCCTTTTATGTGGTTTATGTTGGCTTCTTGGTCTTCTTTCATTTTTATTTTCACTTGACTCACTAAACAGGTTGCTTTCTTCATGCCTGGATCTATTCGAGACATCCCATACAGTAGACTCCTTAAGTCCCTTAAGCTTTGTCTTCTTCTTTCGTTTATGAAGTGACCAAGTTATTTTTGAAGATACTTGACCCTTTCTTCTAGCTTAGCCTGTCTCTCAAGGCTTCTTCTACTATTTACTTTGAAGTGAGGCTAGAAGACATGCGAGAAAAGTCCTTTGTGGGCAATGTGTTTAGACAAGGGTTGTATTTAGGCTTAGGACGCTTAGGCAACAAGAGGATGGCCAAGCTTTGATACCAATTAATGTGGTAGCCTTAAACAAACAAGGTCATAAACAAAAAGAAAACAAGAGATCAATGTGGGCATATTACAAACTAGAGCAAGATTGTAAACTAGAGCAAAACAGAAAGTGGAGATGAGATAAAAGGATAAACTAGTGACTTAACGAGAGACAATCCTAAGTGCCACTCTTGAATTCACTTAGATAGTAGCTTTAGATCATTTAGGTTAATCTCCCCAAAATATGATAAAAAAACCTAGATTCACCACTTGCGATGTCAAACTCTAAATGCATCATTAGGATTTCAATTTGAGGTCAAGTTCAGCACCGTCATTCATAAACTCAACTAAACATACATTAGATGGTGGGTAGGGCTTTTATAGAGCCTCTCACATCCACTTCGAATGGCTTATACGAATGGTTAAGAAAACAACCAATACTAAGGTAAAGATCAAATTAGCCTAAAAAGGGCTCAAAAGATCTAATTCAGCTTTGACACCTTGGCATTGATCTCCTTAAATTCCTTAGCACTTGTAGATTCCCCTATGCTTGTTAGATGATCTTTAAAAGGATGGCCCCCCATCAAAAATATGTACATACAAATACCTAATAATATGATATTGTGATGATATGATAGGTGTTAAATATATGCTCGAAAATCACTACTAGATAGATTATTTCAACATCATGTAAGGTAGGAACAAGGAAGACCATATTTATCTTAGTGTTGTAATTTTTCTTTTTGGTAGTCATAAACTTTTTGAACATTCTAAGTTGTCACATGTGCATTAATTGTAAGGTAAACAGTGTTGCTCATCAATTTGCTCCTTCTAATTTTATGGAAATAGGGAGAAAATTCTTTTGAAATAATTTCGTAATCTTTTATTATTGGAGAACTCTATCATAATCTAATAAATATATTAAAAAACTAAAAAATGTACCAATGTTATTTAGTTGTAGGTTGTCATGGTGATGGGAATCAAGGTCCAAGCAAGCCGAAGGAAGCCAAAAAAGTACATACTCAGCTAATACCAAGGAGACCATTGCTTTGATTAGGAATAGCATAAACTAAGGAGACAATCCACTACCAAATTCATCCAATTTCTAGCTAACACTTATGACCATGATCAGTCAAGGTCCTAATGAGAAAGATTCCTATGAATCTCCCCCTTCTTTATTTTAACTTGTTTGTATTCCAATAAAAACTTTTTCTACAGTTTATGAGCTCAAAAGCTTGATCAAACAGTCCAAAAGACTCACCAGTGCAATCTACACTTGAATCGAGCACATGATAGTTTTGGAGGGAATTTTGGTGGGTTCAAATTAAACTTGTTTCACAAGACCTTAGGACCATAAATATGCCTAATATTTATCAAATAAGCCTATGAAGGCTAGTAGCTAGCACACCCAGGAGCTGCTTCTAACCAGCTAAAGTTGAGAGAAAACCCCTTTTATCCTGTTTCCTGTTATGTTGACCAAGACTACTAATTACATGATTTTATCCCGCTAAAAGTTGTTTATTTTACTGTTTTAGGATGTTAACTAATGTATTGTACTTAGCCTTTTATGTTTAGCTTTGTGACACCTAACTTAGTCACTTGCACAAGCATGCTACATGTCACTTATCATTTTTGCTCCTATATAGTATGCATGTAACTTTCCTAAGCTAAGCTATTTTGCTCTCTTGAGTGTTGAGCTGCATTTAGCCATTTAAAATGTGTAAGAGATAATGTCATACAAAGGCCTATCTTAGCATGGATAAAGGTAGTTGATATTGAATTCCCTAAACCTGAATTTACTCTCAATTTTACTCTCGAAACTCCTAGTGGTTGTATCTTGAGTTGGCAACTCAAGTGGTGACACACTAGGTAAATTTAACTCATGTTGGTAGCACTTCTATAACCTCAAAGATCTAAGGTGACTGTCGCATGATTGCAAATGTGGTGAATATATATCACTTGCCATTTCTCTTGATTTCCCAACTTTATCTTTGCTAATCTTATCTGTTGTGTTGTTTAAACTCTTTTGTTTGAGAATTAGGCATATATTCTGTCACTGAGCATCAGTGACATAAAGATAGCTGCATTAAATGGTTTAAGAGCTTTGGCCACCTTCCTTGGCCACAGGCTTAACCCAAACACAACCATGCTAAAATGTCATGTAGCCTCACTCCAAAGAAGGTTACTGAACAAAGCTTAAAAGAAAAAGTTGAGTTTGAAAGGGCACTAAAATATTTTCAAGATCATCTTTGAAAACTCATAAAGGAGAGGAATAGAAATATGAGAGGATCTAGCAACTCTAATATACAAGAAGACTTAGGTTAAGGCCAAGCTGGAGGGGAAGAGTGATAGCCCATATTTTTATGTGTATTTTTACTTTCATTTACCTATTCTTAAAGTCTTTGATGCATTTTAAACTAAAAGTAACGCATATTTTATATGATTTTTAGGTGAAGAAGAAGGGATAAATTTTGATATGGGATCGAGCAATCGAATTTGGTTCCACTAAGAACCCTCTTGATGAATTAAAGTGGAGCAACTTAAATAAAGCTCATGGCACAACCTAGTTCAGCAGTAGAAACCAGCAGCCCACTAGCCTCTTCCTCTCTCTTCCAGCCTGAACTGGGCTTGTTCTGTTCAAGACCCAGCCATAGCCGAGTATAGCAGTACAGTAGCTAGCCCTCATCTCTCTCCTGGTCTCTCCACCCACGTGGGCCTATTCTTCCAAGCAGCCCAGTACTTTCCTCTCTCTCTCTCTCTCTCTCTCTCTCTCTCTCTCTCTCTCTCTCTCTCTTCCAGCGTATGGATGGGCCTATATTGCCTTCTACTTAAGCGTGGCCCAGATCCCTAGCTTGCCTCCCGTCTTATCACTCTACTCTCTCAGCCTGCCTGAGCTGGGCCTGTCTTCTTCCAAAATCAAGCATGGCCTAACACACCTCAATGCACTAGCGCCCTTTCTCCCTCAATTCCTTCTTCCTCTCCCGCCTGGCCCTGTTCGCACCAGTTTGGTTCACCCATGTCAACGATCCTTCTTATATCTCTCCTCATTTTTTCTTAGCCCATCGTGAATTCAGTTTGATAAACAGGTCTGACCTGGTCAAATGAAAAGAGGTGCATGATATTGAGCTGATATTGTGGGGATAAAAATAGCTTATTCCTATGAAAAGTGGAGAAGGAGGGGGATTGAAGAATGCTATAACTAGAGAGGAAAGAGGCACCAATCAATCATTCAATCCATTCTTCATTTTTCACTCCTCTTCCTCTCATTGTCATTAATTAGGGAGAGATTGCGATGGGCAAAATTATTTGAGTTGAGAGAATTAGAAGAAAATAAGCTATTTTGGCTATTTTTCTCTTTTCTTTCATTTTATTTGTGAGCCTAATTAAAGAGTTTGTGCTAGTATTTTATAAGAAGAATATCAAAATTTGCTTATAGGGATTGAAATATGCCATCAATTGAAATATGACTAGTCTAATTTCAATGGTATCTTCTCTATCTATAGTTGGCTAAGTTATTTATCTAGGATTAAGATGGATCCTTGACTTATTGTATTGTTCTTACTAAATTTCTTTTAGAGTTAATATTATTGTCTCTTTTTATTGTATAATTTGAGTCATTTAATTACTTTTAATTTATTATGCAATTTATTTCGATTGTTTATACATATTGTTTTACAATTGATTTATTTGCTACCTCATTTATTCATATTAGACCTTGTTGGCTAATATGATAATTATGCAATTATGTTTAAAATTGTAGTTATTGATTGATTAAACAAGATTAGAAATTAAATAAATTATGTCTAAATTGAATAATTCATGCTAACTACTAGTTGAGTTTGTTTATTAATAACTATAATTCACTTCTCTAACTTGTTGGCCTCAAGCTTGTAGCTTGAGAGCTTTAAAGAGACAATTAAACCCCAATTGAATTTCGTAAGTCAATATTAAGAGTCATGGTGAAATCAAATCTTATTATTTCCCTAAATTGATCTTTCTTTGCGTATTGATTAACATTTCACTCTTATTCCCATTTTGTTTTCTTGATTATTGTTGATGTTGCTAATCTCCTCAGCAGTTCTCTCAACTAGTTGAGAAAAGTATAAGTCACTTTTATTCTTCGTGGGATACGATTCCGGAATACTTAGTTTGCTATAATTATCTTGTACACTTGCAAGTATATCCGGTTTTTAAAACTTCTAAAATCCACATCAAGTTTTTGGAGCCGTCGCTGTGTAATGAATAGTGATTTTGCTTTTTTTTTTCCCTCCTTTCATTCTTTTTATTTAATTTTTTCCCCTTCTCATTCACGCCTGATCTAACTCTCTAACTCTCTAACCATTTATTTCTATTCCTCCGATCCCTTTTATTTTTATTTTTATTTTTATTTTATTCTTTTCATTATTCCCTTTTATTCCTCATTCCCTCCCAATCTAATCATTTTATTTCGTTCACCTCATTCCCTTCTAATATAATCTAATCTAATCTGACTATTTTATTTCTGTTTTTTTAATTATTATTTTGTTTGTTTCAGTTATTTCCCTTTAGTACCATCAATCCCCTCCCTTTATGTCATTTATTATTGTCTTTGATTTTATTCTATTTTCATTTTTTCCCCTTTTGATCTTTCTTTTATTTTATTTTTTTCTCTTTTTTTCTCCTACTTTGTTTGGTGGTTATCGTGGTGGCATTTCATATTACTTTTGTGATTGCGTGTGGTTTTATATACTTGGTAGATGCTCTTTGTTTTAGACCTTGGGGAATACGATCCTGAAATTAAACGTACCCTTAGTAAGATAAGAACGAAGAAACGTGACACTCTAAAAAAGATGGCTGAAGAACAAAACCACCATTTAAGCAACATAAGGAGTATTTTACTCCCGCCACTTGTGACTTACCTACGAGTAGCCGTATGCCCACTATTACGGGGCCATTTGAGATTAAACATTTCCTAATCCAAATACTCACGTTCTTTTATAGGCTAGAGTCTAAAAAACCTTTTAAGCACGTGGATGCATTTTTAGAGATGTGTTCTACTATCTTCTTAAATAATGTTTCTAACAATAGTTTTTGATTGGAGTTTCTTCCTTTCTCCTTGAAAGATAAAGCTAATGCTTAGTTGGATATTAAGTCAAATATCACCACTTGGGACCAAATGCAAAAGGAATTCTTAAAAAGGTTTTTCTTGATTGGTAAACTGATTGCTTTAAGACGTTCCATAACCACTTTCTTACAAAATAAAATGAATAATTGCATGAAAGTTTTTCTCGATCGGTAAACTTTTCCTGGAGGTCTCAAAATGTGGAGAACCCATAAGCCCAGTCTAGTAGAGCTACACCTTCTAGTTTTCAGAACCAAAGGTATGCCCATCCACCACCTCCACCACCTCCGCCACCTCTATCTACTAGTTTAGAATTAGATAAGGTAGTCTCTGCCCTTAGTGCCCTTACTTCGGTTGTCCAAAATGTGAATACTAAGGTCCAAGGAATTGAGTTTAAAATGTAAATTGTAAATTCCCACTCACAATCTATAGCCAAATTAGAAACTCAACTTGGGCAACTAGCCATATCTATAAGTAAAAGAGAAGAAGGGAAACTTCTAAGCTACCCTATAAAGGATCCTAAAAGCCAACAATTTGAACAATTAAAAGATGTTATGGTTCTTGGGTGGGTAAGGAAGTAGACAACAAAGTAAGTGAGAAGAAATATGATAAAGAGGAAAGAGGAAAGACCAAAGACCAAAGACCAATGAGACAGACTGTGAAATTGAGAGTGATTCATCCACTTCATCTAATGTATCTGACCTCGTTGTGACATACAAGCCAAGAGCTCCTTACTCTCAAACTTTAGGTGCACACTTCCCTTCTAGGAAAGGCAAACAAAGAGAAGACATACTAAAGACATTTAAACAAATTAAGGTCTATCTTCCCCTCTTGGAAGCAATAAATAAATCTAGGCTTATGCTAAATTCCCTAAAGACATACGTACTTTTAAAAGAAAATCTAAAGATGACAAGTCTCAAAATATTTTTCTAAGTGAACAAGTGAGCTCTATTTTGAAATTCAACACTTCACCTAATTTGAAAGATCCAGGTGTTGCCACTATTTCATGTTTTATTGGTAATCATAAAATTGAAAGGGCACTTTTGGATTTGGGCTCTAATGTTAATTTAAAACCATTCTCCGTTTACTTAGAGCTGGGGTTGGGTGAATTAAAGCCTTCTAATTGTACCCTTCATCTTGTTGATTGTTCAGTAAGGACTCCTAGGGGTCAGATAGATGATGTCTTGATTCAAATCAATCATGGTCTGTTTCCTGTTAACTTTATTGTATTAGACATGGGCCTTAGTCATGCCTCTAAGTAGATCCTTGTTATTTTAGGACATTCCTTTCTAGCTACAGCTAATGCCACCATTAACTGTAGGTCAGGAGTGATGGATGTCTCGGTTATGAACATGAGGGTTATGCTTAACATTTTTAAGACTTCTTCTGAACCTGTGCTTGAAGATGATCTGAATGTTTCTTTATTGATGTGATTGATGAAATGATTGAAGAAGCCTTACCTGCTATTTTGAATAAAGATCCCTTGGGAACTTATCTATCCCATAGGGATTTAGGGTTATTTGACTTAGGAAGTGCAATAGATGAGTTGGATTCTGCATTTAATTCCATATGCTACCGTGATTCCTCCTCCTGGGTGTCTACTTACAATCCCCTTCCCCCTTTGGCCAGTTCTCCTATGCCACCTTCTATTGTCTTCCTAACTAAAATTAAGTTGAAACCTCTCTTTGACTCGCTTAAGTATGTGTTTTTAGGCCCCAAAGAGACCCTACCCATCATCATCTCTTCTCTCTTATCCTATAATTGAGAGAAAGAGTTGATTTGTGTCTTATCTGAATATAAGGGTGCTACTGGATGGTCAATTGCTAATTTAAAAGGGACCAGTCCCTCTATTTACAAACATAGAATTCACTTAAAAGATGATGCTAAACCCATGAGGTAAATGCAACGTAGATTGAACACCCATATGAAAGAGGTTGTCTGGAAAGAGGGAGTAAAACTTTTAGATACAGGTATCATCTACCGTATTTCTGACAGTCAATGGGTCAGTCCAGTCTAAGTGGTTCCTAAGAAATCTAGCATAACTATGGTGCAAAATAATGATGGTGAACTAGTTCCTACTAGACAGACCACAAGGTGGAGGGTGTGCATTGATTACAGAAAGCTAAATTCTACCACTAGGAAAGACCATTTTTCCTCCCTTTCATTGATCAAATTTTCAAAAAATTAGCTTGATAAAGTTTTTATAATTTTTTAGATGGGTATTCTGGTTATAATTAAATACATGTCTATCTTTTTAAGCATTGTTTAGACCAAGTGATTCATAGATGTGTCCGTGAGAGTGAAATTTATAACATCTTGACCTTTTGCCACTCTTATGCTTGTGGTGGTTACTTTGGAGGTCCCAGGACAGCTGTTAAAGTCCTACAAAGTGGATTCTTCTAACCCACTCTGTTTAGAGATGCTCACCATTTTTGTCTTGCTTGTGAGCATTATCAGTGTACGAGTGCTCTGTCCCACCACGTTATAATAGCCCTTTCCCGTTTTCTGATTGTTGAGATATTTGATATATGGAGCATTGATTTCATGGGTCACTTTCCCCTATCTTTTGGCTTCGTTTACATACTTATCGCTGTGGACTATGCGCCAAAGTCAGTGGAGGGTTTCACTACTAGGACCAACGACCACAAGGTTGTACTCAAGTTTATGAAAGAATACATCTTCTGTTGTTATAGGAACCCTAGAGCTCTTATTAGTGATGAGGGCTAGTCATTTTTGTCACCCATCTTTTGAGGCTTGACCTAGAAAATATTCGGTGACTCACAAAATAACTACTCCTTATCACCCTCAAACTAGCGGTCAAGTTGAGTTGTCTAATCGTGAGATCAAGTCCAAACTTAAAAATGGTTCAACACGATAGAAAACGCGAGTCTTTGAGATTGAATGATTCTCTTTGGGCCTATCATACTACTTACAAGATCCCCATAGGGATGTCTCGTTTCCAAATTCTTTTTGGTAAGCCCTGTCACTTGCCAGCCGAGTTAGAACATTGTGCTTTCTAGGCTATTAAAGCTTTTAATTTTGATATGAAACAAAAGGATTCTAATCGTAGGTTTCAATTAAATAAATTGGATGAATTGTGTAACGAAGCCTATGAAAATGCTAATATTTATAAAGCCAAAACTAAAACTTTTCATGATAAAATGATTTCTAGGAATCTTTTGAATCTAATTAGAAGGTTTGGCTTTTGAATTCTAAGCTCAAACTATTTCCTGACAAGTTGAAATCTAGATGGGATGCTCCTTTTGTAGTCCAATAAGTGTTTCCTTCTGGGGCGGTCAAAATTTTGGACCCCTAGGATGGTCATGTTCTTACTATCAATGGTCAACATCTAAAACTTATTATGACTAACAAAATTGAGCCTGGTTTGATTGAATCCATCAATATAGTAGACCTAGTCCACTATGATTAGTGGATGAGACCTTGTTTGGCTGAAGACATTAAACTTAGCGCTTATTGGGAGGCAACCCAATCCTTTTAAGTGAATTGGGTTATTTTATTTTTATTTCTTTCCATTTTGTTCAAGGTCCATTTATATCCTATATGTGGTACCTCACTTGCTTTTGGCTTTTGAGATTAGTGATGGTTTCGAAGGTTCATTTGGAGATTACTCCTTGGGTGTGATTACAAGTGCTTTCCTCATCTCATTAGGTTGTATTGTTCTTTTCTCCCTCTTTTTCTTTATTATTATTTCTACATCGTGGACAATGTAAGGTTTAGGCGGGGGTGGGAGTGAGGCAAATAAGAATTTCAAGGAAAATTGAAAACTTTTTTGTGAACTTGATGTTGGGAAGAGACTAGAAAGTTGATTATGCTTGTTCTACTCTTGGTTTTGTTGATGTGATTCATGTGACCCATGCCAATCGGAGAATGTTTTTAGTTTTAACTAGTTAATGGCCAAAATCAATTGTTGTGTTTTGTTAAACTGTAGCTGATTTTGAGTTTGAGATGAACCCCATTTTTAGTAACATAATAAGTATGAAATAATTTATTAAGTTCCCCGTTTACCTTTCTAAATTGTTGAATGTGAAATAAATTGAATCAAATTAAGTTTCAATTCTGGTGCCGCTGTTTAGGCTATCTTTATTCATATCTTTAATTGCCTGAATATGTATTGATTGTTTCTTTGGCTGTCATCTTTACCCATATCTTTATACACCCCGAAAAAGAAACACATGAATCAAGTGGGCTTTAGGAAAAACAAAACAAAAAAAAGATTAATAAATTAGTTTGCCTTTGGGGGCTTGATTTTAAAGAAACCCTTATGATTTTTGTTATGTGAAGTGAAATCTAGTGCTTATGGTTTACTACATGTTTGACATTGAGTACTTAAATTGCTTCAGTCTTCGCTTATTAACTTGGTGAAATTAGAAATGATAGATAATAGGTGAGTGGCTTAGTAGTGAGTTGATCTTTATGATTTGGAGTGTTCATATATGGTTGAACTATTTGACTATCTTCCCTAATGTTATTCTGGTTGGTAGGTTGAATGAATATATGCATTTGCTCAAACACTAGCAAAGTGTGACATGGAGGAGTTGATAGCACATATTTTTATGTGCATTTTTACTTCCATTTACCTGTTCTTAAAGTCTTCGAGATGTATTTCAAACTAAAAATAATGCATATATTATATGATTTTTAGGTGAAGAAGAAGGCACAAATTTTGATACAGGATCAAGCAATTGAATTTGGTTCCATTAAAGCCCTCTTAATGTGGATTGAAGTAGAGCAACTTCAATGACGCTCACAATACAACCCAGTTCAGCAATAGAAACTAGTAGCCCACCAATCTCTTCCTCTCTCTCGCAGCCCAAACTGGGCCTGTTCTATTCAAGCCTCTGCCTCGGCCTAGTACAACAATGTAGCAGCCAGCTTTTAGCTCTCTACTGGTCTCTCTACCTGTGTGGGCCTGTTCTTCCATGTAGCCCAGTGCTTTCCTATATCTCTTTCTCTCAGCACATGGATGAACCTGTGTTACCTTCTACTCAGGTGTAGCCTGGATCCCCAGCTCGCCCCCTCCTATTACTCTACTCTGTTAGCCTGCCCAAGTTGGGCCTGTCTTCTTCCAAAATCAATTGCGGCTCAACACACCTCAATGCACTAGCACCCTCTCTCCCTCACTCCATTCCTTCGTCCTCTCCTGCTTGGGCCTATTCACACAGCCCAGTATGGATATTTGCCCTATACTTTTAGGTAGAAAATCACCCTAACCCCTCTAAAGCCTTTCTAGACTAAAAAGCAAAAGACAACCCACAACTAGATCCCTTGCTCACTAAACTACTTAGGTGCTAAAAGCACATATTTGAACCCTTTTAGGAATTTATTCTCTTGAACCATAAGTCAGAGCCACTCCTTGTTGGTGCCCTACTGCAATCCATGTTACTTACATTTAGGCATGTTTTCCCCTTTAAAATTCCCTTTAGTCTTCCACCTAAGAGGTCTATTCAACATAAAATAGATCTACTATCTAGTTCAGTCCCTCTTAACAAACTAGCCTCTAGGGTGAACCCCAAGGAATGAAAACCAAAGATAGGTAGATGATCTTCTAGCTAAGGGAATGACTAGAGAAAGCCTCACCTCTTGTATAGTGCCAGCATTGTTTGTGTCAAAGAAAGATAGAATATGAGGATATGTGTTGGCAATAGGGCAATAGATAAGATTACAATCAAATATAGGTATCCTACTCCTTGATTAGGTAACCTACTTGATGAGCAATGTGGGGCCACAATCTTCTCTAAGATTGATTTAAGGTGTGGCTATTATCATCTCAGAATCTATGAGGTGGATAAGTGGAAAACAACCTTTAAAGTCAAAGGAAGGCTGCATAAATGGCTTACCATGCCCTTTCGGATGACTAATACACCCAGTACCTTTATGAGATTGACGAACCAGGTGTCAGGCCCTTGAACAGTAGGTTTGCTATAGTTTATTTTGATAAATCCTAATTTATAGCCTAAATGAAGAAGAGTAAGTCAGTCATTTGCAGCAAGTACTTACGATTCTATCTCAAGAGAAATTGTATGATAACCTAGAGAAGTGCCACTTTTTCACTTCACAAGTTATATTCCTTGGCTAAATTGTGTCTTCACAGGGCATACAAGTTAATGATAGCAAGATTGAAGCCATTAGCGAATGACCTATACCTACGTTAATTCAACAAGTCAGAAGCTTCCATCACCTAACTTTTTCATACAAGAGGTTTATCAAGAATCTCAGCTCACCCATGGCTCATGTGGCAGAGATTCTAAAGGGTAAGAAGTTTGAGTGGACTGATCAAGCACAAGCATGCTTTGAAGCCATCAAGGAGAAGCTCACTAGTGCCCTTATCCTAGCTTTGCCGAGTTTTACAAAGGTCTTTGAAGTAGAGTGTGATACCTTAGGTGTTGGCGTTGGACTTGTAGTTACTCAAGAGGTTAGGCTAATTTCAATGAAACCGAGAGGAAGTTCTCCACATATGACAAGAAATTTTATGCCATTTTAAAGGCCTTCGAGCATTGGAGGCACTATCTCGTGAAAGGAGAGTTCATCTTGCACTCTAATCATGAAGCATTAAAGTTTAGACAAGGGCAATCGAAGCTCAACCATAGGCATGCTAAATGAGTTGAGTACTTACAATCATTCTACTTTATGGTCCACCATTAGTTAGTGAAGTTTAATAAGTGAACAGATGCATCTTTAAAGAGATACTTACTCCTATCCACTGTTGACTCTATGGTCCTTGGGTCTGAGCTGATCAAGAAGTAATATAAAGCACATAAAGACTTCAGGTAACCATTTCTAAAATGCTTACGGCATCCCCAAGGTCTATTTCACATTTAGAATGGCTTCCTATTCAAAGGTAGTAGGTTGTGCATTCCGAGGAGTGGATTGAGAGAGCTACTAATACAAAAGGTTCATGGAGAGGTTTTGGCTTAGCATCTTGGTGTTCACAAGACTTGTCTCATGCTGAAGGACCACTGCTTGGCCTTAGATGGCCAAAGATGTTGATCACTTTGTCAAGGGATGTGTTATAGGTCTCTTAGCTAAGAGTAATATTCTTCCATTTGGTCTGGGGATAATGTTAGCTGGGATTTCATTATTGGTGCACTAAGGACACAGAGAAACAAAGACTCTAATATGATGGTGGTAGATAGCTTCAAAAATGGCTCACTTCATCCCTTGCTATACTACTTATGATGCTTCCCATACAACTAACTTACATTCCAAGAGGTGGTAAGGGTGCATGGCATTCCCAAAAGCATGGATTCTAATAGAGACATTAGGTTCTTAAGCCATTTTTGGCTCGATCTAAATAGGAAGATAGGAACTATGCTCAAATTCAGCACAACCTCCCCTCCCCCTCTCCCAAACTAATGGTCAAACTGAAGTGATCAACAAAAATTTTTAAGCACCTTACTCATGGTTCTTGTAAAGAAAAGCATCAAGGGATAGGATGAGATATTACCTTACACTGAGTTTGCTTGGAACAGATCACTGGCAAGTCCACTAGTATGTCCCCTTTCCAGGTTGTGTATGCATAACCTTTTAATTACTCTGGATTTGGCACCAATTCCCACTCCTACCAAATTTTGTTGGGAGACTAATAAAAGAGCCAAGGAAATCAAGGAACTCCACTTTAATAAGCATATGAGAGATGTTTCTTTCTAATGAGGTGACTTTGTTTAGATTCATTTTAGGAAAGAGAGGCATCCCAACAAGAGGAAGTCTAAGCTACTGCCAAGGTTAGATGATTCCGTTAAGATCCTAGAGAAGATTAACCCAAATACTTACAAGGTTGACCTCCCAGGGGAATGTGAAGACTCTACTAGCTCTGGGTAATGCTCTGGGTAATGGTCAGGTCAGGTTTGTGTTTGTGTTGAACTCAAACAGGTTGAAAATCCCTCGACCTAAACCTAACCTGTTTATTAAATGGGTTGAAAAACCTTAAGCTATGCCCATTTAATTTTTAAAGCTGTTCATCCGTTTAACCCGTTTAAAATAAATCACTTAATTACTCATTTACCATTTTAATATTTTTAGTTAATACTTAATTACATGG